>CM075856.1:61351040-61951040 GCA_037975125.1 Latrodectus hesperus | reverse complement strand
AAATTTAGGAAAATTAATTTCTTTAGGCAGTACAAAAATTTTCTTTAAGCTAAAAATTTTCATATGGATATGATTACTTCAATAAATGACTTAAGTTATTATAAATTTTAAAAAGCAAAACTTTTTCCAATATTAAATTATGGAAAATAAAATATATATCCATTCCTAAATAATTCTGTAGCATAAAAAAGAAACAAATTTTTGAATTTAAAATAATGGCTTACATTCCACCTAAGATACAAGAAACGTAATCCATATTTATCTTTCTTAAAATATCCATATATATAAAATTTAATAATCCTGCAACAATCTCAAGTAATTAATAATTTCTTAGAATCGTATTGCATGAATTTTTCTAAAAGTTATTAAGAATTATTTTATGAAAAATAAATTGAAATACAAAGTACTCTTATTTATTAAAATGGTAACTATTTTCATATAGGCGTTAACAATCGTATAAAAAATATAACTGGTCAAAATATTCCACATTCTGCTCTTTAAATTGTAAGTAGTTCTGTCATTTAATACGAATGAATGAATAAACTATATTTCGAGTCATTTAAAAACAAAATATTTAACTTTTTCAGACATATGAATATATAAAAAAGCTAATAAATAACTTTAAATAATCATCAGTTGATTTACCACAAATAAAGAATTATTTAATAAATTTAAATATTGTTGCAATTTATTATGTAACTTCCCTAATGAAGTACATCCGAGTAAAATTATTCAGCATGATAAAATGGAAAAAGGAGTCTAGAATTTTTTAACAAATGAATTAGGCAAGTATTCATCATCAATTATCGATTACAGAGCACAAATGATTGTATCAATTAAGCATTAAAACATATCATTTGAGATATTATATTTTTAATTCTTTTTAAATGATATTTTATAAATTTAAAAATAAATTTTTCACAGTTATTGAGTTTTGAGAGGAATTTATATTTTAATAATGTTGCAGGTTATTTTACACACAGCAAAGATGAAAAGAATGGCATTTGTCATGAATGTGAATCAAATATTCATTCGAATATAATCATTATACTTTAAAATATAATAAGCATGAATTTATGAAAATTTTTGCATTTTTTAAAAAATGTCTAAAAATTGAATTAACAAAAACTCTATTATATAAATCAATTACAATAATCATTGAATGCATAGAATTATTTACCAAATAAGTAGAAATACTTATTTGACATACAAAAATTAAAGACAAAAATTTCTTCTAAAAATATTAACTTATGTAACTAATTTAAATATAAAATATTTAATACAATTTTTAATTATATAATCGTTTTTGTTTTTAACGGTCTTAAATAATTGAAAATTGACACATGTAAAAACGCAAATTATAAAATTTAATTATTTTAATTTTGTATCTAAATTATTAATAAAGTATTTTAAAAAATGATAAATTAAAAATTAAATAGTTTTACCGTTCAAATAAAGTAAAACGACTAATTGTGAATCAAGATAAATGAAAAAAATTTAATATCTGAAAAATCTATTATCAAACCAACAAATTTACTTTTATCATTTTATGAATGTTTTTGGAATTCAGTATTACTACCGTATCTAAAAACATTTTTAAGCATATTTGTAATCTTTCTTAAATTATAAAATAGCACGAACTCATGGAAAACTCACATATGAATATTTTTTAATTATTTAAATCAAGACATTTTGCAACAGATTGAAATATTAAAAAGAACTCAAAATTTTATAAGTATTCCCAGTTAAGTGGGCTAATAATATTTTATAATCTTGATTAACATTTGTATATTTTTAAATAACGAATTTCTTGAATTTTATAAAATTAAACTTTCAAAAGAAATAAAACAGGAACCTTTATTTAATGCAAATTAAAATTTTCAAATATCCCACATATTTTATTTAATTTTGAAATGTAACCAATGAGTAAGAATAAGAGATCAACTTTTAAGTCAACGATGTTTCCATAGTTTATTTTCTAAAAAATTCTAAAATTCTTTTTAAAAAGAATAATAGTAAATTTAGAGCAACTAATTCATCCATCTAAATAAAGCTGCAAATTTTTATTACCGAACGCACTCAAGTAGCCATGACCTTACTTCTCTTTTAAATAAGCTCATTAATTCATTGAATTAGTTTCTCTAATGGCAACGAAGAGATCGAAACTTTATAGCGAACGAAAAGTAACTCATTTAAGCAAATAACTTCGATGACAACCGTGCGGTCTAACTGTCCCATGTCACGAGATGGGAAAGCGGTGAAGAAGCTTGTACTTCTGCAGATATAATATAAAGAAAATAAGAATTTGATACATTTAGCTGTTCAAAGTTTCCTTGGTAACGTAATTATTCATCTGAATAAATTCCATAAAAATATTAATGCTGAAATAATATGAAATATGAGACTTGAAAGAAAATTAGAGTTTTGTATGATGTTTAGTTTTTAAATAATATTCCAACTTCGGGGTCTTTCTTTTAAAAATTTATTTAAAAAAATATTTTTTTAAAACCCATAGTTTAAAAAACTTAATTTATGTCTATATTTAAAAAGACATGTACAAATTTAAAAAGATACCAATGAATAAAATTTGTCTACAATATTTGTTAAAAATTAGAATGAATGAAGTTCTATTAAGCAGTGAGTTAATATTTTAGAGTTAAAAAAATAAAGAAGATGAATAGATTTCACAATTAAAAAAACTGACGATGATTTTTGGCATTGTATTTTATATTTAAAAAGATATAGTTTAATACCCACGAGTTCATTCTAAATATAATAGAGATAATAAATTAATAAAATTGTTAGAAATTTTTATTTTAGTTAACTGTAACCATAAGTTAAAATTCATTCTTGAAAATATTTTAGAATAACACAAATGAAAGAAAATATAACAATTCAAATTATTAATTTCAGTTAAATAATTTTTTATTAATAATTTTTAAATTCATAAGGAAATAAACTATTTCATCATACTTTGAAAACATTTATTATAGCATAATTTGATTCATAACCAAGGATCATAAGCAAGCATTAATTATAACTTAACTGTTTCAAATCCTTTAAAATTAATTTCATTAAATTGACTTTCTCTCTCTTTCTCTTTTTCTACATTACCTAAAAAATACTTAGCACTACATATCTAATGTATTTTGGTTGTCCTTACGGTTGAATGTTCAAAGATTCATAGTGTTTATTTCAAGAATGTTTGGATTCAGCTTCCTAATGAGGAGTGACTGCAATTAATATGGAATCTATTTTAAAGAATAAATTTCAGTCATTTTAGTCCTCAAGTGTATAAAAAGTATATCAAATTTAATCATTTTAAGTTAACTATCATTGTGAAATACATCCATTTAATTTTATTGCTCATTAATTTTAAAGTAAAATTAAATAAATTAATTCAAAAAAGATCTGCCTTTTTTTAATCAAATCTCTTCAATATAAGTTAAGTGTACTAAAAAGTTAAAATTTGATATAAATAATAAAACATCATCTGTAAGCACTTTAAATTCTAATTTGATCAGTGTTATTCATAAAAATAGATTTTTTTAAAGATATCACTGTCAATGGTCTTTTTACAATAATTATAAAAGATAAGACATGTTATCCAAACATAAGTATATAAAACTTAAGTTCAAACTTCATTGTCGAATTTAAGATATCTCATTTAGCAAAGCTTAGTAGATTGCCTTATAGCAGGCCACTTTTATAATGATTTGAACGTCTATTTTGAATTTTGATTTTGGAGGGCATTCATATATCACAAGAGACGAAACCAGGAAAACTATCATTCACCCAAAATGATAGATTGCAGAAATAGACCGTATATTTCCTCATTGTTCAGCAGATTCTTGGGATCTGTCGCTGAATATTCAATTCCAAATGGCGTGATCTTACTATAAAGCCACAATGAGCCTTAATCATCTTTCATGCGAGTCTAATTACTATTCCTGTGATTATAATTAAACTGGTAGTTAAAAATAAAAGGAAGGTAAAATACATATCATTTTATAGTCCCATTCACAATTTCACACTGTTTAAAATACAAACTTTTCATAAATTAAGTTTTTCTTTTAAATTTAAATTGATTCATTTTACTGTCAAATATATAACCATAAACTAGATTTTTATTCCTATTAATTAAACATTGCAAATAAATAATTATATTTAAACAAAATGTAAGTTTTTTTATAACTACCAGTTTGAAACAGTTTTAATAACTATATAACCAATAATAACTTTTGTACCAATAATTTCATTATTTGAGAGCAAACGTAATACCATAATTATAATTTCAGTAAATCGATTATAAAAAAAGTAGTTCCTGCTAGTATTTAGTTCCTGCTTAAATTGATAAAGAAAACCGTTTTCAAAAATAATTTACGGATATTACTTTGTCAGCAGCAAAATTTGTTTTACAACCAACTTTAAGTTTGAATTTAGGGAACACGATTAGGATGTCGATAAATAATAAAAGTAATTTATAGAAATTTTCCTTTCAAAGTTACTTTATTCAATTCACTTTGATTGTAGTTTAATATTAAACATTCAAATAATTAAAACGCATAGGATATACCCTTTAAGTTATTAGTTATTTGTTATAAATATGTCTGCATAAATTACATTTATGAGAAATATAATTTTCACAATTTCACTATTTTAGTAGACAATTAAAAAACAGATGGAAAATTCTAATATTTTATTTATTTTGTTTCTTGGAAGTTTATAACTTTTAAAACACATAATATCCACCTTTGTCGTAAAAGACAAGTTTTGCAACAATAAATGTTATAAACTCAAGAAAATATTTCATTTTCAATAAATTATGTCTTATAATAAATTATGTCAGTATGCGTTGCCAATAAAATAATTCTTAATTTTTATTCTTTTGTTTATTTTTATTAATTAAAATTCTTAAATAATTTTAAATTTTTTATTCAAATTAAAATAAAAAATCATTTTTCAATTTTTAAATCAATTTTCAAAATTGAACAATATTTTTAAATAATATTTTTAAAATTGGTAAAAATAAGCTTTAATCATTTAAAATATAAAATATTTCAGGTAAATTAATTTAGTTCATATAAAATTCCATTGCTATTTTCAATATACTTACAATATAAGTAACTGATTTCGAAGGATTAATTTTCGCAATTCTAATTTAATTCAGATTAAATTGTAGTAAAATAGATTTTTCTATCAAATAATCAATTAATAATTACAATTTCTGAATAAATTTTATAGCATATACAAATAACAGATTTATTAAAAAATTACATTTTATTAGTACCAAACAGAGAGTGATCTGACTTTAACCTTACTCAAATGGAATTGCAGAAATTCTATTTATCATAACTACCATCGTCTATAGTTGTAAGCGTGTACAGAAGGATGTCTCAGAACATGTATCTTTTGACGAGAGAAAACGATGTTTTTATTCAAGTTACGTCATTCGCAATCCATTGTTGTGCCTAGCCATTCTCTGAATCACCCAGGGACGTAAATCGTCTGATACAGTCGTCTGTCAGAGCCTCGCTTTTATATGCCGCTGTACTTTTATAAATTATATTTTGGCAACAGCTTCATTTCTCCTACTTGAAATGAAAAAAGTATATATTTCTTTCTTTTTCGCCCTTCTCAATTCACTGGGGAAGATATTTATACGGGAAAATTTTAGCCAGACTTTCATTTTCTTGTTATGAAAATAAAATATAAATTTAATACCACGTTTCCTGAAATTAAAATGAATAAAATATTATTATATTACTGAAATTTTTGATTAACAGGTTATAATTATATAAAGTTTAAGTATAAAATAAGAACAGGTTGCAACATATTATTTAAAACAAATACTATCCATTCTGATTGAAAAACATTTATAAAGAAGTTTATATATATATATATATATATATATATATATATATATATATATATATATATATATATATATAGATCGATAGATATATAGTAAAAATTAAGAGGAAAATCGATGTATTTTGACAAGTATTTTTGAAAAAAAAGTATAACAAATAACCAAATTTAGTTGGCAGAGATGCACATAATGCACATGTTAAGAGAAAGTTGTAAGAAAAAATTTGCATTCATAAATATTCTTCAAGAAAACAAAAGATTAAAAAAATTCTCTTCCATCTGATCAGGGGAATTAGAAACAAAGAGAAACTCGTTTGAAATTTATTTGTATGAAAGTTTCCTAGAATGAACAATATACAAATAAACTAATCCCAAGGCCTTTAAAGGAGAGAAAAAGAAATAATAGAGTTGAGAGAGAGATTAATAATTTAAAGAAAACAAAATTCAAAGCAAATGAGAGTTTAAACGCATTTGGGGCTGTAAAAATAATTGAACTGGAAAGCTGGGACTAAGAAAAGATTATTAACAAAAAATGTGAAAGTCTAAATAAAAGCTAAAGTTTGAGAGTTAATTTACTACGAACTGTGTGACATTTTAAACTAACTTAGAAGGAAGGAAATGAATAATAAGTTATAATTTACAATGCTGTTGCCAAAGGATTGAATTTAACAATAAAATGAGTGAAATTGTGATTAAAAACAATTGGATAGATACTTAATTATACATAGTATTAAAATAAAATAAGATATTATTAAGAATTTTAACATTCTACCTATCACATCTAAATTATTTTTATATAGTTCTAAATGAAAAAAAATTTCTTATACTTTCGAAAAACATTCTAATTACTCCTAATTAGTATTAGTTTAAAAATAGAATGTTTTATATTTGAAGAACCAGAAAAAGCTTTTACATTAATATTGTTGACATTAAATAGATTTTCAAAACTAAAACTCAATTTAAACAACTAAAGGGGTTATTGTTTTTTAACATTATTCGAATTAATTGAATTAAATTTTGCAAATAATTATGAAAATGTATTAGAAATCATAATTTATTTAATTACCATAATAAATCTAAATGAGCATAAATTGATTGATAAATTTATATAAATCTTCATATTTAATATAAAAATCTTATTTAATTGAATATTGAATATAAATAGAAAATTAGTTAATTTAAGTTAAATTCTTATCCACGACTATGCATTTTTGTTGCATTAAATTTTTCTTTTTACATGGAAAAATTGTATACTTTTTATTCAAAGTAAGTTTATTTTCCAAATTATCAGTGCAAATATTCTTAATATATAAAAAGAAAATATACATTGATATGCTGTTTAAAATTTATAAAAATTTGGATTCCGTTTATCAAGAGAAATTATCTTTAAATTTAATAAATGATTTTGTTCTAAGAAAACTGTAAGGTATTAGATTTTTTCTTATTTAGGCATTTTTGTTTTTTATATAAATGTTTTGAATAGTTTTAATAAAAATTCCCTTTGCTATTATTATGTCGAATAAAATATATATATATATATATATATATATATATTTTATTCGACATAATTATTATATTTATAAATTCTACATATAACTATTTTTTTTTCATTATTTGATTAAAAACCTAAAAATGAAGAAAATGTTTTAATTTTAAATACTTTTAAAAAAGATTTTTTTCTTTACTTTATTAAACTCCAATTGATTTTTTAAAAATATCATACATAAAAAATATATTATTTTAACACTTAAATAATTGTACAGGAATAGAGATAGACTCTTTGTGCTAATTCCTTTTGAAGGAATTTATATTCCTCCTCAAATTCGTATATTTTAAAAGTGAAGCTAGCTTATAGTTCGTTGGATATTTATAATTATTACAATTTATTAAAATACTTAATCAGAGCCTATCATTCCTAAATTATGTACTAGAATATTATTTTAAAGAAACAAGTACAATTTCCTATGTATAGCGCAAAAATATTTAAATCTAAACATTGGTATTTTACATACGCATTGCAATGTAACGTAATTTAACGTTTTATGCATCATTTACACACTAAAACGATTTTTAAATTAAGGAATTAGTTCTTGATCCAACGATGCATAAAAATGTCTAATTAGGGGTGATGATAAGCAGTTTACTAATAAAATATTGCTTATATTTAATCTCAGCAGTGATTGGTACATGAAAAACGAAAACACCTAGTAAAATAGTTACATAATAATAATTAGATGCTATCTCATCGTGAAGATTAAAGAATAATTTGAAAACCGTACTATTTTTTTTAATTAATTAACTAAATTTTCGACAGTTTGTAGTAATATTTTCTCGGACACTTTTAAACTCACTTCAATTGTCTCATTCATTCCGATACTTATATTTTAAAGAAATTTCGAATAATGCTTGTTTTAAGACAGAAGTGTTAATTCATCGAAATAAATAGCCTTTAACAAAAAGTTCCATTTATATTAACTTTTACTAATGTTTAATAAGTTTAATAAATTTTAAAAAGACCAAGATTTATTCAGTTGTTTTTTTCACTTTTATTAGTTTTAAATACTAAATTTAAAAGAAACATAAGTTTTAAAAATCTTTTAAGATTGTATTTCTTATTCGGAAAAATCAAAGTGTATTTGTTACTACGATATTCCAAAACGCTTACATTTTCAAAAATAAATTTTAGCGCTTAAATTTTAAAAAATATATTTTATCTCAAAATGAAAATAAAAATAAATTCCAAAAAAATGACAATAAGTAATTTAATAAATAAACAAAATAAAAATTTCAATAAATGGAATAAAGAATTTCAGCAAAATAAATTAATAAAATTCTTCATTTTCATATAAATAGAAAAACAAAAGATAATTTTATTAAAAAATAAACCTAATATTCATTCGAATTTATGTAATTTTTCTAATTTCTGTCATTTAATTTAGCATGTTTTTCACTGATTGTTATCTTTCCATTTACTCTTTAAAAACACAAATTTATTCTAAGGTTAAAAAGGGAATATTGATTGTCGTATTATATTTGATTGATTACACAGAATATTTTCCTGGAGTCTACATTTTGGCGCCAGTCTTAAACTAGACACCTAATTAAGGAACACTTAAATTTTGATTGATGCTTTCCTGTCAAATTTCAAGGAAAACAGGAATCGTAAAACTTGGAATTCTTCTAATTTCTCGTTATATTACTTATATCATCCCATATTATTTGTGCAAAATGTACTTCATTTATTGTGTTATACAAGATCTTTAAACATTGATGATTCAAAAATTCTCTATATATACTGCTTAAACATAGTTATTTTTATTATATATGAATATTATAAATGTTCAATAATCGTAAGCTAATTACAGTTAAAAAATAAAATTTACTTTTATATAGGTAAATAATTTTTAATTTTATATTTTCAGTATTCTTTGTGATATAATTACTTGAAAAGCATTTCATAATTTTTTTTATTTTTTTTTTTATTTGGGAAAACAAAAATATCTCCCTGTGCACCAAGGAATACCACACAGGGCCCGAAGGTACAACAAATATACTACAAAACAAATCCAAATAATACATGAGATGAAAAAAGTAATAATAAAAGAAAGCAGAGAGAAAAAAGAGATATAAAAATGAAAAATGAATTAGATAACAGCATGGATAAATTTTTCATAAATTTAAATGCAAAATATTTTGTTTAAAGTTTAAAGTTACTGCATAAAATTTAAATTTTGAAAATTATAATTGCACAGTAAAAATTTTTAATTCTACTGTCAAAATACATAAATAATTAAAGTTGAAAATTTTTTTTATCATTTCAATGTAGGCAAATTTAATAAAATTTTCGTGAACAATAATTTTCATTTTAATATCATGGTGTCAAACTTAATTTCAACTTCGCTGAAAATTTATAATTAATTTATGAAAATATTTAAAGGCTTTAAATATTTTTATGATAGACCCCTCAAGAATCTTGAAAGGCTCATTCAGCATCTTAAAACATTGCTTTTCTAATTTTCGTGCATATGGGCTATATTACTACATCTCAATGAAAAAAAAGTATTTAAAAGAGGCAACGAAACACATCTTTTTTATTCAACTATTTGTTACCATTGAACTTTGTACACTTCATTTCAAGATCATGATTTTAATCTTAAAATAATTTAATCGAATTAGACCCACAAAATAGGTAAATGAGATTATTTAAAAAAAATTAAATTTTAAAGTCAAAACTATTTTTTTAAGAAATTTATATTTATATTATATGAATAAACAGAAACCTCAATAATAAAACTCTAAATTTTTATAATACAAATTAGAGCAATTTCAATATAATGCAAAAACTTATTTAAAAAAGTTAAACTGTGTAATTTTTTAAATGTATTCATAAGTTAATGAATATGGAATGAATACAATGAATATATTTTTTTGATATCACTTTTATACTAAAAGACATATTATATACAATTTATACAAATACTAACTATTCTATTCAAACTTTTTATTTAAATTTACTATTTAATAATTTTGATTTACTTTCAAACACATTTGTATAAATTGAAAGTTTTACTGTAACAAGTTTCAACAATTATTAATGATTTAATCATATCATAGCTTCTAAGATTACCAAACATCCATTTTTTGCTTTTCCCTTCTAAAAATGCTAGAAAATATATTTATGTATTAGATCTTTTTTAAATCCCCAAAATGCTTATATAATTTCCTTAAAATGTTTTTTGAGAAGGAAAGGAACCATATATTAACTTTTTACAAGAGCCAGCGACAATTTCTGTAAACTCACTGAAAGCCAATATTTTTATGTCTTACTTAAATTTTGCGCTAGTTCTAAAATTAATATATTGATAAAATTTAATTCATGGTTCAAAAAAATCAATTTAAATTTAAGGATGAAAGAAAACTTGTGTGTGTGCTTTCATTAATGATAATGGAATTGTTAATCTCAGGTTTTTGATCCTGTTCACTATTCAATAACATGGCTTAACTTAAACCTGATTTAAGAAACGGGAGAGATGAATGCTTACATATAATTTCTGTGTGGATCTAGCATTGCATCTGATTGATGTATCGTTATATTTCTTGTTGATCTGCGACACACTTCTCAAGAGTCGCAGTCAGTCTACCTGTCGAGGGGTATTCGTGGGATTTCCAAGTTTTCTCTTTTCAAACAAATGAATATGGTTCTTACCCAATAGAAAGCTCTGTTGGAAAATAAATCATTTTCAATGTTGAAAATGCTTGACAACATCTTTCAGCTATTTAGCTAGTAATGTTCTCTTAATTAGTGTTTGGTAGGAAATATCATATTGATTATTAGTGTATTGAGCTTTATGAAATCCCTCAAGACAATATCAATGAAATGAAAAAGTTAATATTATAATTATTTAATTTTTTATGTTGATGACATAAGCATGTGGCAAATTTTTAAATTAAATACATTAATTATTTAATTCAATTTTTTAAACATTCAAATATTCCAAAATGTTCTCAGCGCTAGTGATTATAATGAATGAAAAAGAATTTTCGTAAAAATTCTTTCGATTACTTAAAAAATATCATTTGTGATAATTTTATAATATAAAACTTCATTTTAAAATTAAAATCACAGTTTTGAGATTAACTCTCGACAATTCGAAGACTAAGTTCTTCCTAAAATGCAGATTTGATATTAGTCACCAAATCTATTCAAAGGAAATCATTAATTTTAATATCACAATCAATTTTAAGCATAGTTAATTTTTCATTTTATAACCTACGTTCATGGAATATATAAATATTACGATAATGTAAATATATCTTCCTTTCTCAGATCAAGTGATGATAATGCTGATAAATTTTTTCCTATTCGATTCACCTAGAGAAAAAAGATTAAATTTGCAACTTCATCTTTATAGAATTTTGCTTATGATACATATTTAGGCAATAATATATTCGTAACTATGTAAGAAAAACAAAATGATACTGCAACTTTAACTGTATCGATTTCTTCTTATTGTTATGTCTATTTTTGGGTAGTGATATCTATAGCTCAAATAATGCCGACTAAGAGTTTCCTGTAACGGAAAAGACACCTGCTATGGTATGATTTTAGGTCAAATTATGTAAGACCCACTAACTATACTCTGCAGAATAATTGGATTCCATAGTAAAAGAAACAACAAAAAAGAAAGGGATGGGTGTAAAAATGTATCAAAACAAAAAGATATTGTTAGCCTCAAAAGAATAATCCAATAATGGGAACACTCAATAAAGATAATGATTCTTGACCTTGGAATGCTGACTCACCGTAAATATTTCACCGAGAGACTGAGTGAAAAGCAGAGACATTTTTCGAATTCAAGGCCATTTGTAAGTTCTCAGATTGAAAACGTGAGTAACATCACCGACAAAATTTATTACCCTGGATTCAGACTAAACTTTTATTCGCTTCTTCGTATGGAATCGTGACACCGAAAGCGAAGAATGAACTTTCATAAGATATGAGAAGAATGATATATCGCTCTAGGAAAACTTCCTCTCCTACAAACAATAAGTTTAGCCTGAAATTAAATTAATTTAAGTATTCTAATAAATTTCAGAAGTCTCTTTAGAATACTATAAGCTTAATTTATAATAAATTTAATTCCAAATTTTCAGAATTTAATTACTGTTTATATAATCAAAATTCATTGCATATTTATTTACATAATACTATTGATATAAAATCAAAATCTGTAACTTAATTTTTTTCGTTTATAGTTTATGCTAAAAGGACTCTTACACCTTCTTATGTGTGTAAAACTTAAGTGTCTTATAAAGTTAAGAAAATTTCGTAATTTACTTTAAATAAGTGCAAAAATAGTATCTATTTTTTTATTAGGAAGCAATGTTTAAAAAATAATATCTGTCGTCTTTGTATGTGAAACATAATTAATGAAATAAGAATTAAAGTCAAATAGTACTTTGTCTTTCAACACATTTATTAAAAATAAATCTTCTTTTATTGATTCTAGATTTCTGGCTAATATATTTTTAAAATATGTCTATAAACTCAAATTTTTAAATTTTTTAAATTCACTTTTTTATAATTGCTATTAATAAACACGAATAATTTCATTAATCACTCGAAAGAAATGCAAAATATATAGCCTAACTTTTATCTTTAAATGTATATTTATTATATAATTGATTGTATCTTTCAATATAGTAAATAATAATGAAATAATGAATAATTGTTCAACAGATTGTTATTTATATATATATATATATATATATATATATATATATATATATATATATATATATATATATATATATATATATATATATATATATATATTATATATATTATATATATATATATATATATATATATATATATATCGTATATTTCAAACACTAAAGCAAAATATGAATTATTAAAAAACCTTCAATAAATTTCAATAATCATAATAAATAAAATTAACTAATTAAAATTGTTAAAAAATGTAAAAGTCATTTTCATTAAATTCGTAGTCTTATTGTTTTCTATTAAATAAAATGTGAAATTAGGTTCATCAGAATATATATAAATGACGACACATATTTAACAAATAAATGAAGAACTTTAAGTAAAATGTTATTTATAAATGTGCTTAGTAATAATATTCCGTTATGTCAAAATTAACTAAAAAATAAAATTTCATGCAAAAAGTAAAGTAAGCCAACAATATATTAAATATTATTGGCTTACTTTATTTTTTGTTTTCTTTTGGCTCCTTACATTTCAAAATTAAATTTAAAGTATTTTATTGCATAGTAAATTTTTTTGTAATCAGGAAAAACTGCATAAAATTCTCTTATGACATTATGATAAAACAAAAAAAAAAATTCTCGAAATGTGTAAATAAATTGGCTAATTTACAGAAAATCTTCATCTTTTACAAGATATGTATATTATAGTTTGAGATTAAATTTCTCTTTCATGATATTTGTCATTACTAAATATCATTTCATTATGATTTACGTTTATTACAATTTTTACCCGTTACAGGGAATGGTATTTGAATAATCAGTTTATAATTTATTTCTTCTGCACAGGTATACACATTTTCTCAGTTTACTATAATTGTCTCAAATAAAGCAATATAATATTTTATAATAATAAATAATGTTAAAAGTTATATAGATATATTTATCAACTATAAATTATAATTTATTTTTCAAAACATTCAACACAGAAAACATATTTGATGACTCGACACATATTTTAATTTTTTTCTTCAATTTATATTCCCAAATAAAAATGTAGATGTTATTATCTGCTATATAAATCAAATGATAGGGAGAGAATTACAATAAATTTATATTTTCATATAATTATTAAAAAGCAAAAATATTTTAATTAATAAATTTTTTAATTCATGCACAGTCTAGCTGAAGAATAGCATTTTATCTTTTATCAAGTATCTAATTGAGCATTTATCACTTCTAGCATCAAATCGTGACTACAGTTACAGTTTTAACTCATTTCATTTCATAATAACGATCGTGTGTCTGGCTCTATCTTTTTTCTGTGGAAGCTTGAACTTCATTAAGCTTTGAAAGGCGAACTCTTCCACGACTATTATAATTAGATGGGGAAGGTCACGTGTTTCATTTACTGATTTACATGGTCACGTACTTACAGTAGCCCTAAAGCTTTTTTTCATAAAATATTACTTCAAGGATAAAACAGTTGCTGCTCTCAATTATAGTTATCATTAAATTGTATATTCAAATTATTTATTACATATTTGTCACATGAATATCGACAGTAAATATATGAGAATTGGGTTGGTTATTTTACAAGTTTTCCTTTCTTTTCTAAATTATTTTCTATAAATGTTTTAAGAACATCTTGGCTTAATTCATTAAAAATGTTCTAAACTTATTTCACAATTCTTAAAATATATCTTACTGACAGTTTCGATGTTTTCATTCCGATCTGTCTCTATATCTACCAATCAAAACCATTAAACATTTTTTTTTACTTAGAACCATATAAAAGATTCGGTCGAAACCTGTCGAGATTTAGTTAAAATTACTCTTAATAAATTCCGAGCTACCACTTTCAGAAGAATATTATTGACTTATAAGTTATAAAAAAAATTAAGAAAAAGTCATAATGCTTTTTAAAATGTGATATTTTTATGGGGAGAATAATGTCAATATAACATATCAAAATGATGAAAATGCTTCCGTATCAGTTGTTAGAAAATTTAATAACACTGATTCGAATTTCAAAAGTGAAAAAAAATCTATAATATATGTTTGTGTCCACAATATATTACATGACACAAATCTCACTCTATAAAACACATAAATCTAGAAAATATTGGATAAAAATAATTCAAATTTAGAAGTATTGAAATAATTGCAATAAAATGCAATTCTCCAACTAATTATCCTCTAAAGAGAGAGAGAGAGAGAGATTGAAATTTTAAATATAGTTTAAAATAACTAAAGAAATCTTTAAGGCTATTTAACATTCCTTCTATTTCTATATGAAACAAAATATTAAAAATTAGAAACATAAATGTATTGTTTTTTATTGTTAAGAGCATAATTTAACGTCAGTTTTTAAAATCAAAATATTATTTTTCAATCAACAGTGCCAGCTATCCGTTAAATCCTGTCAAGACGAAAAAAATAACATCTTTTACCTTGTTAAGTTCTGGAAGAGTAAAATAAAAAAAATTATATTTACTTATATATCAGCAAAACTTTCCAATAATATCACTATATTTGAATTTTGAAAATAAGAAACTGGCCCGCTCAAAATATAAGCCTAAACTTCTCCGAAGAGCATAGAATGTTCTTCAATATAAAATGAAACAATATATCTTTGCATATGCTATTTTATGTATGTATTGAAGCAATTTCGATGAAGAAAAACAAAAAGGATTAAGAATTAATTAAATAATATAAAAAATCATAAAAAAATATATGATCGCATTCTATATGCAAACACATCATTTAAGATAAATTCATTTGCATATTAAATAATTAATTATACCCAAGCATTTTCAGAAAAACCAGTAAGAATGATATCAGAAAACTATTTTATTGCATAATAATCTGAAATATATCTACTTAAAAATAGTAATTATCAATGTATTGTTAAATACAATTAGCTTATTAAGTAAGTAATATAGAAAAAAATTTTTTAAGACTTTATTAAATTAAAAGGCCCAGAAAGGAAAAGATTCTTTCAAGAAATGTCTGAATATTTTATACACTTTCTAACAAAATATTTTTTAGTAAAATTTACCATAAATTTTTAAACAGAACATAGTATCTAAAAACAAGAATTTTTGTAAAATTATTTTTTTTAAATAAATTTTACAACATTATGCTACTTTCTTTAAAATTAAATTAAATTTTATTTAATTAAAACGGTTCTTTATACATATCTTAGATATTGCATCTTAGAATATTTTACATTTTTATTCTAAAATAATATGAGAAATTCTTTTTATTATGTCAGACAACTATCCTAATTAATTAAATTACTCATAGAATATGTCTTATCTTGTTTAAAATGAATTAATTGATTTATAGAATACTTAAAATGTTTCTCTTTCTTTTAAACTTTTATAATCAAATTTACTTTTTTGTGTGATTTTAAATTTTATTCAAAATTTTCTCTTAAAATGAAAATAAAATATTTTATAATTTTCTTTAAAGACATTTTTCCAAATAAATATATTATTTATTTTAATAGATGCGTTTGTATGCAGTTTGTATGAATAAGAATTTTAATTATTTTATAATGTAAATAAAGGAAATTTCTAAAAATAAATATTTTTACAAAAAAAACTCATATATATTTTATTTTACTGACTAATAAATGTTTGCTGTATTTTACTTTATTGCTTAGTAACTTTAAAAAAAGTTTCAATAATAAAACAGGACAAGTTTTAAAGCTAATATAGCACTCGAATTCTTTAAATATATGTAGCCATATACTGCATTGTAAAAAATAAAATGAACAGCTGCAAATAATTAAAGGATTCATAAGCAAAATTCATTTTTTTATTAAATAAAATATATGTGTCTAAAATGCAATTACGTTCTTTCTTCTATCGAAATTCCCTGGCAGTTAATATCTCTTTTCCTGAATGAATTATGCATCAAACACAATGAGTTTTATTTCAAATTTAATGTATAGATTAAAACGCTTGTGTGTGCTATATACACTACTGGACAATTGCTAAGGACGGATAACACTATCATCCATAGCAACTACAAAATGAAAGGAAGCAAATTTTGGGAAATTAGAATAAGTGCGCGATATAGTAAGAAGAAGTATGCGTATGCAAATTTTTTTTCCCACGTCTGTTCATCACGTGATAACTTTGAAGGTTTTGACGCGTGTGGACAGTTGTTGTTTCAAGTTAAAGTTTTACAGGAAAGATTTAATAGACGAACTTGAAATTTTTGGCATGTCTTCCCGACATCACTTAGATGATTTTATGTGTGGCCGAATTATTGGAAAGATCGAAGAAGGGCGAAAAAAAAAACAGATGTTGCCAGGGAGTTCCACATCGCTCACAGCGTTGTTTCACGCCTCTGGAAGTCATTTAAAACTACTGGAACGTGTAGTAGGCGGCACGGGGAATGTCCTATCAGCAAAAAGGAACAGGCGCACCACAGCTCAGCAGGTGGCAAATCAGTTTCTTGCTGCCTCAGGAAAGCAGATCTCCCGAAAAACTGTTGCCAGACGTTTGAGGGGAGGAGGACTATACGCCCGCAGACCTGTTGTGTGTGTTCCATTGACCAGACAGCACCGTACTGCCCGTTTGCAATGGTGTCGTGAGCATCGCAATTGGACTGAACAGGACTGGGCATGCGTACTATTTTCAGATGAGAGTAGGTTCGGTCTGTCATCGGATTGCAGACGCCGACTGATCTGGCGCGAGAGTGGTACTGCTTATCGTCCAGAAAATATCCAGGAAAAAGACCGATATCCGACATGCAGTGTCATTGTGTGGGCTGGCATCATGATTAATGGCCGCACGCCCCTACATATGGTTGCGAATGGGACTATGACGGGCCAACGATTCATTAATGAAGTTCTAATTCCTCATGTTCGTCTTTTCCGTGGTGCTGTCGGTGATAAATTTGTTTTTATGGACGACAACGCAACATGTCATCGAACATTCGCTGTTCAGGATTGTCTAGACAGCGAGGGTATTCAACGCCTCGTATGGCCATCACGTTCTCCAGATCTAAACCCCATTGAAAATGTGTGGGATGCTTTGGGGAGGCAAGTTGCTGGTCGAAACTATCCTCCGACAAACAAGAACACCCTCATCCGTGCACTCCCAGAGGAATGGGATAAATTGCCTCAACAGCTGCTGGATAATGTTGTGCAAAGTATGATATGACGTGTGGAATGTTGCATCACACTCCACGGTGGACATATCCCGTACTGATACCTTTCTTCAAGATGCCTGCTGACTTTTAGATGCATTGTTCCATTTTTCTGGATGCAGCATCAAATGAACATTTTTTTCTTTCAGATGTTTCACAGCTTTTGTACTTTCCAGAACAATAAATATTCTTTATTCTAATGTCTGAACAGTGTGGCAACTATATTTTATCCTACTAGGCCTCATGTCTCGCTTAATGTTATGCTACATTGCAATTTGTGATCCGTCCTTAGCAATTGTCCAGCAGTGTATAAGAATTTTAATAATTGGATAGTTTCATATTAAGCCCTTTCACTAATTAATTCTTCATTTACATAGAAATATTTTTCTAAAATTCCTCTGTGCGAGAATTAATATAGACTATGTTTTGTATTATTCACAGGAACTTAGAATTAACTATTGTGACAAGAAAATATAAGCAAAATTTCTTTATTCTTATTTTGAAGCTCTAATAGCTTCACGACGCTTTCCGTTAAGCTCAACTAAGTGTAGATTTATTTGGCGCGGGCAGTGATTGGGAAAGTGACCACGTTCTCCCTCACTAAGTTGCTGGAGCACCGTAGGTTGGGGACGTGTCCACGTTAGTATTTGACATTCAACGTCCTTCAGTTGGTGGGGAGTGGCTTTGCAGAGGAGGTTTCCAACTCTGGTCTGACCTCGTCACCTGACCATGGTTCAAAATTACGAGGTGTTTGGTGATAGGCTACCGTTTCAAACCTTACGGCATAGTCCGGGCAAGCCTGCACCGCTATGTGCCTGCTTATGCCGCTTGAACGTCTAAAACTTAAAAATCTTTACACGTAGGACAAATGATAAAATCTATAACTAGCATTTAACACTTAATGTAGTTGTCATTTATTTAGATATTTGGTTAGTTTGGAAAGACTCCCAAGTTATACTGAATAGATTTCATTTAACAGAATACTTTTTATTTTTCCTAGTTTCGTGCTTCATGTCTTGGTTAATTTCATTTATATTGTGATTCATTAACTTTTAAATTTGTCAATACTTTTTTAACATTACTTTTTTATCTAAATATTATATTTACGAAGTACAAATAAAACTTAAAACATAATAATTATATATATATATATATATATATATATATATATATATATATATATATATATATATATATATATATATATATATATATATATATATATATATATATATATATATATATATAATTTTGTTATAAATACAATTTAACGTTATAAAACTCTAGTTTTAAGTAGTACATTCAAAATTGTAAGGACATTAAAACTTAATGATTAATCCGTTTAATATTTTAAGCAAAACATTTCGAATAGAGAGTGGTTTTGAGAAATAGTCTTCATTTTTCAAAAATCGAAACCCACAGTTTAAGTTGATTTCTTCCTAATACCATACTTTCTCCCCTCTTAGTAAACAATCTTCCAGAGAGGAAATATGGCACCCATTTTACACCCTGAAAATTCAATGAAATAACCTTCTTAAGTCCTTAGCATCTCCTCTTCTAAATCATCCCCTCTCTATTCAAAGCACGAGTCATTCGATTCCGCGTTGACGTAAATAGGATTCGGAGGCAATGATGTATGGCGAGAGAATTTTCCTCCTAAGACTCTTGAGTCTTTGAAGTCATCTAGATGATTTCGGTTATTGGTGTGGGTGGTTGGAGTAACTAGATCTGCTTTTGAGCTAGTAATTTATAGCCGTTCTCAGCATGAAATGATGGAAAACTACAGCCCGGAAGCTTTACCGGAAGTTTTAGGAAATTTTATTTCCCTAAAAGCAAAACTCATTTTAAGTCATGTAAATATGCATAAAAGTGATCGAAAATCTTACTTTCAAATCTTGTAAAAGGTTCTACTTTAAGTTTTAGTGCCTCACTTAATATGAAAATTGTAGTTTAAATAAGTTAAAATAAATTCTTATGAGATTATGCTTTATGGAATAAAACCTATAATGTATAAATAAAAATCAAATAAAAGAAAAAGATAAACATAAAATATTTCAAGAAATTTTAAATGATATTTTAAATTGATAGAAAAACAAAAGTGACTAAGACTAGATTTTAAATCTAGATTTTAATGTTAGGTATTATACATTAAAGAGATAAGACTTACTAAGTATTGTACAAAATCAATCCAATTTAAAATAATAATAAAATGGGTAATACAGCATAAAATAAAATGGGTAATAAAGCAAATAATAAAATGGGGGAAAAGTATTCTCCAAGGTTAAATATAAATTTGTTTCATTTGTTTAACTTATGAAAATCAATGCTATTGTATTAACCTTCTACAAATAATAATTATGCAAATTCGTATTCAATTCCTTTATGTTTCTTTATGACACAAGTATATATATATATATGTATATATATATATATATATATATATATATATATATATATATATATATATATATATATATATATATATAAACGCTAATAACCTTCATTCCTGTTCCAGTCTTAGAATTTTGAGATAAAAATTCTATGGCAGAAACACTTAATTAGGATAACTAAATAACACCAAGTTATCTAGTTATTTATTGCAACAGACAACGTTATTCATACGTGTTATTGAGCAAACTTATAAAAGGTTTTAAGAATTTTTATAGAAATATTATCAAAAACAAGTTTTTTTCACCTCTGTTTTGAATTTTTAATTAAAAAAATTGATTTTAAAGTTAGAAGTATATAAAAGTTAAATTTCAAAATAACCTTCATTGTCATCCATGAAATTTTTATGACACTTGCTTTAGATATCGCTTTTGCATATTCGTCTGTCGGTAGGATGCAGGGAGTTTTTCAGGTTTTCTCCCTTGCGATACACGAATACAGCCGACTATCTATGAAAAGTTCTCCCGCAATGTAATTAAAGCTGCATAAAATGTGTGTGAAACCTTATAATAATTCTCGCACTTCAGACTGTTTTCTACGCAGTATCAAAATAATTTATTGAAGCTCATAAATGTAATTTATTTACATGGTATCATGTATTATTAGAATACGCTTAAAATTTTACTTAGAGAATAATCCAATCAAAGTTAGAATAAAAACAACAAAGTCATCGCAAATACCTTAAGATGTGAAAATTGGAATTAGATCCAGTGACGAATAACATCATTTACTTTTTTATGTTAGATAATTCTTAGCGATAACATAACTCAAAATTTCTGAACTTAAAAATTTATGATTTATCTAATTTTGCATGTTTAAATGTTATCTTCATCATAAGCTATTCTTTAAAGAAGGATAGTTATTTAATTCCAGCGTGTGCTTTACATTAGCAAGCAAGTTTTGATTTAATTTGAATTTTTTCTAACTTAAATATGTGTGTAGAGGCATTGTGAAAGCAAATAAATGATTTATGTTTCAATCAATTACTAGATGAAAAAATGTGATTCCGTTTTGTTTGAAATATAATTTATTTAATTTGCTAGATAATAAATTCAAGTCAAGAAGGAGCTACAACAAAGCTTGGCTTGGTATAACAGCGAATTAAAAAAATTAATTTTTTTTAAACTTTTTTTTTACACACATCACAAATTTTGTTATTATTATAGTGCTAAATTATAGTAATAAAAATAATTGAGTGAGTGTTTTAGTGTCAGGACAGTTTTCTTGAAAACTTAAGGTCTCGGGTTCGATTCATACTACTGTTGAGCAATGAAAGATGGATGTTGCGCTTCTGCGTCTGTCTGTTGGTAGGATATTGAAAGTTTTTCATGTTTTCTCCTTTGAGATACGTGAATATAACCGACTATCTACACAAAGTCATCCCGCAGGGGTATTTAAAGAGATGTATGGTGTATAAAATGCCTTGCAATGGTAAATTATCTACTATGCGGTATCAAAATAATTGTGATTGAAAGTCGTAACCAAGTCAGAAAACCATCTCTTTGTAATGGATGGTCCGAAATTCAGTATTACCTGTAATGGAAGTTAAAAATAGATTAATCACTTCTACTCTATTTATATCTACTGAAGTGGATGGTTGGATGTTTTCCAAGTTATTCATCGTAACAAGTATAAACAGCACGACAGAACTTCTTGAAGCAGTCATTACTTATAGAATATCGTACTACTTTACAAGCCTTTCAGCTGATCAGTTATTCAAAAAAAGTAAATTTTAATTATTTAATATTTGCAAATAACTGAGCAGCTGAATTTTAACTTCTGTAGGTGAGTTTTAATAATTTACTTAAATTTAAAATATTCCGACTGTAATTGTATAGCTAAGAGTCTGGTGTGAAAAGGTTATGACCAAAGATTTCTTGTTCAAACTTATATGGCGATTATGTTTACGTGAAATACTTTTTTTGAAAAGCAGTTTACATAAAAAAAATCATTTTACAAATAAATAAAATCTTCAAATTATAGTTTAGTCCTAAGAAAATCATTTAAAATGCGAAATTTAAGTAAAAAGGTGAAATATTAGTGTATTTTAGAACTACCTTTTACTATTTTTTGTTGAATAAAATAAAAAATTTATACAAAGAAAAGATTATTTTAAAACGTAAAAGAAAAATGTAAGAAATAAATATGGGATAAAAAGGAGCGTAACTCTTTTTAAGGCATCAGTTTTAATCCCATTTTTCTTGTAAACTTGAAGAAACAATTTTCTTAATTTAAATTTGCCAATAAATTTAATATTGATATAAATGTTTAGATATTCAAATCAAACAAGGAAATAAAACAAAAATTTAAAAAGATGATTGAATTAAATTAAATAAACTATTCACATGTACTTAAAATTTCGATACAATAAATTTTATTTTCTTTCACACAGCTAAGGTTTCAATACAGTTATTTACGAAAATGTAAAAAAAAAATTTAGAGTGAATACAAAAAAAGTTGAGAAGAATCACGATGAATACGTAAATATTAAAATAACTCAAATGTTTTCTCACATTCTAATGCTAAATGCAAGTATATGTTCAGAAAGCAATTGTTATTATAAACCTTAAAAATTCTTTCGGTGCTCCAAATGTTTATCCTATTATTATAAAATTTTTCAATTGAATTTTTTTTATCTTAGAGTATTCAATAAACTTTGAAAAGAATATCATCGCTCACGTTGCTAGAATTTAATGAGTTTTGGTTGAACCATTGAAGAGAATATCTATATAATAATAAAAGGTACTGTGTGTGCTATTATATTAAACTTACTTGCATTCACAGAAAATTACATTACAGGAACTTGAAAGTTTTGAATTTTAATATTTTATTCTTCACACATTATTATTCAATCAAGAAAGAATAAATGTTGCTTTTTCTGTAAAAATTGAAAAAGTGAAGTTTTCGATTAAAGTAAAAATACACTGAGTAAAATGTTAATAAAATTAAAAAAAATTAGTCTATAAAAATATAGTTTATAATAGAAAGTTTCACTCAAAATAATAATGGAGTTTTAAAATATATTTTAGCAATTAAATTATCATTACTTAGTTACACTAAAATAGTACTTTTTCATAGCTAAATCTTTTATCTATGATAAAGAAGGGTTATATTTGGAATTAAGAAATCTTTAAATGAAGAGGTTCTATGACTATAACGCTTATATTATATCAAGTGTATTTATTTTTTTAAAGTTTATTTTCATAAAAATCGTAGTATTATTACTACATATAACTTCAGTCTCATAATTTCAAAATTAACAAACTATAATTTATTCTTAATGGAGTTAAGTCCATTTATATATATATATATATGTATCAATTTACATTCCTATTAACTGTCTTTATTTTAAAAATGGCCTATTATAACTTTAAAATAAAGGCACGTATCATTATTGCCAATAAGTTATCAATTGAGAATGAAATATTTTACCATGTTTAGAAAAATTGAGATAAATGAGAAATCCTTCTGAGCAAAACATCTAACGTTATTCTTCAAAATCATTCTTTCAATTTCTTAAGGCATTCTTTATTCCATAAGAGAAATAATAAATCATTTCCAACCAACTCAGGGATATATTACCTCCATTCCCACGAAGTATTCACATAAAATCTTTTACTGCTTTAAAATTCGTATCTCACCCTAATGCCGTATGTCAAAGTATAATCATAAAATCGATACAGTATATAAAATGAGGAAATAAGCTCGTTTTGAGATATATTACACATAAATCACATCTATTTAATAAAAAATAACTTTTTGAACTATTTTTATGCTTTATGAGTTTGTTGGTAAGGACTAAATTATTATTTGATGTAAAATGATTGTTTTATTGAAAAACGTTATTTATCATAAAATATTCATTTCTTTCATTACAATTTAATGCTTGTAAATAGCATTTATAAGACAAAACTATTGATTTCTACATACATAAAATCATAGTGTTCTAATTCATATCAACGAAAAGTAATGAAAAATAAACGCACAAAGCAGCCAATTCGTAATTACTTCATAATAATGTATTGTTTTTAAAATTAACTCAAATATAAGTATAAATTACGTAACATATTATTTTATATTTTAAATAATTTTTTGTTCTTTGAAATTAAATTGTTGTTTAGAAAATTTTAATTCTCTGTTAAGGATATTACATTGAATATTTCATTCCTTATTACATTAATATTAAATTAAATGTTCCCACTTTGTAATTTCATTTCACTCAGAGAAGTTAATATCATGGCCCATAAAAATAACATAAATTTCAGAATTTATGAAAAATAATTTATTAAATATTTTAATATTACATATAAGCAGTTAAAATTGATAATGTATGTATTTTTTTCTTACAAATATAAAACATTTAATTTTTGAGAATCTCTTTAAATTACTCTTTAACACTTATAAGTTTAATTAAAATATAAAACCAAAATACAATAGTTTACTTAAAATTAAATATGTACTATTTTCTGTTCCGTTTTTGTCTTGTCAATGATTAAACATTTTGTAGTAAAAATTTGTAAAAGTATTTTATTTCTTGTTCCACGGAGGAGAATTGGTGACATAATATTGGATAAATTTTTTAAAAATTGGTTTCTATACAATACCTGTAAACTACAAATTTATGTACTCGTTTTTACAATTATTTAATGTACTCGTAACACAATTAATTAATATTCTCATATCTCTAATTTATAACGAACAAAACTGCAAACTAATTTTTCTACCGCGTGTATATACAGTCTTATTTCCATCAGAAGTTTTTTTGTAACAAAAATAGAAATACCAGACAAATTTCATATTTATATGTTATCTTTTTGCAGACAGATTCATAAATTTAACTGTTTACTATGAATTTCTCAAATAAAAGGAATATATATACATATATATATATATATATATATATATATATATATATATATATATATATATATATATATATATATATATATATAAATATATATATATATATATATATATATATATATATATATATATATATATATATATATATTATGATATATAACATTTAATTAAGAAGTTTAAGGAAATAACTTAAGGTAACGTAGTAAAAGATATAATGTGAATTTAACAATTAGCAATAACTAATTTAATTAATTTTTTATTTATTTTGGAAATGCTATAATGATAAGATTTTTGTTTAATGGAAGTATACATATCTATTTTATAAGTTCATAATACTTTATTAAAATATATAGAATTCTTCCATTATTACGTATTTAATTAATAAAATAAATCTAGTTAAAAGCGATTTAAACAATATCTGTGTTGCTGGATTGTTGGTTTTAACATAAAGAAAAAATAGTAAAAATGATCAAACACTTTATTTAAAGTTTAATTATTAAAGCAAAAATTTAAATCATGACAATAATAAAAGTATCTTAATTGTATTTAGTTTTATTAATATTTAGATTTCTATTAATGGATTTTTCAAAATTATTTTACAAAATTCCAATTTTTTCTGGTGTTATAATCTTTTTATAAATGAAGAATAAGATAAAACCCCATTAATAATGATAGAGAGTAGCATAAGATATCGAAAATGTTATCATTTAATACACATAAAAATTTATCAAAATTATTGTAGATGTGGAAATATAATAAGTATTCAGTTTCTTAAGTTTTTAAATGTTTAAAAACGCGCAGAAATAAATATCAGGTAATTTACAAATTAGTTTTATAAACAAGGAATTCAACAAATAAATAATTGTAACATGACCTAAATTAACGTCTAGACTTTTAATATATGATCGACATCCTAAACAGAATTTTAAAAGTTTGTTTTAAAATGCATTTATAAGATAGTATGCTTCTAATTTAATTCATTATACTTTTTTATCTAATCCATTCATTCATAATTATTCATAAGCTCTTAAAACATGCTTTATAGTTTTACAAAATGTACACACGATGTTTTTAAGAAAATTTTTGTGGAAAATGTTAAGAGTTTGATCCGTGATGATGGATAGCCAAGGAATTCAAAAATATTGTAAAACTTTTTACAGCGTTCTTTCCCTTTTATCATCCAAAGGGAATTAACCGTGTTATGAAAAGAAGAAATTTAAAAAAACTATCAAGCTTCATCGCCAACGTAAATGCTGACCGAATTTTAAAAAATACAGCAATCGGCGATTCGTTAATTAAGTTGCAAAAATTGAGCCTTCTGTCTTCACTTCCGAAGAATGTTGCCCCATCCGTAAGTCATTTTGTGTTCTAAAAATTTTTATAAATAATTGTAATTCCAAACGATAAAAAATTCCATAGAAACATACGTGGTTGAAAATGAAACTCCAAAATGCAAGCATATTTAGGAACATCAGCTGCATAAACTTAAAAACGTGACTTTCGTTGAAGGAAAGGAGTGACATGTCTATAAATTTCAATCGATTAAGAAACTATTTCTCATAAAATCTACATTCTAAACTTGCACACGCGTTTACGTTTATATATTTTCTACTCATATTTTATATCAAAATATTCTGGTGAATTTTAAAGTATAATTAATTTAATTCTTTATAGCACAAGAATTCAAAATTCTCTCACAAAATTTCTTTTAAATTTTGATATATTTTACAAGCTTTGGTAATTTCATCTTTTGTAAATATCGATATATAAAAAACTAACTGATATCGATTAAAAGTATAAAAAGGACAAAATATTGATACTAGTTAAGCTTTAATTTTACTAGTATTAATATTTTTTCTAGCCGACCGATGGCTGAGTGGTTAGCGTTCCTGACTCCTGAGCTGTGGGTCCCGGGTTCAAATCCCGGTTCGGGCATGGATGTTACTTTCTTTCTCTGTTCTCTCTGAGTTTCTCTGTCCTTTCTTCTGTGATGATGTATGAATGTGACCCACCCTATAAGGGGGTTTGTGGTGGTATGGCGCGGGCAACGCTACTCGCCTCCGTGACTTGGTTCACAGGTGCCCGCTGGGTAACGACAAATGAGTAGCAGTTACTGGTCTTGTTGTGGCATAGAGTTTGTCACCTAAGTATGCCCACCGATGGAAAAAATGTTTTTTCTTAAAATTCATTTTTTATAGAAATTTATCAAACTATAATTTATAAAATGAAAATTCGTAACTCCATGTATTTTAAATAAAAATGAGAGGTATGAAATTTTTTTCATTCAATACCTTTTTCGGAAAATATAAACACTCTTGGCATAAAAACTTTCAATTTATCATTTTCATTAAAGTTCGAAATTCTTTAAAATTCAAAAATACCGTAATAAATTGATATAAATAAAATACAGTATAGCTCTGTATACAATTTTATAAGTCTTAATGATATACCAAATTAAATATTTAAAAATCCATTACAATTTTATTTCAACCCGAGAGTTTTGCTCTGTCGATCAGACTAAACTTCTACCATACTACGTCCTATAAAATTTCGATTAAATGAATTTATGGTAACTAAGGATCCTTAAATACATTAATCATTTATGATGAATTCGATAATTTTAAATAATTTTACTTTATTTAAAAATTTTTTATCATTTGCTGTATTAAAGGAATCGAAATTTGAATTATGCTTTACTTTATGTCGATCTAATAGGTTTTTGTCAGTTAAGAATTCATCAAATGAAGTAATTTAATATTTTGCAATTAATGATTTCATAACCTTCAAGAATGACATTGCACATTGACCAAACTTTGCAAATTTCAGAAATGTTCGAGATTAAAGCTGAATAAATGAAATTTTTTATTTATTCATTTAGTTTGAAAAAATTTGATTTTCATATCCTGCCATCAGACAGACTGTCTCCTCCAGGAGAACTTAAAGGCAGCTCCTCCCATTCTTTATTGGCAACTTTTCAAGTCAGCCTAAGAATATAGCTGTCCTGACCCACTGCATGCAGTGGGTCAGTGAGGTAAACTTTGGCTGCGCCATTGGAGAGGGAGCCAGGACACGCCCCTGCACCAACACCCCCTACACGGACCCCCTTCTGCAACCTAGGCAACGAAACTTTTGTTTTCCTGAAGTCTTCATAACACTCAACCCTTCCAACATTCCGATGGTAAATGCTTGCCAAAAAATTGCACAATGGAATTTGATATACGCGAGGACATTGCTGAAAAATGTACGTCTGCAGTTCGTTTCTTTAGCGTCTGGCATTGATTTTCAACATTGATTGCTCCCAGATCGAATGTTTTATTTTATGTCACTTCCCTGAGGACAAATGATGATATATCTCATTAGTTAACTTGACTTCTGCAAGTCTCGAATGATACAGAATAATTTCATTGCAAAATATTTTTAGCCTCTCAAGAAAAAAGAATACAAAACCTTAATTTATTTGAAAGAAATAATTAAAAAATAAGCATTTTTTTCTGATATTGGAAATTTTCCTATATACCTAAATAAAAAATAATGAAAAAGTAAAATATGTTTTAATTCAAAAATGAAACATTTATGCTCAACCAAATCCACTTTATACTGAATACCTTGATTTTAAATTTAGTTTGAAAAAAGCCATTTACTAAAAAGAGACAACATTATGATCTAATTTGAGAAAACATTGTTGTGATCTAATATTTGACAATAAGAAAAATAGGAAAAATTTTGACAATAGGAAAAATATGAAACACTCTGCGTAATCTGAATTGATTTTTCATTAGTAATTGATTAATTGATATTTTAATAGTAAAAAAATTTAATAAATGTATGTAATTTCTGAATAAATGTATTTGTATGTGAAATCGAATCAAAATCCAAAACTAGAGTCAACAAAAATTACAGCACTCTAAATTGGAAGATACAAATATAGAGAGAAAATCGGAGATACAAATAAATATACTACATACTGTTTCATACGCATGAATTTAAATGATTTGAAATTTATAATGAAAGATATTTTAAACCTTTCATGTAAACTGAACCAATAGCTAAAGAAATTATATAGAAGAAAAACTATAAATTAAATATTTAATTTCCGGAAAGGAAATAAAGTAAGCATAATTAAAAATAATCCGATGTTCAATGTAACCGTTGATCCGTAACTGAAATTTACAATTCAGAGTGTAAATATTTTTTGTATAAAATTTGAGTAGACTACTTAGAGATTGGTTAAAGTAGAAAAAAAATAAATATTATTTATTAAGTATTTGTTAAGAGTATTAACAAAAAATATTGTAATGATCTAATTGGAAAATTATGTGAAAAGAACACTTAGAAATATATAAAACAGAAATAATAAGAGAATGGGAGGTAATTTATGTAATATTGGGGATAACATATCAGCGTACCTAAAAATATAAGCATTTAACAAAAAATCAACTTGTGGAAAAAATCAAAAATAAATCTAAAATTTCAATTTCTTATTAATTATTATTTGATCTTTCTAAAATATGATTATTAATTTTTTTACACTACTTTTGCTTCACGTACCAAAATGTGATATTTATTTTATGAAAATTGACACAAAAAATCAAGTAACGAATAAAAATGTAAATTTAGTTAATTTACATAAAAACAATTTAAAGTTTAGCAGTATTAACAAATTTTGTCAAGTGACTAAAATATGTTTTATTTTTTATTCTGGATTATACCCACACATACACATATTAATCAGAAAAATATTCAATAAATATATCGCTAGGTGAGATTTTTTTAAATTTTTTTTATTTTCATTTAATTTAGAATAGTTTCCTTTAGAATTTGTTTCTTATTTGTTTCCTTTATATAATACAGCTGGTGTTAGCATATTGAAACTCTTTACGAAACAAGAACTAAACTAACAGAGAATCTACTTGTATAACAATAGTTACTAGCTACAGGGGAATCTCCGAAATCTATTGTACTATTATACTATTTCGACTTCATAAAAAAGTAAATAACAATTGTATAGTAAATGGAAGTGTGAGGATGAAACAGTAAATAATACATCGATGACATACAATGGAATAGAAAGCATGCTTAAATATCACTTATGGAAAAATTGGAAACATGTTTGATTAAAGCATGTTTCTTTGAGTTCTAAAAAAGTAAGATTAAATTCTAATAAAAGATCCAAATTTTAGCACATTATAACTATTCCATTTATCTTAATATATATATATATATATATATATATATATATATATATATATATATATATATATATATATATATATATATATATATATATATATATGCAGAGAGAGATCAGTTAGCAACAACATTCTAGAATTAAAATCGTGGCGTATGGTGTAATATCCATAGCCCGTTCAAACTTGGCTATCTCGTCAGAGCTAAAGGTTTCGATTTCGATAAAAGCCATTATGTAGCAATAGGATATGGTCGCCGCGTTTTTACATGCACTGCTGTCAGGGTATGTGCCCGCCAGTCTCCGGAATTTCTTCTTGAGCAATACAGGATTACAGCCAATTATCCATAAAATTCTTGCCAGAAGTCAAAGGCGAGGCGTGTGATGAACTATTAGCTCTCTGCTACGCCGTATCAATTTGATTTACCTGAGTTCAATATTGCCTTGTTGTAGGGTGATCTTTGTAGTGGAAAATACTAAGCTCAAATTCGGCAACGAGAACAGGATGTTATGCTTTTACCACCACATCTCTGTAAGAGAATTTTACTACTTGAGAGTTTCACTTATTTCCTGCTTTCGGTACATGAATACAACTATCATAAAATGTCATCTAGGATGTTAGAGACACAGCGAATGTGCAAATACTTCATAACTATTTTTGATAGTTAAAGAAACCTCTATGAGTTATGAAACTGGCGATCTATACCAAAATAACTACGGAAGCCAATTTTGTCAGTTAACTAAGTTCATAGAAAATATTATTTTACCAAAATGATTATGTTACTATGGTAACCGATGAAAGAAACCTGATCTTAACAGAGTGTTTTAAACGTAATGAATTAATTATTTGACCGCATTAGATACAACGAGATTCTGATAAGCGTTCTTGAATAAGCGCATTTAAGTCACATTGAATAATAAGAACACCTTATACTTGATAGATTTGCCCTTAATCAATTGTTATGCTAATTTAGGGCCTATCGAGATCAGGTCGTTACATATATTTAGTTTCCGAGTCGGCTGCACATAAATTCTGATAATGTATGAAAAAATTTCTTATTAATAAACTTCATTATTTATGAAAATAAAACTAAGTTTATGACATCTGTTTCCTCAAGAACTAATTAGCATATTCAGTTGATCGAATGTACTTTCACCAATTATAGAATATATATAGTGAGGTACTTATTAAAGTATGTTTAACTAAATGTAAATTGTAACAAAAGCTTAGTAAATATGTTAAAAGCTTAGTTCTTTGTTTATGAAATAATTAATGTTAACTAATATAATGTGCTAAACTTTGAAAGGATGGTAATTATTCTAGCTTAAAATAAATATCGTCCGTAATTTAATTCTTCCTGAGAAGAGGGTAGTGTATAAGTTTTATCCTACATTTCAAAAATACTTTATTGAAGAGATTGCTATCTAGTAAACTCTCATTTAATTAAGTTACCATGAAGATAATTGAATTTTATTTAAGGTTGTTTTGAGAGTTGAGCCACAAAACGCATCTAGTGCTATCTTTCTTATTAAAATCTATATATTTAAATTTTGTAATTTTTCTTTCCCAATAGAAGAGAAACAAGAAAATTATTCAAAGAAAAGTCTCAAGCGTGAAAAATATTGACTCAATTTTATTTTGCTTGGCTTATAAAGAAAAATACTGAAGTGTATTTCTACCAAGTACTTTTTTTCCTTAATGAAATTCTCCGTAACTGAAGCTTGAAGAACGTTGGTCATTATTTTTTAAGATATGGAATAGGTATTTCCTTTTTTACTACAGAAAATATGTATGTAAGCAGAGTTTTCTATCGTGTAAAGATAACAAATTAAATGAAATCAAAAAATTTTAATACTTTATTTTGAAAAGCTGGAATTGTAATTTAAGTACCACATTCGACTCACGAAGATGTGTTGTTTTTAGAGAAACGGACTTCGAATTTGATTTATTTTTAACATATTTATTTGATTTATAACAATACAGATGGAGAGAAGCTGTATTTATTTTTTATTCTAATTTGTAATTTGTTAAATGTATTTTGTTATATCAATTTTTAAAGGTAAAAAAGAAAAATGACCTTTGCATCAATATCAACTTTTGCTGAAAACAATTTTGAAATCTGTTATCAAAAATAAATTTATGAATAACTTTCTTTCTCCAAAGGTGTCATAAATTACAAGGTATCAACCAAATAATTTCTCACTTGTAAGTACAAAAATTAAAATCATTGAATTATTTTAACTCCAAATACATTAAAAAAATTCCCACTATTTTTAGAAATTTAAAAAAGTACTTTTGCACTTTCTTTAAGAAAGGCTGAATTAAAAGTAGTATATAAAACTATTATTCTTCATTAAATCTTTTTCTCATAAAATCAATAGGAATGAAAGTGACAATTTATTCATATGCATAGTTTTAAATACTTCAGCTATTTTATCCATTAAGTCACGCAAAACAATCATTATCATAATCCAAATTTGGAACATTTTTCGTACGATAACTACTTGAATGTATTAACACAGCCTATATATGATTTATTTAGATCATATATAGGCTGTGTTAATACATTAAAGTGACTGAAATAAAATTTATGGAATATACAAAAGATAATAATTATATATATATATATATATGAATATATATATATATATATATATATATATATATATATATATATATATATATATATATATATATATATATATATATATATATATATATATATATATACCTATATGTATATATCCATATATATTTATTTCAGTCACTTTAAACTTTGTTTCCCTATTGGAAAAGAAACATAATAATAAACAAATATAAACGTTTGTTCTTGCACTCTTAGTGATTATGTTAATAGAGCTCTAACCTTCAGTTGAATAGTTCTTGAATTCGATTTTTTTCTCGGATTTAGGTATATATAGGAGTTTTTAACCCATAAACCTAGTTGGAACAGGCTTTCTGTGCAAAAAGTTACCTCAAAATAATAAAACGTAACTAAAAGAAGCTTATTAATGAGTTTTGAAGAAAGTTCTAAAAGCAATTAAACACTTTTATCGAGAGCACTGTCATCAATAAAAACAATTTAAATCCTGCTTAATGTGTTCCTCTCAAGGACACTAAACTTATGATTTACAGACTGTTAGATCATAATATAATCGAATTGTTTAAATCATATCTTCCTGTAATGCTTTTTGCGGAATATTCTTTCTTTGAACAGATATTCCTGTCAAAAGAGTATCTTTATGTTCAAAAATTAAAATTTTAATTGTATAAATTTTTCAATTAATTTTATAATAAGCTCTTCGAAATAGATCTCAATGTTAATTGTTTTGACAACAGAATATTTTCCCTAAAACCAACGCGAGCTATTTTTTTAAATTTTAAATAGATATAATATATTTATATATTTAAGAAAAGGTTAATTTTTATATTGAAATAATTTTATGAATTATGCAATGAATTCATTAATTAATTTTATATAGTGAATTCATATTAGTTTCTATATCATTCTTAGCATTGTTCTATTGTTAAAACTCGGCTTACACAATATTCCTCAAGAAGAAAGAAATATTTCTTCTTTTCTTAACATCTTATATTCCCGTTTTGATATAGGAATATTTTTATCGAGATGCTATTCTGTTGTACTTTTACAGTCCTTGTTGTTCAATATGCGATATTTCTAAAGCCTAGAATTTAACAAAACATATAAAATTTCAAATGAATAACTTATTTGTTGTTTTTATATAATTTTGATTTAAAATTTCGTCAAGAACAACATATTTTAAAAGTGAATTCATTAATTAGTAAATATCATAAGGTTATTTTGATTAATTATTCATGCTTTCCATAACCTATGTTTACATAAAGGTAATTAAAACAAAATTTGGGCTAATAAGCTGGAAATTAGGCTTTAATTACTCTTCATAACATTTCTACTAGAAAATTATAACAAGTAGCTAGTGGCATCCTGGAAATTAATGATATTTCTCTATATTTATATTAATTCATTTGTTAAATTAACGCTAGAAAAGGTTTTTGCTGTACATTCTAATTTTTGTTTAATTTCATTAATAAATGAGTTATATTAAAATCGTTTATGAATTATGTGTTTAGCAGGATTGATCACTCTAATCTTTGAATTTTTTTTTAAAATTTGTGTTGTTTTGTAATTAAAAAGTATTATGGAAAAAAAGAAAAAGAAAAAACAGCACGTTTATAAGCATTTAGGACATCATGTCGAACCATAACTAAATCTTAAATAGTTAAGTGTAGAAAATATAAAGCTACATAATGCAACATTAAAGGGGAAATATATGAAAACAAAATCAAAATCAAGTAGTAAATTATATCTGAAATCAATATTGATTGGTTTACAATCGTGTTTAATGGCATAACTGCTTTTGGGTTCGATTCCCACATTGAGTGGATATTTTTCCAAAATTTTTTAACTCATTCTATAGCGTATATTTTAGTCAAACTAACCCTCTTGATTAAAAATTCACCAAATCAAGATATCCTATTGAAATCAAAAACTCTGCCTAGTTATATCTTCCAAAAATTTCATATATTTCATCACATGTTGATCATAGTCAATATTTAAATTATAAATATATCTATTAATAGTTATATGTGTTATAGTTCTGCCAATTTCAGAAGATTAAAACCATCCTAGTGCAGGCAACTTTGTATTATATTTTAACCACGGTAATGTAACGCAATCGACTAAGCTATCAATTTCCTCACCATATCAAGCTGTATGAGCATGGGAATAATGGATGTAACGAAACTTTTAAATAAATCGTATCTCTCGGAACAATAAACTTTAGCTGGGTCAAGTAAGAAACCCATTACCTTTCGTACACAAGGAAACATCTTAGCACCGTTAAGGTTGCCGTGGCCATAAATTCGTACAAATTTGATGAGAAAAAAATTATTAAAATATAATAAATACCGTTTTTTATGTCATAAAAATCTTCCACCTTTCTCAAGTTTCTCATATTAATTATCCATTAATACCCAAACCTTTGTTGGGGTATTAATGGATATATTTTTGAGTATAAGAATATATCAAAAATTGGCAGCTCAGAAGTCGATTTCATTATTAGTCTCAGATGCTGAATCATGTAAAATTGTTTAGTTTGTTAAGTGATGTGAATTCGCAAAACAGATCGCTTGTATAGTGCGAAAATGTTGATAGAAGTAGTGAAAATTATACATCCGAGATTCTTTACACTTATGACGTCATTATTGATTTCTTAAGCCACAACGACGTAAGAATCAGACGATAACGAGTCAATACTCTTAAGGTCGGAGAAGTGACCTTAGTTACTATTTCTGCACTTAGCTTATTATTTCATCTGCTTCTGATTTAGTTTTGTGGAGAACTCTTTTCATTTGCAAGACAAATTACTAAAGCCTTGCTCGGGGGCACTTTATTCTGGTAGAATCTAATTTTTTGTAATCTAATCAAAAGTTTTGACATCGTTATTTCACATTAAATATGTTAATTTAACTAAATGCTTCTCAATAAAATCTGATAATTTCATTATGGAATTGTATTTAGCACAACGACAAAATAAAATACCAAATTATTAATTCGGTAATCAGTAAAAATGTGTTACAGACAAACAGCTACAATGATACATGTGTTATTTGATTTAGTGCATAATGATCTTCATTTTAGGTTTTTTTATATCTTTTTATTACACAATAATTTTCCAGAAATCATGATCATCATTTTTCGCTTAAAATGTAACCTATAATTTTTGTCTATATTTATATCACATAACATATAGTTGATATTATCCAGGATAAAATACCTGCATAAAAGCACAATTAATAATTTATAAACTATAATATCCAGTACTTGTAATATACTAAAAAGGTGATCATAGCATTGTAGAGTAATATAATGTTTTGTATTTGATGAACACTTATTGAAATGATTACTTTAACACCTCTTAATTAATTTCTCTTTAACAATGTATTATGTTAATAAGGAATATAAACTGCTTTTCTTTGTAAAGTATCCTCTAAAAACAAAAGAAGTGGAAACAGTATACATATGAGTGTAATATACATTCAAATATTCAAAAATAGGAACTATTCTTTATAAATTTTTATATAATATATCAATTAGTTTAAGCAATGGAGAACTTCATTAATTTCAAAATAATTCAATAATTATTAAATATAATATAATAATATATACGAAAAATGTATTTAAGAAAATATTTTAGAATAATCTTATTTAAAAAAATATATGCTAAAAAATTAATAATTTAAATAATTTTAATTTTATTGTTGTTGTTGTTGTCGTGTGCCAGCTAGGCTGGCAACATGGGGTGCGCTGCTCCACATCTTTAATTTAATTTCATTCGCATATCTGTATAACTAAATTTTAATATGCTACTGTACTACGTATAATAATCCTACAAACTTCGTTTTATATTTCCCAAAAAAATATATCGAAATAACTTGGTTTCGCGATGAATAGTTACAATATTTATTTTTGATAAAATATCTACATTTTCTTATGTCTTTTTAATTGAATTTAAATAGCAAAGATTTTCAAAATATATAAATATATATATTCTCAACATTACTCGTTTTTCATAGAAAAACAATAAAGTTTGATTTTTGTTGCGAAACTTTTATTATATATTTATCATTTCATTCATATATTTATTAATTGATCTCAGGAGCATACAAGTTTTTATTTAGTTTTTAAAATACCTTATTCGCAAATAATAATGATTTTGCTACAGTATGCTTCGAAATATAGTAGATTTGAAATTTATCCTTCAGATAACCATAGCATGGTAAAAGTAATAAACGTATCATTGCCACCATATGAATATATGGGCCGGGAAAACATGATTGAGTCCGACAGAAGCATTACTCAGTCATGTCACATTACTCAACAGCCATTTTACCCTAGCGGTAATGCGATAAGTGCACAACAGACTTTTGCTCCTGAGGAATAAACTCTACCAAAAATGTTATTTTGCAATATTCTTATATAATGATTATCATGAAGGCTCACTATGGCTCTGTGGTGAAACTTATCTGTTCAAAATTAACGTTTTTGTATCAAATTTTTGTCTTTGTTGAAAAATTAAGGATGGATGCTCAATTTGCACAACCGTTAAAAAGTTTAATAAAAGTTTTTCAATTTTTTCTTTGTGGCACTTGGATTGAGACCACTACCTATAAAACAAATACTGCTTAAAGAAAAGCTCTTTCAATTATTGTATAAGCTGTTAAAGAAAATGTGCTTCTCTTTTCTGCATGCACATCTATCGAAAGATGCGTGTTTGAAACATTCCGTGTTTTTTCAATCATCACAATGGGTGCTTGGAAAGTTTTTGTTTTTATTTTATTATGACAAATAAATACGGTCCACAGTCTGTCTTCTTAGAAGACAGTAATATGTGTTGGGTGTTTAAGTAAACTTTAGAACAATTTTTGGCTTTTGATCAGTCTACTAATCAGTTTCAAAATAACAAAGTAAATTTTTTTATTGAAAGATGTAATGCTTTTCTTAAATAGAGTGGAAATAAAGTGCTAAGTGCTTTTCAGATCAATGTTTTAAGATTGTGGCTTTATAAAATATTTTTTCAATTCATAATAGAAATTAGTTCATAACAGTTCTTATCATCTTACTATTAGTTAGTATGTTAGCTTATTATTAGTTAGTTCATAACTATCATCAGTTCTGTTATGAACAGAAAACTTCAGTTTATAACAGAACAGATGATATAAGAACGTAAAATCACACATTTATTTTCACTTTTTTTTAATTTCTGAGAAAATTTTTAATTACTTTAAATGTTTTTGTAACTATACTTGACCTTAAAATCTTCCTAATATTATGAGTTTTTTTAATATCAAATTTATGTAAAAATTAACAAATATATTTATGCCATTAAAATAAGTATACAATAATAGATGAGTTATGCTTAAATATGTTAGTAACAATTTTATTTTTATATTCTTTAATCTTTAAAATTCCTTCCAATTTTCATTTTACTTTTAGATATTTTTTAATCTGAAATTGTTCGTTATATAAACGACTTAGAGCATGTGTGATCAGACTGAGCATTTTTCTCACTCGCTCATACTCACGTCTTTCATACAGATATTTGATTTTTCTATAGATGTAAATGATCACCAAATCTAAGGTTAGTAAAAAGTTTAGAGAAATCAGTACTACAGTTGTTTGAAACAACCTTGAATTTCTACAATGCAAAAGTTTATTGAATGTCTAAAAGAAAGAGAATAATGTGACTAATGAAACAATATTTGAATAGACAAATTTATTTCAAAATGAATTCATTAAAATGAAAGAAAAAATCTCACACAATGAATTTCGTATAAAGGACGTTTCATAAGAAATTTCTAACTTTACACTGAAAAACCACGGAAGTAATTATTTTTGAAAGAACTTTATATATATATATATATATATATATATATATATATATATATATATATATATATATATATATATATATGTATATATATATATATATAAAGTTCAAAGGTTATTTATAATTATTACCTATACATATGTCGATTTGAATTGTGTACATTTTAAATTGAGTATAATGATACAATTTCAATAAATATTTAAATTATATTTTTAACTTTTCACTATATTCAACATCTGATTACCATTTCCAATTTATTGCCTTTCAAAATAAGAAATAAAAATTTTTTATGAATTTTGCATCGTAATGAAGTATTTTTCTAATAATTAATAACTTATATGAAATGTAAAATCTTCAAAATTTTGCGTGTAAAAATATGTGAGGTAAAATGTATCGACTAAGTAATGTTTGTAGAGAGTTACATTGTTTTTAGTTTATTTTTGAGGTTGTAAATACTCTGCATCCATAAAAAATACATTAATTTAAAACTCATTCCAACAAGTTGACTCTGGGTCTTTTATTTTATATCCCCGTGAAAAAGAATCTTTTATCTTTTTAAATATCTTTTTTCCTAATGTGAAATTCACGTTCGATAATTACTTCGCCTGGAAAAGTCTTCGTTAATGATCAGAACTTTTGCAAATAAAAAATGGTTCTCTCAAATCTTCTAATGGTTGAAAAATATATAAAAAAATAACTTCTCACAAGGTGTTTGGGAAAACGGCTAATTCCCAATTAACCTTCAAAAGTAGATATTCCGAAGTCCTAAACAAATAAATGTATGTTTTCGGTATTGTTAAAATTACAGACTTGGAAAACTAAATTCTTATTTTTAACCCGCGATAAAGATTAAAATTTCCAATTAAAATCTTTCTTAACGTTTTTTTCTTTTTACCAATCTACTAGAGAAATAATGCTTTATAAATCTTATTAGTTTGAAAGCAAATATGTAATAATTTCTCTTGGATATATTAACTTACTTTCTCTCTATATATATTAAAATTTTAAACCGTCAGTAATTACATGTATTTTTTACTTTCATTTTTTGTCAATATTTTAAACTGCATATTTGTATTAAACTTTGCTATGTACTTAATATGAACTAAATAATAAAGATTTTTTTAATTAATATTTGTACATATTAACAAATATAAATCACCTAACTTAGCAGGAAACTTACAAATATTATTAAAAAATTTAAAACCAATTTTAAGGAAAAATGTATTTCAGGAAATTCTAAGAAATCAAAATTGAGATTTAAAAAACTTTCTCGATAAGCATAAGCAATATTACAGAAATATGATGATAAATTTTTAAATGGGAAATTGGACAACTGGAAATAACTGTTTTTATCTTCATACATAATTCTTATAGAACGAGTTATTGATGTTCTGGTGAGGGTAACTGCATTCCACAACTATCTCAGATATAAAAGCAGTGTTATCGAAGCAAAGCAGTGTTATCCTAGTAATAAAAGCAGTGTTATCAATAAAAGCAGTGTTATCCTAGTAATAAAAGCAGTGTTATCGAACGAATAGGAAAAATTTTCAAAAAGAATTCCCAAACTATCGTATTTCCTTGAAAAATCACAACTCTTGTGATTTTCCACAAGAAATACAATTTTTGTGAAGGGATAAACATTGGTGCATCTGCAATAAAAGCTAATACTTCTTATTAATTCTATTTTTGTTCTATTCTATAAATACTATTTGATACTTTCCAATTTCAAAGATTGTTACGGATGATTATGTGTATGTAGTTTACTTTATTGGATATCATATGTTGTGAGATAATTGACTAAATCTGAAATTCTTACGATTTTGGTTACAAATTTAATTTACTTTAATAAAGAATGTTTCTTTTTTGATGAATTTTGTACTTGTATACATTATTCTAATCCAAAAAGATATATTTAGCATCGAAAATAACAGGAAAAAAACTATGGAATATTTTACAATTTTTAGGAAAAATAACTTAAAATTTAATTTTAAAAGTAATTAAATTTAATATGTAAGCAAAAAATGAGATATTTACTTTTTTTCACAACAAAATTAGAATATTTTTATAACTATAACTGTACCCCAAAGTAGAAGGGAAAAATAAGTTTAAGGATTATAAATTTCAAAATCAATTACTTTTTTTTTACATTTTGATATTTTTAAATAAAAAAAATAAAATTTCCTACCAGCACTGCAAATATTAATTAAGGACTTAAAACATTTAACTAACGTTTGAAATGCTGGTACGAAATTTAAAACTTCTAAATACTTTCTTTTCTGACTGATTATACGCATTAAAAGTGATTAACATTAAGTAACATTCTTATGACGATGGTAATTAAGGAGGAACGTGTTTGGACAAGCAAAATCGACTTTGCTCTCGTTTAATCCTATCGGATATGTACACTCCCTGGTTCTTAATTGGAATGCTGAAAGTAATTGCAATTCTTGATTCTCCATTATCAAACGAAAAACTTTTCAATTTTCAGGAGAACCAAATAAAGCGAAATTCTCTCAATTGCAATTTTAAAACTAACGATTGATGAAGTAAACCGAGTTTTCTAAGTAAGGTATTATTTGCTTTAAAAAAATTAATCTATTTTTCCTTCGCAAATACTATTGTTTAAGATGTTTAGAAAGCAATATATTTGTATTTTTTTAATGAACTTTATTGAAAAACTTCTTCATTTAATGAGTTTTTTTTAAAAACTTTATTGTAGAATTAATGGAAGAGTTTTAAAGACAAAGTGTGAGACAGGGACAAAAATACAAAATTTAAGATCTCATAAGAGATTTAATTTTAAAATTTAACGCAATAATAATCGGTTAGAAATTTGACAAAATAATGAGATTTAAAAAAAAATAAAAGTTGCAAAAAAAAAAAAAAACATTTAAGAGCAAAATTAGTTACAACATTATACATTATTTTATTCAATAATACTATTTTTATACACTATTTTTATTCAATTATTCAACATTACACACACAAAAATAATTTAAATATTAAAAATAAGATACGTTTAAGGAAACAACACCATAAACAATTCAAGTACGAAATTTCAACAAAGAACACTCACCAGAGCTACAATGCAAAATTAGGATAGCGAATATTGCTTGAATTTTTCTCCAAATTATATATAATTACCACAAACATTTCTTACTTGAATGACTGTCTTCTTATGAATTGAAGCACAGAAAGAAACTGATTGAATTTTAATATTTCAAAACTGTAAACAATGTAAATATAGAAATTTCGCGAATATTTTCAGAATGTTTTGTTGTTCACCGGCGAACTTGCCTAGTGGTCAGCGTGCATCTCTGCGAATAGGGAGGTCTTGAGTTCGAATCCTGGTTCAGGCATGCATGTGGTTTCTCTCTCTATCTATCCTGTCTTTATTGTTGATCATAATTGCCTACTCTATAATAGGTACCCATGGCATGTGTGTACTGAGGAAGTCGGACTCCACACCGAAATATGGAAAAATGGAGCAGTCCACCCCATAATACCAGCCTAGTTGTCACAACATGTTTAGTTATTTTCATAACAATGAGTTCTTCAAAAGTTCTGTTAGTGAGAAAACTTCATTTTCATTTATCTTAGAAAATTATGCATAAAGCAAACTCAAAACTCACCTGTTTTGAAAACTTTGATAAAACTACAAATTTCGCTCATAAACCAGAGATTTTTTACTGCATAATCATGTCAAAATAGTACTCTTTGCGATCATAATAGAAAGTTTACGAGAAATAGACAAATTGTTCACCTAAAGAATTTTTTCTGCTATGTAGAGATTTTTACAAAACAACTCTCTCTACCTCTAAAATTTTTAATCATGTAAGTTAATTTTTTTAAGAATTCTGTTGCTACAAAATATGAGAAAAACGAACAAATTTAAATAATTATATAAAAGTAATTATAGTAAAAGTAATTATAGCAATATATATGTTGTGTATCTTTTCTTCATAAATTAATTATTTTTTAAGTTATTTTAGCTAAATGATTGAGTAGAAGTTAATATCTATTTATATCATCTTAAAATAATACTATCTAATAAAATAAATACATGTATAGTTAAGGATCTTTTAAATTAGTAGAATATTTTTAATCACGGAAAATTTTTATGCAGAATAATAAATGAATTCGTATAGAAAATGGAAGTTCGAAATAATTGAAAAATTCTGCAGAATAGATTAAAAATAATTGGAAACTTTCATCAAAAATAATTGGAAACATTAATTACTTTCAGAAGAAGATTATTTTCTTAATACTTACTATATGGTTATTACTTTTTGTCGTTTAAAATGATTGTCAAACATTATAAAAAGTATCGAAAACGTTTTGTGCATTATTATTATATCTTTTATTTAACTTTAACTACTAAAATTTAATTAAAACTAAAGAAGGTTTAAATAAAACAAATATATTTATAGATATCTATCATGACAGAAAGGTTAATTGGTCTTGTAATAATTACTTTTTCTTTGTTTATATAAATACTCAACTATGTTGATTTAGTTAAAATAAAATTTCAATATTTATTGAAATAAAAAATATTTTCTTGAGAAACCTTTACAAATAATGAATGTTTCATTTTAAATTTGAGACAAAACAATTTAAGATAATAAACTTCACTAATTTAATTTAATCAACCCTTTTATTATCAAATGTAGAATATTCTTATTTATATTTCTTTCATTTAAATGTATATTTTAATCAAAGTTTTTTTATTTTTTATAAAAAGCATTTAAAAAAAGTGGAATTACTTAATAAAATGTCGTTTGAAAGATTAATTTATTGAATATTTTAAATTATATGAGAAATAAATACATATTCTATTTTTTTAAGAAATGCAAAGAAATTATGATCCCCAAAATTTATTTCTATTATTCGATTTAACAGAAATAATGTTATTAAATATTAGTTGACTTAATGTAAGGTCAACTTTAACCGAGTCATACTTTCTATTATTTTATTGTATAAATAAGAATTTTGTCCGTCGTAATTTTGAATATCAATAATCATTTAATAATGTACTAATGAAGGCAGTAATATTAAATAATGAATGAGAAGGTTATTTGTATTTATATCGGATTATAATCGCGAAATAGACTATATATAGCAGTCTTTTTATAAGACTGAAAATTACACACTTGGCAATCATAATGAGAGAACGATCAATAGTGTTTTTCTATATCTGCTTACGTATTCTTATTTGTAGATTCGAATTCAAATAAATCTGATGAAAAAGTGAACAATTGTTACTAAATAAAATATTTCTTTAGTGCATACAAAATAAAATGAAAATCATCATCAATTTAAACCTTAGTAATAATTGATATTTACTAATTATTATCTTAAAATTTAAAATTTCTTTCAATAATTGTAATGAACATAATTAAATGTAAAAACAAGTCAAATTTCCTGGAGATAAATTTTTTTTAAATATTTCAATTTCTTTATTTATACAACTAAAATAATTAGTAACAATGCTGTATTCTCATATTATATTTTACCAAAAGCAATTAAGATTTAATTCTTTTTCACTAATAAATACCATCACAACTTAATTTTAATTAAAATTGCTGCAATTTTGGTTTCTTTTTATGAAAACTAAACGAAAACAAAATAAATTCCATCGCGAATGCATTTTTAAAAGTTATATTTCTCTATCATGTCTACGAAAATTACATAACTATATCGTTACTAGACTAGTTAATCATTATTGTATCAAAATAGTTAGCAATTACCGAGTTTACAAAAGGTTGCTAAGCAACATCAGCTGTGTGAACAGTCTTTCGCCAAACACTTAACTGCAATGAGTGATTCGCCTGTCTAATTTTTGCAACACTTTATAAAGGCACGTCACAGTTGCAGTTTGGCTTTTTTCCTATAGTCACTTCACGTATTTTGGTTCGGCAATGAACATGTATTCATCCTGGCCGTGATTAAGTGAGCAAAGAGACACAATTGCTGATGGAATATTTTGATACCTTATCCGTCTTCTTTCTGACTGGGTTGTTCTATCATCCACGGTTAAATGATTAAATGTTGCAGAATAGTTAAATAATGAAAGGAAATTGTTTCACTTGTATTTCCATCAGATCTTTATAAATGTTTAATTTTTTGTCATAAGAATACGTCTTTACAAACTCAACAAAATTAAGCGAACAAAAATTAAACCATTATTACAAATGTGATTGGCATTGTATTATTTTTATGTTAGTTAATGTCTTACTTTATAAAATAATTTATTGGTCACCAGAGAACAAAGGCGTAGTTTCTTTTTGACAACCAAACTTAGTTCAAAATATTCCCTTATTTAATTATTATTGAAATCCTCTGAATAAAAATTGTATGAATACATATGAAATGAGAACTTGCTTTTTAAGTGTGCATATGTACACATAAGCGTATATATATAAGATGTATTAATTAGTAATAAAATATTAATATTGTGTTAAAACTAACTAGATCATTGATAATAACAACAGTTTGGAGTCAAATATAATGAAAACAGTTGGAGAACCTAGAAACGAATCCTCTGTCTCTTATTATTAAACAATATTTGGAATTTTATAATAGACCTTCAAATTCAAAGAGCATGAGTTCTAAAAGTACAGTAAATCCTTAAAATCCAGAAAAATATTTGAATAGTAATATAAGTATATTTGTTGTGTAAATGAATAATGCGTATACTACATCAAAAAATTGTATTTAAATTTCAAATATTTTACTAACAAATTTTCATCACAGAATAAAATCACATAATACACAATATGGACCTGCATTGTTAAAAGCATAATACATGTATTTTCTGTTAGTATACAAGTTCAATTAACGCTACTTAAGCTACATAATTTTATTATTTAAAAAAATTAGCTATTTATTTTAAAAATTCCTTTTAGAAACTTAAAAATGTTAACCAGCTAATTTTTATAAAATTTATTGATAATTAGTTTTAATTTTTTTAACCAACATATTTTAAACTCACACCTAATTTCCTAGCCTCACATACAATTGCTAAGTAGATCCCTCATTCTTTGAATTCAAACATTTTTAAATGTGAAATATTTGGACTTGAATACTTAAATGTAGATATCTGTTTCTTATGTCGTATAAAAAAATACCTTAAGACCAAACAAGTGAAAATTTGGTAATGTAATTCATCAATATGTCAGCTATTTATATTCGCTATGGGGCATAAATTATAAAAATGTTTGTAACATGTAATTTTACCTATGTAAATGTCATTTCCAAATCTATTTTTTATCAGATATTTCATTCATTCCGACTAAGATTTCATTTATATCAGATAAATTTTATGTCACCTAAAAACATTGTGCACAAAGAATATAATAAATTCTAATACAACCCTTATTATTCCCAATCGAGAAGATTCAATTAAATAAATTATTTAATTTGATATAACTATGATTTTATTCAAAACTAATAATATGTTTTAACATCCTTTATGTCAATTTAAATAAACATAAGTATCAAAGAAATCAACAAATATTTTATAACCGAAGAAATATTATCTGTTAGGTAATTTATTGCTCATTTAATTTACTAAATTCTTTATTTTTTGTATCATTACATATTAAAGTTTAAATATTTCTAAACATGATGAAAATTTTTCATTGTATAATCATATAAAAAGATATTCATGATATAAATGGACTATTACTAGTATCTATCAATTATTTCTGAGTATACCATTCTTTTCTGCAATGGGTGTGACATATGGTTTATGGTAATTTCAAAAAAGAGATGGTCACAGGTTTTCGTATTAAACATGGTAGTATATAGATATATTCACTGCTTGTGAGCTCTTCAGATATTTTTGGAAAGTATATCATGACTGTAGTAACAGCATCAGTGAAAATAAAACCAATAGTGCATAATTCGTCATTGATATAAGGTATGAATAATGTTTGCTATGGTGTTGATCGACATTTTAAGAATGTCATAAAAAAGACTCTGTTCTTCTGTATAAAATGAAAGCACCACGAAATCGATAACTTTTGAGATTCTTTATACTTACATAACATAATATTTGAAAGTGATCAAAGTAATGTAACTCGATCATGTTTTTTTGAACACTGAAATAATAGTAGACTATAATATATGTATTACTTATTTATACTTAGGCTCTAATTTTCCGTTATTTCTTTCTAGGTCTTCTCTCATGGGATGTTAAAAGTACTAATTGTGATCTTCAAGGAATTGAGACTGTTTGTTCCACTCTTAAATCCTCAAAAGAATCAGAAAGTGGTAAGTTTAAAATGAATTGATTTAACAAAAGATCCATATAAAATTGGTATTGCACAATATTCAATATTATATTTTTCTATCTTTAATCTAAAAAAATTTCAGATGAGTCATATTAAATTTTAAGTTATGGATTAAAAGAGATTTAAAGTTGTTTTGATAGTATAATAGTATGATGTGGATTTTTTATCAAAACAAATATAGAATTTAGGAAAATAGCAAATAAGATTTCATTAAAAATAAGGACTTTATGGAATGAAGAAATAAAATTTTTATTATTATGTAAATGAATCACTTAATAAAATATATATATATATACTTTTAAAAACACTGCTTTTTAAATTTATAAATCGAATAATATAAAGGCTATCATATCATTATATAATTTCCCATAAAAAATTCTGTATACTGATTCTATATTTAAGTAGATCAAATGTAATTATTTCAAAGAAAATAACTATTTTATTAAAAAATACAAAAAAATAAATAAATGAAATTTTTAATAAACAAAGAATATTGTAAGTTGTTCTTAACCTATAAATTATTTAAGTAAAATGCTTTTTTTTTCAATGTGCAACTGTGCATACTATTAAGATAAATTTAATGTTTAAATAATATTTTTTATGTAATTGTAAAATAATATTTTTTATATTATTGTATAATGACTCATTCAGACACTGAAATACAGTGATTCAGTTTATGCAAGAAATATCATAAGCTTCTTCCTTTTAAGAAAAAAATTTTTGAGGTATTTATGATATAATTATTTTGAGTTTTAATGAATAAGCTTTGAAAAACTACCATTTCCAATCACTTTCCGTAAGTCATTTGATTATTTTTTCACTATAAGATACGAAAAACTGAACATAGCATCTAAAATATCTATGCAAAAAAATATTTCTTGGCATGCTGTTAAATTATTAGAGAAAAAATAGTTCCTTTATTCTCAGGTTCCAAATAGCTCGGTGGAAGAATATATTTTTTCCTTGTTTGTTGAACTCAGTTCTAAAACTATTCTTATTTCTTTTCAAAGAATGGATGGTATATTTTTCTTTTGCTGTTAAATGTTATTTTGAAACACGAAATATGGTGTGTTTACATCTTGATACGATTTTTTTACTCTTTTGGAAAGTTTTCTACAACAACCAACAAATATCAGAAATTCATTCTTTTTCTTTTTTGCGCTGTATAACTACCGAGTTCTACAGTAAAAATTGAATTGCGTGCGCGTGTTTTCTGAGAAAGGAAAATATAAAATATTTTCTCATATATGTAAGTATGTACTACGATAATTCAGGAATTAAATTGTATTATTTAAGAAACAAGCATAGTAAGAGGTGAGAGAGAGAGAGTAATAAAAATCTTTTCTAATTTTATATTCAAATTTAATTGCAAAATTTGAATAATTGCTTATAACATTGTAAATTTGTCTGAGTAGTTTGAAAATTATTCTATAAATCGTATTGAAAATTATTTAAAATAAGAAAAATCTCTCTGAAGAAAGGTGACATTACAGAATATAGAGAAAACTACACAATCTGTCAAATATTATAGATTTAATAAGAAAACGAGAACATTCAATAATCATGGACATTACTTTTAAATTTTTACGTTACTCAAAATCAATTTTATAAATTTTTAAATAGTTCTAAATTTACATACATTTTTCTGTGAAATATATATATATATATATATATATATATATATATATATACTACTGGCCATTAAAATTGCTACACCAAGAAGGAATGCAAATAACAGAACGATATTTATTGGACACATACATTATAGTGGAAAGAATAAGTGATTAGATTTACAGGAAATTAGGATGTATAAATCTTGAGAAATCAGTACCCAGAGCAGCTACCTCTGGCTGCAATAACAGAATTTATCCGCCTAGGCATGGAGTCAAACAGAGAATGTATGGCATGTACGGGGATCTCAGTCCATGCAGCTTCAACACTATGCCCCAGTTCATCGACAGTAGTGGATGGTGAGTGATGGCATGCCAATCGCTCGGCAACCATTGACCACACGTTCTCAATTGGTGACAGATCAGGAGAACGTGCTGGCCAGGGTAACAGTCGAACCTGTTCTGTATCAAGGAAGTTCAGAAAAGTACGGGCAACATGCGCTCGTGCATTATGCTGTTGAAACAAAGCATTAAGGAGACCTTGAAGATAGGGTAGAGCCACGGGCCTGAACACATCAGAAATGTAACGGTTGCTGTTCAAAGTGCCAGTAATGCGAACAAGAGGTGATCGAGACGTGTATCCAATGGCACCCCATACCATCACTCCTGCAGATGGGCCAGTATGGCGATGTCCAATGCAAGCTGGTAATGCGCGTTTTCCACGATGCCTCCAAACACAGATGCGGCCATCATGGTCCTGTATACAGAACCGAGATTCATCTGTAAAGATGAATCTCGTTTCTCATCATGTGTAAAGATGATGAGAAATTCATCTGTAAAGATGAATGATGACGTGATGCAATTCCCGCGTCCAGGTTCGTCGCTGATCGCACCATTGAAGGCGCTCCTGTCTGTGACGCAGCGTCAATGGTAGCCGAAGCCATGGTCACCATGCAGACAATCCATGCTGCTGCAAACGTCGTCGAACTGTTCGAGCAGAAACATTTTGCCTTGCAAATGACTCCATTTCTCGACTCAGGGTTCGTGACGTGGCTGTACGATCCCTTGTGACCATGCGGATAAGATGTCTGTCTTCTCTGCTGTTAGTGATGGGGGTCGCTGAGATCCTGCATGACGTTCCGTATGATTGTCCTGAACCCATCGATTCCATATTCTGCTAACAGTCATGGGGTTTCGACCGACGCGAGCAGCAATATTGCGGTACGATAAACCGCAATCCCGGTAGGCTATAATCCTTCCTCGATCAAAGTCAGACACGTGCTGATAGGCATTTCTTCTTTTTACATGAGGCATTACAACAACTTTCTTTGGCGAAAACAACGTTGAAACGGAAATTGAGTATGAGAAAACTGCTGTCAAATCTCTGTTTTTATACACATTGTATATATATATATATATATATATATATATATATATATATATATATATATATATATATATATATATATATATATATATATATATATATATATATATATATATATATATATATATATATATATATATATGTATATATATATATATACATATATATACCAAAATTTAACTTAGAAAAAACTATTTAATGGAAGGATTTTTAAAAGAGAGTTTGGTTTGTATGTCGTTACCCTGTCATATTTGGCACACGATGGCTAAATCGACGGGGACCTACGGTTTAAAGTGGATTCCAAACCACTACAAACAACCATGTATAAAATGAGATTCGAACCCACGAACTATTGTACTGAAGCCAAGAGCGCAAACCATTCAGTTCTTCGCTTGGATTTTAAAAGAAGATGAAGGCATGCAACTAAGACGTATATGATAGTAAAGCATATAATGAATAACTTAAATGTGCCTATATTATTTAGAATTTTCTTTACAAATTGCATTCTAAATGCTTTCTCATTAGGAAATTCCATCTGAAGAAAGAAGAGAAATATAAAATGAAAAGGAAATTACATAATACAATGACATTCAGTTTTTCATCAAAGCATATATACTAAGAAATAATATCTGCCTTTCGAATTTTTCTATGACTCTAAGTTTATATTTATTTAAATTGTATGCACAAAATCCCACAACTTAGAAATATTTCTCAAGAGAAGCATTAGAAATGCAAAACATAAGTAAGAAAAATTAATTCAACTGAGGCTCTATTAGTATAAACAGTGCAATTTTGACATCACATACAATAATAAACACTGAGTAGTGATAATTTCATTTAAATTAAAATTCGTTTAAGTTGTTTGAAGCCTACTCTATAAACAATACATCTCAACTTCCATAAATTTGAAAGATTTCTTAGCGAATGTAGAATATAGAATAATTATTAGAAATTGGCAGCAACTAGCTCTTACAGTTACTGCATCAATGACTACCAATCTGAGAAAAGATCATATGAATCACTTTTCAATTTGTCGAATTCAATTGAATTTTTATATATCAATCAAAGCTATAAATTTTTAAAAAATTACAGTGCTTGTAAAAAAAGATATATCAAAAAAATGATGAAATATACGCTAAAAAAAATCTCTTTGAAAAAATGAGGATAAATATCGAATGCAAGCAAAAGATCTAATAAATTTCAAGTCGAATTTTCGATGATGTCACGTGAATAATATAGATGGTACAGTTACGGAATCTAAAATATTTTCATAATAGCTTTTCAGTCCATTTTGATATTGTTAAAAAGCGTGGACAATTCAATGTGAAATTCTATTTTTTACCACATTCTAAAACATTTACTCATTGGGTCAGATATCACATATTTGCACAATTTATTATTCAATCCAATAATATACTCTAAAAAATTATGCGTTATAATTTTAAGTTCAACAAATATCATTGCTAGTGTCTTTAAAAAAATTTCGCATTCGTCAGCGCAGTATTAAGGGAACACAATATTATTACTTATCACTTTTAAATAAATACAAGATCTTGTGTGATGCTTTACTTTATATTCAAACAAATATATCATTTATTGTATTAAACTACTAGCTCCACTAAAGAAAATGTTATGTTATACTTTGCACAAAAAAGTGGAACATACCGATAATAATGAAGTTGATAAAATATAATAATGATATCAATAAAATATTCTTTGATTTCAAATAAAAGTTAAGCCAACATAAAAACTAAATAAAGTTGTCTGCTCACAAATTTATAGTCAGAATATATGATATAAATAGTTGCTTTTTATGAATCAATTATTTAATATTATTATTTAATGATTGATTAATGTTTGGAATACATATTTTCGTAAATGTCAAAGCAAGCTCAAAATATAGTTAAATGGATTTTATTGTATCATTTCAAGGTATCCAATACTATGCAGCCAATAAGAAAAGCAATGTTTGCATAGAATAAACTATTGAATTCCCATGCATTTTTTTCCTTGAAAAGTTTCTATGTTTAATGAAAATAATACAATTGTGAAATTAATACAAAAATATTAAAAATTTGTAAATCGTCTTAAATATTTAGAAGATTTCTATCTATAAATAATATAATGTTATTTCACATTAAAATTCTCAAAATTTGGAATTTGTTAAATGTTTCTTGTATTACTTAAATTTCAAAATAAATTTGTTAAGTAATTCAAGAAAACTTAACAAACTTCTTGAATTACCAAAGAACTCAAGAAGTTAATTCTGATTTCACAATTGTGATAGTAGTTTTAATAAGAAATGTAAAAAAAGTGCAGTGAGAAGTTTATTTTTAGTACTAATTTAAGAAATGTGCTTTGTGACTCAGGAGGACAGTTAATTTTTATTATTACTTATCTATTAATAAACTTAAAAGAATTTTTTTACTATGATAAGATACTTCCTTAAAATTAAAAAATTTTATCTCACGTTTACACTGATAAACTGAAAAGAATTATAGCTTCATTCAAATTTAAAAACTTAGGTCTTCTAAGCTTTCCAAATTATTTCTATTTGCTAATGATTTTGCACAGTTTTTGATTCATCAAAAAAAGTTAAGCTTAGCCAAATCGTTGTTAGAAATTGTTTAAAATAAGAGATAACCGGAATCGGTAGCAACAAGAATTAAACAATTGAAACAGAACGTTGCCTTTTTGCTTTCCACTTGCACATCTTTCAGGGTATATACTTAAAAATTTTCTTGTCTTCCTTGTGATATGAGAATAGAGGTTGCTATTTATGAAAAGACCCTTCGGAAAACACGGTGTAGTGAATGTTCAATTGTCTTACAACAACCTTTGGCTGTTAAGCTGGCCACTATGAACTGTTAAATCAATAAGAGACAGTTCATTTTTCTACACCCAATTCAAAAATGGTACTTTATAATTTCTAAAATGGCTGTTAAAGAATAAAATTTATTTTAACAAATTAGCCAGTAATGTTTATAACAAATGAAGAAGATCTTATAATAATTAACTTACTTAACCAGAAATATGTTTCATTCTTATTTTGTCAGGTAGAAAGATCATGATAATTAAGTATATGTCAAAGAGATTTGCATTATATAATATATGAATTCACTTATTCGTTGGTAAATGGTCAAGTTAGTAAAATACGACACCTTTTCACTGACCTGAATTCTAATGATCAACATAGCTGGTTAAGAATATGAAGTTTTAAAAAAGATACTAACAAAAATCCTAACCATTATGTAAGGGCTTGAGGTAATAATAAAAATTTTGCATTTTAGGACAGATTCATGTGCTTGTCTTCTAAACAAAAATAAACTATAAAATCAATTTTCATAAAAAATTTTACGTATTCATGAGCTTCTTTTTTGATTATTTGTCTTGAGATAATTCATAATTATTCATTTCCTCGCATTTAACAAATTAACTATGCCATACCTTAATATAAAAACGTTCTAGATGCAATTCTTAAATATCTAATTCACTAACCCACAATTTTGAACAATTCTCAAATAACAGGATTCACACTTTAATGGTTTGAATTTCTGTATCATTTTCATATATAGCCAGGTTCAGATTAAGATTAATTAAAGTGAATTAGTCTCTTTAATTGATACAAAAATAACCTTTGCAGGGTAAAAATGCATACCATTTACCTTGCTGGACTAAAGCCTGGACTTTTAATGATGCACACAGCAAGTTAAAATATATTAAACTAAATAGATATATTTCCCAATGACTAGCTATATTTGATTGAAAAAATTTAGACTTAACGTTGTAAATTATAAAAGGCAACATAATAAAGTGGAATTGAGATTCAAATTTTAAAACATATAATGTTAAATAAACTGACGTTGATATTTATGACTAAAAGTTCATCCGCATGCGTGTCAGCTTTCCTTATTATTTAAGTAATAATTGTTTATTATAATGTAAAACTGTTTGTAATAATAATTGCTTAAGTAATAATGTAGTTTATTACAAACTTTGACAGTAATTATATACGTTGGACAAAACTTTCCTATTCTCAACGATTGCTTACTATATCATACAGCATTTCAAATTGTCTTTTCAACTTTGAATAAATTAACATCCGTCACGGAGGCAAGAGAGCTTCGGGAGAAGTGGAAATAAATCATAAATTCTCCGCACATACAGGAATGTCATTTGCAGTTTTCCCGAAATTGAAATTGCAACGATGTCGTCCCATTTTGGCCGATTTGGAGGCTTTTATGATGGTAGAACTGCGCCATAATTCGAAACGTCCCGAGAAATCGAAGGAAAAAGTTCGCAAATGGAGCATGTTCAAATTTACAACCTCCATATTTCCCAGACATATATGTGAGTGATATTATAGGATTGCAAAGTTTCGTTTTTTGAAGTAGTTCAGGAAAAGATACCGTGGTAGTTTAAATAAAATAGGAGTAATATTAGATTCATATATGTTTTTGAAGACTTTATTACTTTCATATTTTAGCAAAATTTTGGAAAAAAAGAAAATAATATGGATTGTAAATAGTATGAATTGTTTTAAATCTATTATTGATATACCTTATCTCATTTATTTTATAGATATGTTTGATACTTAGTAGTTGGTATAGTTAATTGAAATCACTACTGCATGTTGCATTTAGGGAGAACACTTTTCATATATAGATTCATATATCGCAAGTAAAAGCAAAATTACAACATTTGTATCTCATCGTCAACAATAGCTGGAATTAAATTTTGAAAAAAGGAAATCCTACCTGATAAGAAAAAGAAGTGATTGTTACTTTTATTTTATTTATTAATACGTTAACAAAGAAGCTCATACATTATAATGTGTATATAATTCAACTCCAAGTAATTGATAGTGTAACAATTAAAAGCTGTTAGGGGTCTTAAATTTACGCAACATAATATTAAAGACTTCCAAGATAATTTTTATAGTTTATTCATGTATCACGATTATGGAAACCTTAAAACTCTTTACCATCCATTAAGATTATAAATGCAAAATGCAGAAGTCGGTATCCACTTCCTGTCATTCAATATTAGATAAAAATTGGTATTTTATGTTTATAATTATATTTTAAACCTTTTAACTTTTACTCCAAAGATCAGGGTTCTACCACAACGGCATGTTGATTCTAAAGCACATGAATATATTTTTACTCTGCTCAGAGAATAATTTAACTGTTAAAACTATAGAAAAACCTTTTGATATCTAAAATTTTTTTCTGAAAAATTTTTTCGTAGATATTTAGCTGTATTCAATTGTCACAAGAAGGAGATTTTAACAGTTTCTAAAACTGCTAATCAAAGACAAAAATAATAAAAAAGGAATCAGTAATATTTCAATTCTCAACAACGTGGGATTAAATCTAAGAGCTTTCTTTAAGAAGAGCAAACATAAATGAAAGCCTAAAAGTTGTGATCCTAAAATTTAAATTAAAGATATTAATCATGGAAATGCATATAAAATATATAAATGCTATTTTATTGCGTATTCTAAACATATTTTGTCGAGATTTCTAAACTGTTAAAAAAATAATATTTTTAAATATAAATTAAAATAAAAAAACTGTTTGTAAACTTGAAGTTTTAATTTCAAGTTTTTTTCTGAGATGAAATTAATTATTAGCAAATATAATCACTAACATCACATCCACTCATCCAATAAAAAACTCAACGATTTTATTTAGATTTGTCACTCAGCAGTTTTTTTTTACTCATAAAGTTTAATTTGACCAAGATACATATAGTTTAATATGTATTTTAACCCCAGTATGTAAATAACATTACTTCAAACCCATGGAAGCCAATTGCCTGTTTGGCAATAACTTATGTAAATGTCAACATTGGTATAATTCATTTTGATAAAGCTTACTTTTCATTCTGTCTCATATATCAAAAATAAGTTTCTTTTACACAAATCAAGAATCGCAAAGATATTTATTATTAAATATCTTTGCGATTTCTGATTTGGTAAGAATTTAAAGATTAACATGCTTCATCAGTTTCAATGGTGCACTTTGTACCGCGGAGAATTTATTTTTTATAGAAATTGTTGAAATTCAAAAAGTGACACTTTATCACTTAAAGATATTTAACTATCCTTCTGTGTTTGCACGGTTTCAAGTTTTTTAATAATTCGACTGATCCAACATTTCGTTACCTTTCACTAACGAAATGTAAAAAATTAGATTCTTCATATCAAGAATTTATTTATAAAGAGAAATAAAGAACTTATGAAAAAATTCCAATCTTTATTTTCTCTTTATAACCTGAATTTAATTTCATACAGAAAACCTCTCTCTGATCTCTACTTACCATTACACTTTTCGTTAATACACTTAGTGTTGTGCGTTAATTTTGTGTCAATAAAGAATCATAGCATCCTTAAAGTACTCTCATGTTAATCAAATTTTCAGCCGAGTAGGAAGTCGGAAGATTATCACTTATCTTCTCAATTCAACAGTTTATGGGTTCGATTCTTACCGTAGACGATAATGTTTACAGGGGTTTGAAATTCACTTTTAAAAAACTATAAGGCAAGCTCAAATTAACTATAATACTCAAATGTGTTCGTAAAGCAGAAAACAAATTGAAATTTTTAAGCGGGAGTGAAATTAATAGATTAAGAGAAGAGAAATATTTTTTATTAAAAACCATCTTGTCATGTGAAAGGAAATAAATTTTTTTATCAAAAAATTATTTGCATCTTACCATGTGAAACAATGATGACTATATGCATGAGGCACGATGATTGAAATAAATGTGTGGATAGAAGATAAAGCATTTCGCTTCACCATGAGAACATCAAAGGTAGTTTTAGTAAAAATTAATGAGAGAGTGAATTAAGGCAATATCATTTTGCAAAATTCGTTTCTAAGTTTAACCTAATGTTAAATGTCATTTCAACCGGCTTGACAAAGATTCGGAATCAAAACAGAAAACACTTTGGAAGGAGATCAATATGTTTTTTTGTAACATTGATTCTAGCAACTTATATGATTAATAATTACAAACACAAATAATAGTTAGCCTTTTAACTATGACAAGCAATACGTTTTATATAACAAATATTAATTTCAATATAGATATTAGAAATATTGCAAAGCATGATATTTATTGGAGTGGGTGAAAAAAATCTGTATCAACATATTTTGTATCAATTAAGAGTGTAAGACACTAGTTTGATAATTCTAATGAATTAACTTTAGTGATTAAACTTTTGTGTCCTTTAAATTCTTTGAAAGTTATAGGATTTTACTGAAACGCACACAAAAACGAGAATTATGAACAATCTGACACCCACTTCAACAATTCAGAGTTAGATTTCTAGTTCGGATGGTTAATGATTGCAGTCACTTGGAATTCACTTCAAACTGTTGCATTTGCCGGAACAGACCTCGTTTGCAAAAGTGACTGTAGAGCAACATGCTAAAAATAAAACCAAACCAAACCAAAAAGCAAAGTATAGCTCGAAATTCTAATTTAGCGTTAAGCAGATCTTTTTTCTGTATATTAAATACGAAATGAACAAAATATTTTCTAGAAAATATTTTATTTTATGTTATAGATTATTGCTTTTTTGAGTTGTTTGAGCCCAGATAGCTGCTGAATGATTAGAGCTTTGATTTTTCAGTTCAGTAGTTTATGAGCTTAACTTGAACTATTTAAAAGTTTAATGCTTTATAGCAACTTAAACCCAAATTCAAAATGTATATATCTATTAAATATCCCCTCGTAGTACAATAAAACAGCTATCTTATACTTTTTGATGATTATGAATATACATCAAAGATAAGCAACACAACAAATTCATTTTAAAATGTCATACTCAATCATTAATGACAAACTCTACACATATTGTATTTTTTAACATTTATTAAATGAATATGTTCAACTTATACCACTTGATAATGAATATGTATGTAATACAAATAGAGAGAGAAATTTACACAATTGATATAAAATTAAACCTTGATGGATGATGTTATTTCATTGCTGGCAATTATTCACTGCTCTAGCAGTTAACTGCTAATGTGCTAGAGCTCTAGTGCTCTAGCACATTAGCAGTTAAATTTAAATAAGTTTTTGTTTTATTTTATGTTATGTTGTAGATACGAAACAACTTTTTTTACCATAATTGTCACGATTATTACATAAGTGATATTCTGAAAGGTTTTCATTTCATTATATTAATTATTCATTCTTAAAAATTTTTCATAATATCACTTATAGTTTGTATATTAGTGGCAAGTGAATATAAACATCGTGGTTATCTACGAAATAAGATATAATAATAAGAAAATATCCTGAGATTTTGTATATAATTACAATATAACTATATATTGTAATGATCATTATGTTACGAATATCTTTTCTATTATGTATCCCAAATATTGCAAAAATTAGTTTTTTTAATAAATAAATAATATTTGTAATAAGTATATTAAATATTAAACATAAAGTCAATTATTACTCTAATGTTTTCTAAATAATTTAGATATATATTGTAATAATCATTGGGCTACGAATATCTTTTCTATTAAATACAATAAAAAATTACGCGAGCAACAATATACAATAAAAAATCAGGAGAAAAATTTTTAATAACGAACTTAAATAAAACCCACAAAGCTCACAGTTAACTTATAATAAATCAAATAACGTGCAAAAAACGCAATTTTAAAATTATTAATATTCAATCAAATTTATTTGTATTCTCATCTTTAGAAACCGAATAAATATTTGGAAAAATATACAGGATAATTTGATAATTAGTAGATTTAATGTCAATAAGAAATATATGCAAATAAGCACATTTTTAAAATTTCGTATGCATATTTTTAAAGAATAACATGCTATCAGTGTTAAACAAATGATATTAATTTAAATTAAATTAAATTAATGTATGAAATATTATGATTAGTATGGTTTTTCTTTTTTTAAATTATGATTTACATAAATTATGTAACTGTTGTTAAATTCAATATTAAGCAAGTTACTTGTAGAATTTTTGTAAAACATAGCTATTTAAAAATCCACTTGTATATGAACTATTTTTACTTACGTCTCAGTGACTTAATATTTTAATCGTATAATTTTAAATATAATTCTCAGAAACTTTAATTATTTTTAGACTTTTTGTTTTCGATAGAATTTTATTTTTAATGCAACTCGTAATTCAAGCTAAATTTCTATCATAATTAGATAAACAGTGTTTCTTCCAATGGTTAAAACTGTTAATATTATATTAAATAAGTCCTAATTTATAAAAAAAAAAAAATACTGAAAGGAAATTAAAAAATAATTTTTTACAAAATTTATATTAATCATGATTTTGACTGGTCTTCAGGTTTGGCACGTTTTGAACTCAAAGGTTAATTTGGCATAAACTTATAGCATGCAGTGAAATCCGTAGAAATTTAATACGAAGCAGAAGTAGCAGCAGTTGAACCTATTTTTAATGAATTGGAGATTCTACTTTCTCGGTACAGGAAACGAATTTCAAACCATAAGTTGCGCTTTGCAAGTGGTCTAAGAAGAAAAATGACGTCTCAAATAAGGAACAAAAAATCCAGAAATGAACTTTAATATTAACTGTTAAAAGACAGGATTTGGATGTGTTGTATTCCTTCACACACCAAGTGAGGTGCTTAGAAGATTTCTGATTTTCATACCGTGTGAGTACAAAATCTGCCGATTAAAAGTTCTACAAAGAAGTTAATATCCTGCTGTACAAACTAAAAAATGTTACCATATTCTGGTCTTCCAGTTATTTTTAGACATTATTAAATATCTGACAAAAGTATGCTTCTAGTTCTAATAACAGTTTGATAAAGCAAAGCAATTTTTGAATAAGAATACCTGATGAATACCTTAGTTTGACTTTCCTCATATTCTTAACTCATATTAATATTGCTAAAATAGTCTAACAAATCATCAGTACTTAGGTTAAGTACAGATTTTTAAAACTATAAACTTAGTAATTGTAACTTTAACTAACATTCTAATGTCTCAATATATTTTGTTATAATAATCTTATTGAATTGTTGGAAATAACAGGACACATTCATAGTTGCTCTTAAAAAATTATATTATTTCTTAGATGATTATATAACCTGCGCAAATTAGTAATATCAGCATATAAGACAAATTCTATAAATTATAATATCATCACCCTTGAAACGTGTTAGTTCTCAGAAGAGCCTTTTCGTAATAATCATTCAATTTAATTACAACTTATAGGGGACTTAAGAAAATGGAGTTTGAATTAGTCAAAAAAAAAAACATTATATTTATTACGACATTACACATGATTAAAAATGTAATAGTTACAAAGAAAACATTTAATTAATAATAAGGTTACATAGTACCTGCACAGTACAAACTATATACAAAGTTATTTACGAACCGGATGGTTCGGCTCCCATTCCTTAGTCCTCTACACTCTCTTATAATTCTATTGGATATAGAATATTTTGTATTGGCCAGTAACGCCATCTATTGTCAGTATAGTTAATATGGATCTGTTACAAACTTCAGTATTTACATGATATCTCATTATGTCACTTTAATTTATCGGGAGGCAATTAGCGGTAGGGAGGTATACCTGCATTATGTACGTGCTCATGCAGGCACTTTCGGTAACGAAAGGGCTGATGAACTGGCTAAGGAGGCTACGAATTTACCAGAGCCAACGCTGGACCTTCACGTCCAAGGTCGCACCTTCTTAAGGCGTTGCATAAAGAAGCACTGCGTGTATGGCAGCAGAGATGGGATAATGAGGTAATAGGCCGCCAGACCTACAGACTTTTCCAAACAGTGACCGAAAAGCGAGTTTCCGTTAATGCCATCATAGCCCAAATAGCGACTGGACACGGACGTGTACCGGAGTATCTTCATAAACGAGGGTACCCGATTAGTGAGTTATGTCGCTCGTGCAATGTGGTGGGGGATTGCCTCCACTTTGTGCTGTCTTGTGCCAGGACCTCGGAAGAAAGGAGCAAACTGGTGTACGATAGCGAAAGCTTGAGTACCATCCTGGACCGGCGCAACTAGTCGTTCTTGAAAAAGATCATGTCCATTGTGTCGGATGACATTCCTATGATGGAATACCAGCGTGCCACCGACGATGGTCCGGTCGAGAACTGGGAGATTGAGGAATAGTATAGGACTTGACGGTTAATAGGAATTGACGGATGAAAAACTGTTCATAATGCAAGAGATTTAAAAGAAAAGGTATTGTACAAATCTTTCTAGAGTGTACTGATTGCCATGTAAAGTGAGTGAGTGCCGACGAGTTTACTCGTCTCATCTAGGTATGGTTCGCAGGCTCGTCTACCAAGGCAGGTGGCGGCTGCTGGGTGGTAGACTTGAATCATAAACTTCGGGTGTCTTGGTACTTGAAATTAGTTGTACAAGACGTACAGAAAGACATTCAATAAGGTTCCTGAAGGTGTTCATCAGGATGTTAAGTCATGCCGACCCAAGTATTGTGGCCAGCTATGCTATACAGCGGATGAGGATCCATGCAGCAAACAACCCGATCGAGATGATCCCATAGACTCTCGATTGGGATTCAAATTAGTTAAATTTGTCTGGCCAGGTAAATTTATCTTGGTGCTCTTCGAACTACACATGTATACTGCCATCTGTATGACACTTCGCATGGTCTAACTGTTAGATGAAATCCTCCTGAGGAAAAGCATTGCGCAAATAGAGATAAAATGGTGGACATGATCTGCAAGAACAAATGCGTACTTGTATTGGTCCATCGTCTCTTCCACAACGATGAGTGAACCTTGAGAATTTCGAGGAGAACATTCCTCGGATCATAATGCTCCCGGCTCAAGCCTGGACTGCTCTGACAATGATTGAGCTGTCACTTTTCAGAGGTCTTACGTCGTATATGCCAACATCCATCTATCCGATGGAGCACAAAACGTAATTCATCGGAAAATGATACCTATCACCTCTTTGTGAATGTCCAATTGCGTTACTCGCATGCAAATTCCAGATTTCATCGACGATGAATAGCAGTCAACATAGGTGCATGAACCAGACGTCAGCTTTGGAGGCCCAGACGCAACACCGTAAGCTGAACAATAGTTTCGGTGACACTATTGGTAGCTCTTGGTGTATCTGGCTGATCAGTTGTTTAACAGCAGCATATCTATTCAACCAAACGCATCTCTGCAGCCATTGTTCACTTCTATCATCAATGATCTGTGGTGAACCACATTTGATACGTCACAGATTTTGGATTGTCCCATTTTGCCATGCTTGGTATACTTTCACCACGGCGCCACGAGAAAAGTTTACAAACTTAGCCGTTTCGGAAATGTTATCAAGCTTAGCCCAAAAGCCAATGATCATGCCCTTTTAGACGTCGGATAAATCACTGTGTTTCTGCATTACGCCAACGACTGCAATGTTTTCCGAAGCTTTCATATACCCTTTGTATATGCTCAAATGCTCTTTGTTGGCATCTGCTTTCTTGGTTATTTAATTTAGACGTAGAAAGTACGCAGAGTGGTCACATTAATGTGATTGGACTGTGTACATCCTTGAGTTCATAATTAAACAGGATGAACAGTTTTATGCTGTCTATTTTGTAATAAAATAATTATTTTAGAATTCAATTTTAGCATTATCTGTTTTTATTAAGTATATATATTTTTAATTTATGAATATAATTAAATGTAACAAGGCAAATAAAATTATTTTAGATTACAGTTGCAATGCATAAAATAGTAGTTTAAAATCAGTAATTCAAATAGTGAAATCAAATCAGTTAACTGCATATAGCACTTTTTCAAATTAAATTAATTATCACCATGTAAATTTTTTAAGACAGCCCCGTTTTTATTTAAATTTGATCTGAATACTAGGAAATTAATTTTTCTGAAAACAAATTGAAGTTTCCCAACACAATATGAAATATAGGATTTATTACAATAACAACAATAATAATAATAATATATAATAATACATAAAGTAAGGACATTTATATTCCCATTTTAATTTAATTTTTTATAAAGCCCCTAATTTATTATTCAACAAATTCCAATCATGTTGAACAAGTTCAAAACAACAAAGCAAATATTTCATTCAAATCGTAGGAAACGTATGCTAATTAAACTAAGTTATATGAAATTGGATCAAAATATGAATAGTTGAATATTGTATATTGAAAAGGAAATGATAGCAAACATAGTAGAACAATATGAAAAATAATTTTAAAGTAAATTTTTAATTAAAACAAGAACAGTCTAAAAATACCGATTTAATGCTTTTATGAGATACACACACATGTTTGTGAGTGTGCATCTGCTATATAATTATCGGCTCGGTTAGGAGGATTTTCATCTTCCAGAATTACTAGTGGCGGAAGTGGTGGCACCTTATATACTGGCACATTCACTAGGTATATTAAATGTAGGTCCTAGCAATTTAGAAGCAAGGATTAAGCATAAGACTAAGACCTAACACTCCCAAAGGTATCATTTCACATGGAAGCCATTGCAACTACTGCAAATTTTACGTGAACTACTCACCACTAGTAAACACGATGAATCTTCTGTTGGTTCAGGATATTCGAACTCATTACTTTCGTATAATGATAGTGAATTACCTAATCAAGCAGGTGACTTTGACCTCATATATATATATATATATATATATATATATATATATATATATATATATATATATATATATATATATATATATATATATAATTTTGGCAAATTTGATCCTAAGTAAAAAGTAATTGAATTGTAAATATAATTATATATAATTATTTATTAATAATAAAAATTCATTTATTTATAGTTTTTCCAATTTACAAGGCAAATCAAATAATAGAAAAATGTTTAAAAATGTAGTAAAAAATTTTTTATTTAGGTATTAGTGTACATTTATTTAACAATGACTAAACTATGATGCTTATATAGAGCAGATTGCTTTAAAATTACTTCATTCAAATTTTTTATGAAGTAATTTTATTCCCTTTCTTTTCAACAAAAATTTTATTTCATCTTCTCGTCAGCACCTTAAAAAAATCTAAATAATTCATTTATGCTTTAGCTATTATTTGTGAGTTATAATATATATATATATATATATATATATATATATATATATATATATATATATATATATATATATATATATATATATATATATATATAGATAGATAGATAGATAGATAGATATATATATATATATATATATATATATATATATGCTCAAAATATAGTGCTTTCATTCATCGTTTTTTATTTAAAAAAAGACCAAATCCCACACTTAAAATTAAATTATGAAACTTTTTAAATAAAATTACATTTTATTGTTTGGAATAATTGGTAATTTTTAATTCTAAATCTTAAAATATTAGTTTCATTAAAAAATACATTATAATTTAATGTCTATTTCATTTTATCGCTATACATTTCTTTGTTTCTTTCCAGAGTTGCTGATCCAGCATTCCACAGAAAATCTCGCAGTTGAAGTCTTACTTAATCCTCACGTCAGCACCTTAAAGCAATGCTTAAAGAATTTGCTCGCTGCCAATGTAGGTCATAAGCATGTGATTCATGCCGGATATGCTTTCACTGGTTCTGGTTCCTGGATTTTACAAGATGGAAATTTCTCATACGAAAACTTTATTGACACTTTGCAAGATGCCGATGTCCAAAAAGCTCTTAGGCAGCATCCAGGTTGCTCGATTCATGTACATTGTATTCCAGAAGGGCCATGGGCTCAAGAAGATACAGAAACCTCGCCTGATATGCATGAATCTCTCTCCATTAATCCTGCCAGCAAAGCCTCGGAAATTCCAGGATCATCCCACCTCATACAGTGCTTAGATTCAGTTTTGAGATTCCAGCCCCTTACAGAAATGATGAAATCATCTCCTGTCGTGGGGAATATACGATTCAATAGACCAACCTTATATGTGTTCCCAGGAGGTCAGGGTGATTGCGCTCTTTTTGGAGTTAGTGGGTTTACCATGTTAATTGACGGAGGATTTAACAGGAAACCTTGCTTCTGGGAATTCATTCGCCATTTAGACAGACTAGACGCTATCATGATAACTCGTTTGAATGAGAATAATGTTTGTGGAATCACGAATGTTATCCGTAGGAAAAAAGAAGGAAAGAGAGTTTATCCTCAAGTCGGATATGTTTTCTGCAATGTGGCGGAAGGTAAAACTCCTACTAGTCCAGGCTCCTCAGAGCAGGAACGAGACCCATTATTAGTTAGTGTTATAAGAGAAGGACGAGAATTCAGTGAAAATCTCCACCAATTAGGTTTAAAACCTCATAGGTGTCTTCGAGACTCCTTAGCAGAACCTTTAACTCTTTTTCATAAAGTTGGTCATGGTACTCTAGAAATGCACGTCCTAAGTCCTCCAAAAGACAGTAAGGAAATGAAATTGTTTTTTCAACAGTGGACTTCCTACAAAGAACACTTTACTGCCAGAAAATATACTGATGATGGGGAAGTGCCTATTCCTTTATCACATGCTATGTCTATTTGTGCTTTGTTAATATGGAAACCTTCTGATCCAACAGACACAATCACACGAGTTCTTTTACCAGGAAGTGCACCTCAAAGCAAAATATTTGAAGGTCTAGAACATTTGCGACATTTAGATGAACTTAAGTATAGAACATGCAGTCAAATTTCATTAGGAATTAAATATGAAGAACGAGTCAAAGTCAAAACAACGAAGAAGCATGTGCTTAAAACTTCGGCCTTGAAACAAAAAAGAGAGACTGTGCGACCTACTTCACCAACGAAACTAGCTAGGGAACTAAATGAAGTTAAATCTCTGAAAAAGAGAGCAGAATCCCCAGTAAAATCTATCTCAGGATCTCCTGTGCGCAAAATTAAAAAGACATCAAAGAAAACTGAAGAAAAGAAAGTAGCCACAAAAGAAGAAATTACCATTAAAAAACTTGCATCAAAAGATGTAAAATCAACTAAAAAAGTTAAAAAAGTTAAAAAAGTGCATCCAAAAACAGAGGAAAAGCCTACTGATAAAACGGAAGAAATTGTTGAAAGTGAGGAAGTGGCACTGATTGCAGGGGAGGAAGAAATCGAATCCATCCCACAAGTAGAAGAAGAAATTCTAAAAATAGAGAAAATGGAGGATTCTTCAATAGAAGAAAAAATTTTATTAGAAGCTGCAACTACAGAAAAGCAGATAGCTGAAACATTAAAGAGCGATGAGGACATTTCAGAGGTGAAACAAAAAGATGAAGAATTTAAAGATGAGGAATTAATACAGGGGGAACAAGAAGAAGCAGAATTAGCGGAAATAGAATCAAGATTAACAGAAGAAAAAGACGAAGGAGTAACACTGATATTAGATAAGCCAAAAGAAACTGAGATAAAGCCATCTTCTCCTGAAGTAAAAGATGATGACAAAATATCTATTAGCGAAGAAGTTACTGAAGTTCAGCAATCTACTCCTCTTGTAGAAGAAAGTATTCCTGTAGTAGAACAATCTCCAAAATTAGAAGAACAAAAAATTGACTCAAAGTTATTACCAGAAAAAGTACCTAAAAAAGTGAAAAAGACAAGTAAAATATCAGCCATTAAATCTTCGGTATCAACTATTGGCAGTGAAACACGTAAAATACGAAAAGATACAGAAGTGCGTAAAACAGCAATAAAAAAAGAAAAGCCATCGGAGAAAGAAATTAAAAAGACATCTGTTAAGAGTGTCAAAGGAGTGCCAAAAGGTTTACGAACTGAAATTTCTGCCCCGAGTCCCATGAAAGGGCCATCAGAAACTTCAAGGCCTACTCCAAAACTCAAAGAAATTAAGCCAACTCACTCACCCAAGGAAATTAAAGCGCCTACAACTCTAAAAATTGCACAAAAAGCTGAGCCAAAAATAGTGAAATCCGCTAGTACAACAGAAGTTAAAAGTAAATTAGCAAAGGACGTCGTAAATAAAAGAGTAGCTGAAAGTAAATTGTTAGCAAAACAGCTGCAATTGACGAAAGAAAAAGTTCCGGCCACATTACCAAAGAGTCCAATGAAGAAACCCAAAGAAAAAATTCCTACGATGTCACCAAAGAAAAAAATGAAGCCACCCACAACTACCCCGTCAAAGGCACCTAAACCTTCCAAGGATAAGACTAAACCTAAACCTGTTAAGAGGCCAGAAAAGGTCAAAGAAGTTATTCCGTCCGCAGAAGAAATTTCTCCCAAAGAAAAGGGACCAATCACGCCAGGAGAACATATTCCGTCCCGAACACCAAGTCCACGTGAAGAAATAGCTGAAAAAGAAGCTATCACAGATGTTACTACAAGTCCAAGAGAACTGAAACCTGAAAGCGAAGAATTACCTGAAATTCCGTCCCAACCTGTTGAAATAGAATCAATATCATTAGCTGAGTCAGATCATGAGGAAAAAGAAGAAAAGGGAATCGTTGAAACTCCTGCTGAAACTAAAGATAAAGACATAATTGATGAACAAATGGTTGTAAAAGAAATAGAAGCTGTAGAAGCAGCTGTAGATGAGTTAATAGAGGGAATGCGCACCGAAATCGGTGAATCTAAAATTAAAAGTACAGAAATGCAGGAAGAAGAACAGCCAGCAGATCGAGCAGAGAGCCCGGCGGAGGAACTTGCAATTTTAGCTGAAGATGGACCTGTTACTGCAACGGAAGGAAAAGAGGAAATAGAAATTCCGGCTGAGGAGATATTTGAGGATGAAAAATCACCCGAAAAGATCGAAAAAGAAATTGATATTTGGGAAATACTTCAATCGTCTTTACCGCCTTCCATACAAGAAGAAGTATTATTTATCAAAGAAAATGTAAAAAACAAAGGAATCATTCTCGAAAACTATGAATCTACTATATTTAAATATATATCAACAGACTTTCAGAAAGAAAACATAATTCCTACAGTTGAATCTATAACTAATTATATTGTCCAAAATAAAGCAAGTATTGTTGAAATTATATGTAAAAATTACGAAGAAAAAGAAATTGAAGAAAGTACAGAAGAAGTGGAAGCGTTAGAACCTGTAATAAAACCATCAGAAACAGAAACCTTTAAAAAACAAAAAGAAGTGGAACCGACATTAACAGAAAAAGATATTGAAGAAATTCTCTTAACTTCTTTTGCCAAAGAAGTGTCTAGTATCACTGAGGAGATTGAAGAATATGTTAAATTAGACAATCCTATAAAAATTGTGACCAATGCAATAAGCAACATTTTACAGGAAAAAGAAATAGATCCCACACCTGAGTTAATAAAACAATATATAATAGAAAACAGGAAAGAAATAATAATTATAATAAGAAGAATTTATATTAAAAAAGAGGATGAAGACATTATAAAAGAGCCTATTTCTGAAAAGGAACCAGAGATTGTCCAAACAATTGATGATGTACAATTAGAAGGAATCGTAGATTTAAGGGATAAAGAACATGACATTGAAGAAGAATTAACTGCAGAATCATTGAAAATAATTGACGAATTGGTAGAAGAATACAAATCAGAAAGTATGTCTACAGATGATTGCAGAAGAATACTAATACAAACATTAAGTAATGAACTGGAAAAGAAAAATTTACCTTTACAGGAAGAAAACATCAAAAATTACATTATTACGAATAGAATCGAATTTATAGCTCACTTAAGAAAGCAGTTCTTATCAGCCGGTGAACCAAGAAGGCTTTCAGAAACACCTAAGAAAAAAGAAGAAGAACTAGGTGAAACTGTCTCCGAGGAAGATATCACAGAAGAAAAGCAAATGTCAATTGAGAACATTGAAAATTTGCTAGTCGGTGAATCAAAATTGATTAAAGAGCTTCTTGAAGAATGCAACTTGGAAAATATATCTGAGAAAGACTCTAAGCAATTATTTTTTTCTACTTTAATCACACAATTAAATGAGAAGAACTTACCTTTAAGAAAAGAAACAATTGTGACATATATTATAGAATACAGAATAGAATTTATAACTATTTTAAGAAATAAACATGCATTAGAAGCAGAAGTGTTGAAAAAATTACCACAAACTCCGGAAGAAATAATAGAAGAAAAAGATCATGACATAAAAGAAGAAATAGTTTCAAAAGAGGATATAACTGAAGAATTAGAAAAGTCTGTAAAGTATATCAAAGATATATTAATAAAGGACTCAAAAATGATCAATGAACTGTTGGAGGATTGTAATATGCAAGAGCTTAGTAAAGAAGATGGCGAAAAATTAATTTATGAAGCATTAATCAATGAGCTGAATAAGAAAAATGTACCTTTAACTAGAGAAGTAATAATATCATACGTTATAGAATACAGAACAGAATTCATAACAATTTTGAAAACAAAATATACTTCTGCTATTGAAGCCAAATCCATATTAGACAAAACTGAAGAAATATCTAAGCCAAAAGAAGAAGAAACTCAAGAGGATTTCGAACAATCTGTGAAGAAAATTAAAGATTTATTATTTAATGAGCCAAATATAATCAAGAAATTATTAGAAGATTGTTATACGGAAAAGCTCTCTGAAGAAGAAAGTGAAAAAATTATTTATGAAACATTAATCAATGAAATTAAGAAGAAAGATTTACCTTTAAGCAGAGAAGTAGTGGTGTCATATATAACAGAATATAGAACTGAATTCATTAAAACTGTAAAAGGTTTTTACTTAACAGATGATGAAGAAACAACAATAGCTGCTGAGAAAGATGAAAAAGAAGTTGAAGAAGTTAAAATAGAAGAAGAAATTGTCCTTAAAGAAGATATTGAAGATCAATTAGAAATGTCAGTAAAAATAATGGAAGAACAATTAACAAACGAATCATTAAAACTAATCAATGAACTAATAGAAGAATGTAAATTTGCAAATTTAACAAAGGATGATTGCAAGCGTATAATTCTTGAAATATTGTATGAAGAGTTACAGAAGAAAAACTTACCAGTCACCGAAGAAACAATAATAACTTATATTATACAGTACAGAAGTATACTTCTTCCGATGTTGAAAGAACATATTGTGTCCGCGACCGAACAAATTCAAATGATTTCCGAAAGACCAGACGAATCACTTGTAGAGGAAGCAGAAACCAAGGTTGAAATCATTCCCTCAGATTATGCACCAGAAGACTTTGAAAAGGAAGTGAAAAGTATTGAAGAATTATTAATAAATGAATCAAAATTAATCAATGAGATTTTATCAGAATGTGAAAACGAAAGTTTGACAAAAGCTGAGAGAACTCAAATTTTATTTGAAACACTGTGTCAACAGCTACGAAGCAAAAATTTATCAATTAATAGAGAAGTAATAGTATCATATTTAGTAGAATACAGAATAGAATTCATTACAATTCTAAAAACAAAATACATTGCTTCTGTAGAGACCATTAAATCTATAACAGAAATTGAAAAGATATCTGAAGAAAAAGATGAGAATCGGGAGGAATTCCAAAAATCCGTGAAGGAAATTAAAGATTTATTAATAAATGAACCAAATATTATTAAGGAGTTATTACAAGATTGTTATACGGAAAATCTTTCTAAAGAAAATTGTGAAAGAATAATTTATGAAACACTAACCAAAGAAATGAAAAGGCAAAAATTACCCTCAACAAGGGAAGTGGTGGTATCCTATATAACGGAATATAGAATGGAATTTGTTAACACTGTAAGAAATATATGCAAATCAGTTGAAGAAGTAGAATTCGTTACCGAAATACCTGAAAAATCTCCAGAAAAAGAAGATGACATTCAAGAAGTTGTTCCGAAAGAGGAAAAAACAGACCAATTAATAACGGCTATAAAAGAAATAGAAGAACATTTAACAAATCAATCCTTAACATTAATTGACGAGCTTATAGAAGAATGTAAAATCGAAAACATGCCAAAGGATGATTGCAAACGTATAATACTTGGAATATTGTATGAAGAATTACAAAAAGCAAACTTACCATTGACTGAAGAAATCATAATAACATATATAACGCAGTACAAAAAAGAATTCCTTCCCATTTTAAAACAACAGTTAATGACTGCAGCCAAAGAAATTGTTGTGGTCTCCGAAAAACCAGAGGAATTGCTTGCAAGAGAAGAAGTAGAAACAGAAGAGGGAATTAGTCCCACAGATTACGTTTCAGAAGATTCGAAAGAGAATGTGAAATGTCTTGAAACATTATTGGTGAATGAATCGAAATTGATTGATGACCTCTTATCAGAATGTGAAATCGAAAATTTAAGTAAGATAGAAAGCAATCAAATTTTTCTTGAAATACTTTACCAACAATTACGAAGCAAAAATTTACCACTAAAAAAAGAAGTGATAATATCATATATAATAGAATACCGATTTGAGTTCATAGAAATTCTAAGAACTAAATTTATTTCTGCTATTGAGGCCATTAAGCCGGAATCTGAAAAAGAAGCAACTGAAACAGAAAGAGATACCTTATCATCCGCGGAAATTGTCGAAACTGAAGAAGCCAAAAGGACGCCTTCACCTATGCCAGAAAAAGATATTACTTCTGAAGTTGAAAAGAGCAAAACACCATCACCAACAGTAGAAAAAGAAATTTTAGTATCTGTTATGAGTATTGAGACAGCAGAAATAAAAAAGACAGTATCCCCTACTTTAGAAAAAGAAATGATTTCAGAGCCAAAAGTTGAAGAAATTGCAACACCACCAACAACATTCGAAAAAGAAGTAAAAATTGAAACGATCCCTTCAACAGAGTCACTTAAAGACGAATTGCCCAAAAAAACCCCATCACCCATTTCTGAAAAAGAAATTGTTTCAAAAGAAGAAGTAGAAAAAAGTAGGACGCCGTCACCGGAAACTGATAAAGCGAAAGATGCTTTATCACCTACAGCAGTTATTGAAACAAAAGATGCCAAAAAGACACCTTCTCCAATCTCAGAGAAAGATATTACTCCTGAATCAAAAGTTGAAAAGAGCAAAACACCGTCACCAATGGTCGAAAAAGAAAAAGAAATTTTACCATCTGTTGTGAGTATTAAGACTGAAGTTACTAAAAAGACAATTTCTTCTTCTGAGGAAAAGGAAATAATTTCAGAACTACAAGTTGAAAAAAGTAAAACACCATCACCAACACTAGAAAAAGACGTAAAAATTGAAAGGATTCCGTCAACAGAGTCGCTTAAGGATGAACAGCAGAAAAAAACGCCATCGCCTCTGTCCGAAAAAGAAATTATTTCAAAAGAAAAAAGTAGAACGCCGTCACCCACTACTGAGGAAGAACAAGATATTTTACCTTCCTTGGAGGTTGATGAAAGTGAAGAAGCAAAAAAGACAACTTCTCCTATCTCGGAGAAAGATATTACTTCCGAACCAAAAGTTGAAAAAAGTAAATCACCATCACCAACTACAGAAATAGAAAAGGAAATTATACCATCTGCCGAGAGTATTAGGACTGAAGTAATTAAAGAGACAATTTCCCCATCTTTAGAGAAGGAAATGATTTCGGAACCAAAAGTTGAAGAAAGTGCAACACCACCAACAACACTAGAAAAAGAAGTAAAAATTGAAAGGATTCCTTCAACAGAGTCGCTTAAAGATGAATTGCCCAAAAAAACACCATCACCCATTTCTGAAAAAGAAATTGTTTCAAAAGAAGAAGTAGAAAAAAGTAAGACGCCATCACCGGAAACTGATGAAGCGAAAGATGCTTTATCACCTTCAGCAGTTATTGAAACAAAAGATGCCAAAAAGACAATTTCTCCAATCTCAGAAAAAGATATTATTTCCGAACCAAAAGATGAAAAGAGTAAAACACCATCACCAACAGCAGAAATAGAAAAGGATATTTTACCATCTGCTGTGAGTATTGAGACTGAAGTTACTAAAAAGACAATTTCTTCTATTGAGGAAAAGGAAAAAATTTCAGAACCACAAATTGGAAAAAGTAAAACACCATCACCGACACTAGAAAAAGACGTAAAAATTGAAAGGATTCCGACAACAGAGTTGCTTAAAGATGAACTGCGGGAAAAAACGCCATCACCTATTTCCGAAAAAGAAATTATTTCAAAAGAAAAAAGTAGAACGGCATCACCCACGACTGAGGAAGAACAAGATATTTTACCGTCCTCGGGGGTTGATGAAAGTGAAGAAGCAAAAAAGACACCTTCTCCTATCTCGGAGAAAGATATTACTTCCGAACCAAAAGTTGAAAAAAGCAAATCACCATCTCCAACTACAGAAATAGAAAAGGAAATTATACCATCTGCCGAGAGTATTAGGACTGAAGTAATTAAAGAGACAATTTCCCCATCTTTAGAGAAGGAAATGATTTCGGAACCAAAAGTTGAAGAAAGTGCAACACCACCAACAACACTAGAAAAAGAAGTAAAAATTGAAAGGATTCCTTCAACAGAGTCGCTTAAAGATGAATTGCCCAAAAAAACACCATCACCCATTTCTGAAAAAGAAATTGTTTCAAAAGAAGAAGTAGAAAAAAGTAAGACCCCATCACCGGAAACTGATGAAGCGAAAGATGTTTTACCACCTTCAGCAGTTATTGAAACGAAAGATGCCAAAAAGACGACTTCTCCAATCTCAGAAAAAGATATTATTTCCGAACCAAAAGATGAAGAGAGTAAAACACCATCACCAACAGCAGAAATAGAAAAGGGTATTTTACCATCTGCTGTGAGTATTGAGACAGAACTTACTAAAATGACAATTTCTTCTATTGAGGAAAAGGAAAAAATTTCAGAACCACAAATTGAAAAAAGTAAAACTCCATCACCGACAATAGAAAAAGACGTACAAATTGAAAGGATTCCGTCAACAGAGTTGCTTAAAGATGAACTGCGGAAAAAAACGCCATCGCCTCTTTCCGAAAAAGAAATCATTTCAAAAGAAAAAAGTAAAACGCCGTCACCCACGACAGAGAAAGAACAAGATATTTTACCGTCCTCGGAGGTTGATGAGAGTAAAAAAGCAAAAAAGACACCTTCTCCTATCTCGGAGAAAGATATTACTTCCGAACCAAAAGTTGAAAAAAGCAAATCACCATCTCCAACTACAGAAATAGAAAAGGAAATTTTATCATCTGCCGTGAGTATTGAGACTGAAGTAACTAAAAAGACAATTTCTCCAACTTTAGAAAAAGAAATGATTTCTGGACGAAAAGTTGATGAAAGTGCATCACCACCAACAACACTAGAAAAAGAAGTAAAAATTGAAAGGATTCCTTCAACAGAGTCCCTTAAAGATGAATTGTCCAAAAAAACACCATCACCCATTTCTGAAAAAAAAATTGTTTCAAAAGAAGAAGTAGAAAAAAGTAAGACGCCATCACCGGAAACTGATGAAGCGAAAGATGCTTTATCACCTTCAGCAGTTATTGAAACAAAAGATGCCAAGAAGACACCTTCTCCAATCGCAGAGAAAGATATTATTTTCGTATCAAAACAAGAAAAGAGCAAAACACCATCACCAATGGCAGAAAAAGAAAAGGAAATTTTACCATCTGTTGTGAGTATTGAGACTGAAGTTACTCAAAAGACAATTTCTTCTACTGAGGAAAAGGAAATAATTTCAGAACCACAAATTGAAAAACGTAAAACACCATCACCGACACTAGAAAAAGATGTAATAATTGAAAGTATTTCGTCAACAGAATCGCTTAAGGATGAAATGCAGAAAAAAACACCATCGCCTCTTTCCGAAAAAGAAATCATTTCAAAAGAAAAAAGTAAAACGCCGTCACCCACGACAGAGAAAGAACAAGATATTTTACCATTCTTGGCAGTTGATGAAAGTAAAGAAGCAAAAAAGACACCTTCGCCTATATTGGAGAAAGATATCACTTCCGAAACAAAAGTTGAAAAAAGCCAAACACCATCACCAACAACAGAAAGAGAAAAGGAAATTTTACCATCTGCCGTGAGTACTGAGACTGAAGTAATTAAAAAGACAATTTCCCCAACGTTAGAAAAAGAAATAATTTCAGAACTACAAGTTGAAGAAAGTAAATCACCGACACTAGAAAAAGAAGTAAAAATTGAAAGGGTTCCATCAACAGAGTCGCTTAAGGATGAACTGCAGAAAAAAACAACATCGCCTATTTCTGAAAAAGAAATTATTTCAAAAGAAAAAACTAAAACACCGTCACCCATGACCGAGAAAGATGATTCAGCACCTTCAGCAGTTATTGAAGCTGAAGCAGTCAAAAAGACACCTTCTCCTATCTCAGAAAAAGATATTATTTCCGAACCAAAATATGAAAAGAGTAAAACACCATCACCAACGACAGAAACAGAAATGGAAATTTTACCGTCTGCCGTATGTATTGAGAGTGCAGTAGCAAAAAAGACAATTTCAACTACTTTAGAAAAGGAAAGAAGCTCTGAACCAGAAGTAGAAAAAAGTAGAACACCATCACCAACAATAGAAAAAGAAGTAAAAATTCATATAATGCCATCAAGAGAGTCACTTGATGATGAATTGCAGAAGAAAACACCATCGCCTATTTCGGAAAAAGAAATTACTTCAAAAGAAAAAAGCAGAACTCCGTCACCCACAACCGATAAAGACAAAGATATTTTACCATCCTCTCCAGTTGATGAAACAGGAGTGGTTAGAAAGACACCTTCTCCTATCTCGGAAAAAGTTATTACTTCTGAGTCAAAAGTGGAAAAGAGCAAAACAACATCACCAACGGCAGAAATAGAGAAGGAAATTTTACCATCTGCCGTGACTATTGAGACTGAAGTAAAGAAAGATACAATTTCAGCTACTTTAGAAGAGGAAATGATTTCGGAACCGGAAGTTGAAAAAAGTAGAACAACATCACCAGTACTAGATAAAGAAACGACAATTGAAAGCATTCCATCAACCGAGTCTCTTAAAGATGAAATGCCCAAAAAAACACCATTGATTATTTCTGGAAAAGATATTTCAAAAGAAAAAGGCAGAACGCCGTCACCCACAACCGATAAAGAAAAAGATACTTTACCATCCTCGGCTGTTGATGAAAGCAAAGAAGCAAAAAAGACACCTTCTCCTATCTCGGAGAAAGATATTACCTCTGAACTAAAAGTTGAAAAAAGCAAAACACCATCACCAACCACAGAAATAGATAAGGAAATTTTACCATCTGCCGTGAGTACTGAGACTGAAATAACTATAAAGACAATTACTCCTACTTTACAAAAAGAATCTATTTCTGAGCGAGAAGTTCAAAAAAGTAAAACACCATCACCAACACTAGAAAAAGACGTAAAAATTGAAAGGATTCCATCAACAGAGTCGCTTAAGGATGAACTGCAGAAGAAAACGACATCCCCTATATCCGAAAAAGAAATTATTTCAAAAGAAAAAAGTAGAACGCCCTCACCCACGACTGAGGAAGAACAAGATATTTTACCGTCCTCGGAGGTTGATGAAAGTGAAGAAGCAAAAAAGACAACTTCTCCTATCTCGGGGAAAGATATTACTTCCGAACCAAAAGTTGAAAAAAGCAAATCACCATCACCAACTACAGAAATAGAAAAGGAAATTATACCATCTGCCGAGAGTATTAAGACTGAAGTAATTAAAGAGACAATTTCGCTAACTTTAGAAAAGGAAATGATTTCGGAGCCAAAAGTCGAAGAAAGTGCAACACTACCAACAACACTAGAAAAAGAAGTAAAAATTGAAAGGATTCCTTCAACAGAGTCGCTTAAAGATGAATTGCCCAAAAAAACACCATCACCCATTTCTGAAAAAGAAATTGTTTCTAAAGAAGTAGAAAAAAGTAAGACGCCATCACCAGAAACTGATGAAGCGAAAGATGCTTTATCACCTTCAGCAGTTATTGAAACCAAAGATGCCAAAAAGACACCTTCTCCAATCTCAGAGAAAGATATTACTCCTGAATCAAAAATTGAAAAGAGCAAAACACCGTCACCAATAGCAGAAATAGAAAAGGATATTTTACCATCTGCTGTGAGTATTGAGACTGAAGTTACTAAAAAGACAATTTCTTCTATTGAGGAAAAGGAAAAAATTTCAGAACCACAAATTGAAAAAAGTAAAACACCATCACCTACACTAGAAAAAGACGAAAAAATTGAAAGGATTCCGACAGCAGAGTTGCTTAAAGATGAACTGCGGAAAAAAACGCCATCACCTATTTCCGGAAAAGAAATTATTTCAAAAGAAAAAAGTAGAACGCCATCACCCACGACTGAGGAAGAACCAGGTATTTTACCGTCCTCGGAGGTTGATGAAAGTGAAGAAGCAAAAAAGACACATTCTCCAATCTCGGAGAAAGATATTACATCCGAACCAAAAGTTGAAAAAAGCAAATCACCATCTCCAACTACAGAAATAGATAAGGAAATTATACCATCTGCCGAGAGTATTAAGACTGAAGTAATTAAAGAGACAATTTCCCCAACTTTAGAAAAAGAAATGATTTATGAACCAAAAGTTGAAGAAAGTGCAACACCACTAGAAAAAGAAGTAAAAATTGAAACGATCCCTTCAACAGAGTTGCTTAAAGATGAATTGCCCAAAAAAACCCCATCACCCATTTCTGAAAAAGAAATTGTTTCTAAAGAAGTAGAAAAAAGTAAGACGCCATCACCAGAAACTGATGAAGCGAAAGATGCTTTATCACCTTCAGCAGTTATTGAAACCAAAGATGCCAAAAAGACACCTTCTCCAATCTCAGAGAAAGATATTACTCCTGAATCAAAAATTGAAAAGAGCAAAACACCGTCACCAATAGCAGAAATAGAAAAGGATATTTTACCATCTGTTGTGAGTATTAAGACTGAAGTTACTAAAAAGACAATTTCTTCTTCTGAGGAAAAGGAAATAATTTCAGAACTACAAGTTGAAAAAAGTAAAACACCATCACCAACAATAGAAAAAGACGTAAAAATTGAAAGGATGCCGTCAACAGAGTCGCTTAAGGATGAACTGCAGAAAAAAACGCCATCACCTCTTTCCGAAAAAGAAATTCTTTCAAAAGAAAAAAGTAGAACGCCGTCACCCACCACTGAGAAAGAGAAAGTTATTTTACCATCCTCGGCAGTTGATGAAAGAGAAGAAGCAGAAAAGACACCTTCTCCTATCTCGGAGAAAGATATTACTTCCGAACCAAAAGTTGAAAAAAGCAAATCACCGTCACCAACTACAGAAATAGAAAAGGAAATTTTACCATCTGCCGATAGTATTAAGACTGAAGTAATTAAAGAGACAATTTCTCCAACTTTAGAAAAGGAAATGATTTCGGAACCAAAAGTTGAAGAAAGTGCAACACCACCAACAACATTAGAAAAAGAAGTAAAAATTGAAAGGATTCCTTCAACAGAGTTGCTTAAAGATGAATCGCCCAAAAAAACACCATCACCCATTTCTGAAAAAGAAATTGTTTCAAAAGAAGAAGTAGAAAAACATAAGACGCCATCACCGGAAACTGATGAAGCGAAAGATGCTTTATCACCTTCAGCAGTTATTGAAACAAAGGATGCCAAAAAGACACCTTCTCCAATCTCAGAGAAAGATATTACTCCTGAATCAAAAATTGAAAAGAGCAAAACACCGTCACCAATAGCAGAAATAGAAAAGGATATTTTACCATCTGTTGTGAGTATTAAGACTGAAGTTACTAAAAAGACAATTTTTTCTTCTGAGGAAAAGGAAATAATTTCAGAACTACAAGTTGAAAAAAGTAAAACACCATCACCAACACTAGAAAAAGACGTAAAAATTGAAAGGATTCCGTCAACAGAGTCGCTTAAGGATGAACTGCAGAAAAAAACGCCATCACCTCTTTCCGAAAAAGAAATTATTTCAAAAGAAAAAAGTAGAACGCCGTCACCCACTACTGAGAAAGAACAAGATATTTTATCATCCTTGGCAGTTGATAAAAGCGAAGACGCAAAAAAGACACCTTCGCCTATCTCGGAGAAAGATATTACTTCCGAACCAAAAGTTGAAGAAATGAAAACACCATCACCAACAACAGAAATAGAAAAGGAAATTTTACCATCTGTTGTGACTATTAAGACTGAAGTAACTAAAAAGACAATTTCCCCAACTTTAGAAAAAGAAATGATTTCTGGACCAAAAGTTGAAGAAAGTGCAACACCACCAACAACACTAGAAAAAGAAGTAAAAATTGAAAGGATTCCTTCAACAGAGTCGCTTAAAGATGAATTGCCCAAAAAAACACCAACACCCATTTCTGAAAAAGAAATTGTTTCAAAAGTAGAAGAAGAAAAAAGTAAGACGCCATCACCAGAAACTGATGAAGCGAAAGATGCTTTATCACCTTCAGTAGTTATTGAAACCAAAGATGCCAAAAAGACACCTTCTCCAATCTCAGAGAAAGATATTATTTCCGTACCAGAAGATGAAAAGAGCAAACCACCATCACCAACGGGAGAAATAGAAAAGGACATTCTACCATCTGCTGTGAGTATTTTGACTGAAGTTACTAAAAAGACAATTTCTTCTACTCAGGAAAAGGAAATAATTTCAGAACAACAAATTGAAGAAAGTGAAACACCATCACGGGCACTAGAAAAGGAAGTAAAAATTGAAACGATTCCGTCAACAGAGTCGCTTAAGGATGAACTGCAGAAAAAAACGCCATCGCCTCTTTCCGAAAAAGAAATTATTTCAAAAGAAAAAAGTAGAACGCCGTCACCCACTACTGAGAAAGAACAAGATATTTTATCATCCTTGGCAGTTGATAAAAGCGAAGACGCAAAAAAGACACCTTCGCCTATCTCGGAGAAAGATATTACTTCCGAACCAAAAGTTGAAGAAATGAAAACACCATCACCAACAACAGAAATAGAAAAGGAAATTTTACCATCTGTTGTGACTATTGAGACTGAAGTAACTAAAAAGACAATTTCCCCAACTTTAGAAAAAGAAAGGATTTCTGGACCAAAAGTTGAAGAAAAAGCAACACCCCCAACAACACTAGATAAAGAAGTAAAAATTGAAAGGATTCCTTCAACAGAGTCGCTTAAAGATGAATTGCCCACAAAAACACCATCACCCGTTTCGGAAAAAGAAATTGTTTCAAAAGAAGAAGTAGATAAAAGTAGGACGCCATCACCAGAAACTGATAAAGCGAAAGATGCTTTATCACCTTCAGCAGTTATTGAAACCAAAGATGCCAAAAAGACACCTTCTCCAATCTCAGAGAAAGATATTACTCCTGAATCAAAAATTGAAAAGAGCAAAACACCGTCACCAATAGCAGAAAAAGAAAAAGAAATTTTACCATCTGTTGTAAGTATTAAGACTGAAGTTACTAAAAAGACAATTTCTTCTTCTGAGGAAAAGGAAATAATTTCAGAACAACAAATTGAAGAAAGTGAAACACCATCACGGGCACTAGAAAAGGAAGTAAAAATTGAAAGGATTCCGTCAACAGAGTCGCTTAAGGATGAACTGCAGAAAAAAACGCCATCGCCTGTTTCCGAAAAAGAAATTATTTCAAAAGAAAAAAGTAGAACGCCGTCACCCACTACTGAGAAAGAAAAAGTTATTTTACCACCATCGGCAGTTGATGGAAGCGAAGAAGCAAAAAAGATACCTTCTCCTATGTCAGAGAAAGATATTACTTCCGAACCAAAAGTTGAAAAAAGCAAAACACCATCACCAACAGCAGAAATAGAAAAAGATGTTTTACCATCTGACGTGATTTTTGAGACTGGAGGAAAAGTAACTAAAATGACAATTTCCCCAGCTTTAGAAAAAGAAATGATTTCTGAACCAAAAGTTGTAGAAAGTGCAACACTATCCCCAACATTAGAAAAAGAAATAAAAATTGATAGGATTCCTTCAACAGAGTCGCTTAAGGATGAGTTGCAGAAAAAAACACCATCTCCTATTTCTGAAAAAGAAATTATTTCAAAAGAAAAAAGCAGAACGCCGTCACCGACATTCGATATAGATAAAGCTATTTTACCCTCCTCAGTAGTTGATGAAACTGAAGCAGCGAAAAAGACACCTTCTCCTATTTCGGAGAAAGATATTACTTCTGAACCAAAAGCCGAAAAAAGCAAAACACCATCACCAACAACAGAAATAGAAAAGGAAAGTTTACCATCTGCCGTGATTATTGATACTGAAATAACTATAAAGGCAATTTCCCCTACTTTACAAAAAGGATCTATTTCTGAACCAGAAGTTGAAAAAAGTAAAACACCATCACCAACACTAGAAAAAGATGTAAAAATTGAAAGGATTCCTTCAGCGGTGTCGCTTAAGGAGGAATTGCAGAAAGGAACGCCATCGCCTATTTCTGAAAAAGAAGTTATTTCAAAAGAAAAAAGTAGAACGCCATCACCCACAACAGATAAGGAAGAAGATACCATATTATCTTCGGCTATTGTTGAAACTGAAGTTTCCAAAGAGGTTCCAACTCCTATCTCAGAAAAAGATATCATTTTTGAAAAAAAATCTGAAGTCAGCAAAACACCATCACCAATAATAGAAAAAGACGAAGATAAAGCAATTTTACATTCCCCGGAACAGCTTGAGCCTAATGAAATAGAAAAAACCCCAACATTGGAATTAGAGAAAGAAATTATTTCAAAATCTTCAGAAGGAAAGAGTATAACGCCATCACCTTGTGCAGAGGAAAAAGCGAAAATTTCTAAGGTACCGTCTGTGGAATCGCTTGATTACGATATTGACAAAAAATCTCCTTCTTTAACACTGGAAAAAGAAACTATTTCAATACAAAAAGATGAAGAAAGTAAAACACCGTCACCAGAGTCTGAAAAAGAAATTATTTCAAAACAAAAGGAAGAAAAAAGAAGATCGCCATCACCCACAACGGATGAAGAAAGAGATACGTCACCATTCACAGTAGTTGTTGAAACTGATGTGACCAAAATGACTACAGCTGAATATGTTATAGAAAAAGATTTTGCATCAAAACCAAAAGATGGAAAGAGTAAAACACCATCACCTACAATAGAAATGGAAATAGAAATAGCAAGTATATCACCTCCTGAATCACTTGAAGCTGATGTCGCTAAAAAGATATGTTCTGCAGTTTCAGAGAAAGACATTATTTCAAGTCCGAAAGATGAAAAAACTAAATCTTCATCACCAGTACCAGAAAAAGATAAGGATTTGTTACCTTCCCCATTAATTGTAGAGTCAGAAGTAACTAAAGATGAAAAATTACCAATGAAAGATGAAGAAATCAAATCGAGTCTTGATTTAAGATTTCAAGAATTTAGAGAATCATATTTGATTCTAACTAAGACAGAATTGAAGGATTTTGAATGCGTTCTGAAACGTTTGGCTGTAGAAACACATTTCTCGAATGAGGAATGTGAAACAATTTTACATGAAATAGTATGTGAAGAATTAAAAAGAAAAAAATTAGCTATTACAGTTCAATCCATAATTAGGTATATAATAGAATACAGAACAGAAATCATAAGAATCCTTTCATTAAAACTTATTGAAAGAAGAGCCCAACTTTTTGGTGAACAAACAAGTACAGAGCTCAATGAACAAAAGGCAGCTATTCTTCTAAAAAGTGTCATTTTTGAAGATGACGAAGCTTCCCCAGTCGCTGAAAGTGTAATGGGAGACGAATTGGGAATAGCAGGTATAGATGAATATGGGAAAGATATAGAGGAAAGGATACAATATGAAGAAGAAAGAAAAGAACCAATTCTTGAAAGCATGCCTAAACATATTATAACTGAAACAACAACTCGGAAGATAGTATATGAGAAACCAGAGGCAGAACAAGTTTTTCGACATATATTTGCTGAAACAGTGGTAGAAGATGAAGGGGAAATACTTCCTGTACATTTAGAACGAAAAAGTCCAGATTCATCAGCTTCGCCCGAAAGAGAAATGGTGAAAACTGTTGATTCAGAGTCACCTGTTTCTCCCCGAAGAAAATTAATGTACGTGGAAGTAGAAGTAGAAGAATCTGTAACTTCTACAACTGATGCATCTCCAGATACTGATGCTCCAGAAATTCCTTTTGATGGAAAATATAAAGAAAGTTCTGAAAGTAAGGTAGTAGCTACAACTGTCGAGCAAGAAGAAAAAACTCTACCTGTGGAAGATTCAAGCATAGGAGGAACAGATGATGAATTTCTAAGTGCAAAATCTTCAATTACTTATAAAGAAGAAACGCAGAGTGATACGCAGATGTCTCATTTAGAGTCACAAGAAATAGTATATTTGATAAAATCGGAAATAGAGAAATCACAAAAAACTATAGAGGCAGAAAAATCGGACATTATTTTAGATAGAGAAGAAAAAACTGAAACAATAAAGCAAGAGGAACAGAAGGAAATGAAACAAGAATCATGTGAAGAAATGATGACAAAAATTTTGACACCTCAAGATTTGAGTCAATTAACCGAAGACGTAATCGGACCAACAACTTCACGTGAATCAAAATTAATTTTTAAATCTGAAAGTAAAGCAATTTCTACAGAAAGAGTTTTATCTGAGTCTGAAACTGTTGATACAATTATGAGAGAAGATGAAACATTAACTACAACTGTTACTAAAATAATATCACCAATAACAAAAGATGAAACACATTCAATATCAAAACTTACTTCAGAAGTTTTAGACGAACCTATTACTACCAAATCAATAACAATAACTACTACGAAAATAGACAGTGTGCCAATTAAAAAATCCGATGATTCTTCTGAAATTGTGCAAACTAGTTCAGAAACGGCAGATGATACTTCACTTACGATTTCGACAACAAATATTATACAATCAGATAAAGCTGCAGATAAACCCCTAAAAGTAGAGAAAGAAGTTTCTGAACTTACAGAAGAAACTTCTGTAACAGAAAGTACAACAATTATTACAGCAGACGAAACTGAAGAGACTAGATCTACTTCAAAAAGAGAAATGGAAACAATAAAAACTACAACAGTCTCTGGAACGGGAGATTTATCAGAAATTAGTATTAGTCCTTCAACCACCATAGTAAAAGAAAGTGAAAAAATATATATTCATTCTGCAAAAGAAACAGATCAAGCTAGTGAAGACTCAGTTTCTGAACTTGACGAAAGCTGTAAATCTCTCACTTCTAAAGTAAGCGACGTAAGTGTTCCATTGGTAACCGAAACTGAAGAATCTATTTCTACAGTAATAACGAAAACGATTCCAAAAGAAGAAGATATTCCAAGTTTTGCCTCAGAAGAAAAAGATGGAATGACATTAGTTACTAAAACAGTGGTAACCACTTACGCAACGAAAGCATTCGAAGCACAGAGTGATATTCCTCAAGCTTCGCTTGAAACTTCAGAAATCATTGAACACAGAGATGGACAGAAAACGGCAGAAGATACTATTTCTTTGAGTGAGGAAGAGTCTCCAGAATTTAGCTCTAAAATTGTTAAGAAAGAAATAAGTAAATTTCCATCTGAAACAGTTATTACTACTCACATTACGGAACATTTTATGACTGATGCAGCTGAAAAAGATGATACGATGATTGAGGAAGTAACTAAAAGTGATGAAAAATTATTAGATACCATCACGTCGTTAAAAGAAACAACTGATAAAGAAAAAGAAGCTGCGATTTGTACTGCAGATCAGTTAGATATCGAAAAAGTAAAATCCAGTGATACAAGTGAGGAAACCCTCCGTATAATTGAAGCTAAAGAAACATTACCGGAAGAAAAAGTCAGTGACAGTGTTACAACAGTTACAAGATCAATATCTGAAGATGGGTGCACGATTACAAAAACAGTAACAACTACAAAAACCACCTATACTTCAAAACAACAATCACCATCTGATGAAATCTCGGATGGGGATGCTTCTAAAGCAGAAATTATTGAGGATATTACATTCGATGAAAGAACAACTCCAATAACAGAAAGCACTGAGACGATTGAAACTATTAGTTCTCCAAAAGTCTTCGAAGGTAAAAGTGAGATAATTTCTACCGAAGTAATCACCGCTTCATATTCAGCAGACGGATTACCACCGAAAAAGATCATGAGTGAAGACATTAGTGAAGAAAGAGTAGAGAAAGACAGTATGGTGATAGAAAAAGATACTACTCTAAAATCAGAAATGGATGATAAACCTACATCGATAGCGGGAACAGGGATGGAAGAAATAACTGTGATTAAAAAACCAATGTCTCCTTCCACTACAAAAGAATTTTCAAAACCTGATAAAACTATTGATACAATGATCTCATCTGATCAAAAGATCGAAGATGCAGAAGCTGAAAAATTTAGTGACAGGACAACTTCAGAAACAAAGATTGGTACTACAGATCACGGATCTGTAGTAACAGAAAAGGTCACTTCTACATGCATCACGAAAGTTATAGAATCAAAAGATGATCATCAAATTTCAACGGAATCTACAGACTTCATATCAGATGAATTAAAAGCAAGTGAACAGGAACACAAAATTTTTAAAGAAAAAGAAAGTGACAAAGATTCCTTAGGATCAGGAATGATACGAAAACTAGACGATGAACCTGTGAGTACAAAAGTAATTACATCTACATATGTTATTAAAGAAGTTTTGCCATCAAAAGACATTTCTGATGAAATCGGTTCAATAGTTATATCTGAAGGTTCTATAAGTGTTGATGCAGAATCAACTATACAGAAAGAAATGGAAAAATTAAGTGGTGAAACAACTATAACTACGGAAACAGCTTCTAGTGATGGTAGTGAATCAGTAATAACTGAAACTATTGCTACTAAACATACAACCACAAAAATGATACCCTCAGATAAAGATGACGAACACATTCCTGCAGCTGAAATATATCCACAAGCTGATGCTGTAGCTATTGAAAAAGATATTTCAAAGGATTCGGAAAGTGTAACGATTTCACCAAAACCAGAAATGATATCTGAAGACGTTAGTGATTCTACCTCAACCACAACTGTTACAAAAATTTATGAAGTAAAAAGATTTGAAACTGAAGAAAAAATTAGTGATAAAATCACTGAAATTCCTGAATCTGATTCAGGTGTGAAAATTACTTCAAAGGAAGAAGCAATTGTTGAAACTCAAGATAGTCCTTTAAGTCATCATGTCATCAGTACAACTTATGTTACGAAAAAGATTTGCGATGGTATACCAGTTGAAGTGAGCAAATCAGATCTAATTGAGCATGACTTAGATGTTTCCGAAACCAAAGATAAATTAGAAAAAATTATAACAGAACAAATTAAATCAGTGCCAGACCACGATGATTCATTAACGACTAAGATTATATCAACGACACAAAAAGAAATATTACCAATGGATGAAATTCATGATGAAAAGGCTGGAAAAGTGATAGAATCAGATGAAAAAACCAGTGAAATTTCAGTAGATAAAAAATTTTCAGACTCCGAAGATGGTTCTAAGATTACTTATACTACAATAACAACTAAAATTATCAAAAAATCATCTTTAGATGAAGCAGGCGACATTGATGATATAATAAAGCAATCTGATGAATCAACAACAATTACACAAGATAGAGAAATTTCAAAATCTATTCATACAGTTGAAGATAGTTCTACAATTGAATCTAGTATTACTTCAAGTGATCAAGGAGATTTTTCTGTGACAACTTCTACAACTACTTATTTACCAGAAAAATTGTCATCTGGAATAAAAATTAAAGATGAGGATTTTGAAATGAACTATGAATTAGAAGAGTTAAAAAGCAAAGAAAAAGTTACTGATGAATTAGTTAAAGAAACGGCGTCTTCAAAGAGTGAAGATCAAATACCTATCAGTATTAAAACAACTTCTTCAACAAAAGTATTATCTGACGAAGAAAAAGAGTACATTATATCAGAAGATGGGAAAACAAGTATAGTAAAAGAGAACGAAGAACGAGAAACTGATGAAAAAGATAGTGAAGAATCCGCAATTTTCAAGACTGTTTCAGCCAGTTACAAAAAAGGATTATTGAAGAAAGATGATGAAACTCAAGATGCTGATATGATTAGAGAATCAGAATCTCTAAAAGAAATTCAACAAACCATTGAATCTTCAATCGATGAAACAGCAGTTGAAACAGGGGATAAAACATTAATAACACGAACAATTACAACTTATGTGACAAAAGAAATACCAGAATCAGCAGGTGATAGTGATATTAAGAAAACAGTCAAACCTGAATTAACGACCGAAGATATAAGGATTTTAAAAACCAAAGATGTTGATGAAAGCCCATCAAAAGCAAAAGAAACTGATATAGATGAAGATGTTACCTCGATAACTAGAACTGTTATAACTACAAAAGAAATTCAAAAATCGTCACCAGAAGAAAGTAAATATATAATTTCTTCAACTGAACACGAAGATTCTGAAGATACAGAAGGTAGTGGAACTTCAATAACAAAAACCATTTCTGAAATGGAAGATGGCACTTTAGTCACTCGAACTGTCACAACTTACATTATAAAAGACGAATCTCTCTCAAGTGATGATAGGGACAGAACTGAAGTGATAAAAGCAATGAAAAGTTCAAGTGATTCAAAAACAACTAGTGAAGGAACTTTCATTTCAGATAAATTTGAGAAGGTTAGTGAAAGTATTTCAGCTAGTAGCAAAGAAGGATTATTAGAAAAAGATGACGAAAGTGTTGCCATGATCACAGACACAGAAACTCTAAAAGAAATTCAACAAGCTATTGAATCTTCAACCGACGAAGGGGTATTTGGAAAAGGGGATAAAACAGTAATAACAAGAAGAATCACAACTTATGTGACAAAAGAAATGCCAGAATCAGTTAGTGATAGTGATGTTATGCAATCAGTCAAACCTGAATTAACTACAGAAGATATAAAGATTTCAAAAACCACAGACGTTACAGATATAAGCCCATCAAAACCAAAAGAAACTGGTATTGATGAAGATGTGACCTTAATAACTACAACTGTTACAACTACAAAAGAAACTCAAGAACTTTCACCAGAAGAAAGTAAACATATAATTCCTTCAACTGAACACAAAGGTTCTGAAGATGCAGGAGACAGTGGAACCTCAGTAACAAAAACCATTTCTGAAATGGAAGACGGCACTTTAGTTACTCGAACTGTCACAACTTACATTGTAAAAGATGAATCTTTTTCAAGTGATGATAGAGACAGAACTGAAGTGATAAAAACAATAGAGAGTTCAAGGGATTCAATAACAGCTAGTGAAGGAACTTTCATTTCAGATAAATTTGATAAAGTCAGTGAACACACAGAAAAAATAATGAAACCAACTTCAGAAGCTGATGGATATTTAAGTGATAGAACAGTTACAACTACTTATGTTACAAAAGAGATAATACCAACCGAAGAGATTATTCATAGTGATATTACAGATTCTTTCTCTGTAGATAGCCAATTAAAAGATGTTGAACAAATCAGCGAAAGTACTTCTTCAATGGTAACAAAAGTTATTGAAGATGATAGACAATCTCTTACAAGTGGGACTGAGACAGTTTCTTGCAAAACAAAAACAGATCCTCCAGTTCCACAAGAAGGTAAAACAGAACTCACTTCAGTTACACACTCTGCAACCATTATATCAAAGACAGATAAATCCGATTTCGTTTCTAAGGATAAATGCGTGGTTGAAGACGAAATGTTTGAAACTGTTACTAAAACAACTTCTCTAGTTCATAGCGATGAGAAGGATGAGCCATTTTCCCCAAAATACGAACAAGATGATAAAATAGTAGGGGAAACTAAATCGACTACAACACATACTAAATTAACTGCTGGTGGAGAGACCGAATCTTTTTCTGTAATAAAACATATGACAATGAGAGAAAGTTCAGAATCATCAGATTTTAAAAGTTCCACTTCTTCCGTCCAGAAGATAGAAAGCAAATCAGAATCTGTTAGTGAGCAAAGTGATCGTGAATTTCTGAAATCCGAAACATTCAGTGAAACAACAGATATAAAATCTACTTTAGGAATGCTTGATGATACTTTACTGGAAAGTAAAGCTGTGATCATTGAAGAAAAATCAGAGAAATCAGAAATTACGTCAACTTTAGAAGAAAGTTCAGAAAAAATACAAACAGAATCTAAAATTCAAAAAATTATTAAAGAAGGGGATATGTCTAAAGACACCATCACGAAAGAGCAAACAACCTATGAACATCAAATTAGTGAAGAATCAGAGCAAACATCTTTGACCGAAGAATCTGTTGTTAAAAGTACGATAATGAAATCATTATCTGAAAGTAAATATGAAGATGAAGCTCTTAAAATTATTGAAGAAAAAAGTGTTAAGCAAATTTCCTCAGAAATAAAAGAAACGAGTGAATGTATCGAAGATATTTCTAAGACAACGACTCAGATTACATCTGAAAAAGTAGACACAAAGGAAATCCATCAAGACAAATCAAGTGAAGATAAATTAATTGAAGAAAAAACCTCTAAATTTACATCAGAAATTCATGATTCTGGGATACAGGAAATGAGTTCTTTGACTAAGTTTTCTTCCAGTGCAGATTCAACAGATGAATCTCCCAGAAAAAGAAAATCAAAGAAAGTAGTGAAAAAAATTATTGTCTATCATACTGGACCAGAATCATCTGCTGAAGATGTATTAACTGACGAAAAAATACGTGAAGCAATTATAAAAGCAGGTGGAAAAGCAACGAGCTCTACTACGAAAATTCTATCATCTGGTACTACTGATGATTTGGATACCTTTAGTGGACATGAAGGAGTAATTGAATACAAAATGAAAAGTGAAACCATAACTAAGCAAGAGGATGAACAAGGAGTCACAGAATGTACTTCTCTCAAATCAGAAACTTCTAGTGAAGGTTTGGAACACATTGCAGTCGATCCTTTTACACTTATAACAAAACCAATAGAAGAAACATTTAGGCGAAAAATGATGCAAGAAAAAACAAGTGAACAACAAACTTCTGAAACTAAAACAACAATTAGTGAAACAAAAAGTGAATTTACAAAAGAAATAATTAAAACCTCCGATGAAAAGAGCAAAGATACCAGCAAAACTGGTTTCATTGACCCAAAAGTGGCTACAGATGCTAAAAAGCTAATAATGAGTACAAGTAGCACATCATCTGCAGAACGAAGTGAAATTCAACAAATAACATCACATGAATCTTCAGAAGCTTCTTCGAGTATTTCTACGACAGAAAGGACCGTTAGTGAATCTAGAACAGAACAAAGTGAAAGTAGCCAATCCCAAAGAAGTGATGCAGAGGACAATAAAACTTTTAGCTTAGATGAATGGGATAAACCTATGGGACTGCCTTCCCCTCCAGAGCCTTTGGAATTAAGCGCGAATACAAGACAAAACACAACTAGGACAACGAAACAAGAAGGGGATTACAAGAGCTCAGAAAAAAATGGCGGATCAACAGATTATCAAAGCAATCAGCCAATTCATAATTCAATAGATGACCTCAATCTTAATAAAGAGACTGATACTACACCAGAAAAAGAATCTGATGCACACCATAACAAAGAATCTGAGAAATATACGGAACCAATTTACTTAGATCTTACATACGTTCCTCACTTTGGAGATCCACATTACAGTAACGTGGAATTTTTTCGCCGCATCAGATCTAGGTATTATGTATTCAGTGGAACAAAACCTAGTAAGGAAGTATTTAATGCTTTATTAGAAGCAAAACAGGATTGGAAAGACAAAGAAGCAAAAGTAACAATCATTCCTACCTATGAAACTGATACTTTGGGTTACTGGATGGCTGTTAACCAAGATGCGTTAATAGCCAACAACATTGATGTAGCACCTTCTGCAAGTCGATGCACCATCAACTTGCAAGACCATGAAACAAGCTGCTCTGCTTACCGATTAGAACTATAATTAAAAACATGGTCAAAATGGATTCTTAATTATTAAAAACAAACAATATTTGCAGTGCAAACAAACTGCAATAAGACTTCTGTTATTAAGCAGTTGCTTGATAAAAGAGTGATGCGTTGGATCTGAAATGACAAATTTACTTAAGTGATACAAATGAAAACTTTCGTCCTAGAGGCTTTCAATTTAGCTTTTGTAAACTTAACATAATGAGATGGAGGTGGCCTCAAAGGCAGATCCAGTGAAATAATGTGAGAAAACTGACCTTTAGTGCCTAAAGCTGAAGTGATATGAGAATATGGACAAGAGATAAAAGAAACTCGTATTAAATTAAAGTTATATTCCATATATATTAACCCGTGCACAGTACTGTAATAAGAAGCTCAGGGGAAAGGGCTTAGTTATTAGCATTAAATTATGGCATACTATTTACTTCTTATAAGTAAAAATGTATGAACTGAACATTTTGTTTTTGCAACTGATGTATGTTAGATTCCGACTATTTAAAATGAATATTTTTATTTCTCAGTAAAATGTAATGAATTACCCAAATATAAGAAGTAAATAGTATTTGTTGATTGTGATAAAACATACATAATCTATACAGTTAACTAAGCGGCTTATGTTAAGAAAAGATGTGCCAAGAATGAGAAGAAATGATATACAAGAAATAGGAAATGAAAGTTCAATTTAATCTAGAAGCTGAGATATTTTTCCCCACTTAGTTTTACGCTTCGTGAAAAGTATATAAATATATGTTCCTTTTATCACATACTATTATAATATCTTCTCGTCCAAGTTATGTATGAGTTGAGAGGAATACGTGTTTTTACAAAAAGTGAAAAACAATTGATTCCAAATACTGGTTAGAGGAGGATACTGATAATAGTGGTGCTTCAGCAGGCTATATTGCAACAAGTTGTGCATAATTTGCTCTGTGTGATAAAAATTAATTTGAAAAATTAATAAGAACTTGTCAGTATTTTCATTTGAGCTTTTAAAATAAGTATCATGTTATAGTGAATATTAAAATAATCGGTTATTTAATTCAGATTTAAATTGTTTTTCCTGGATTTCTGTAAAAATATTACATTACTTTGTTTTAATGAATTATAAGACAAATTAGTATTTAATTTAAATAATAATTTTATATAATATTTAATTTAAATATTAATTCATTATATTTCTCTTAAAAACTTGATTAATTTGAATACAAACAAACCCAATGTAAAATTTTTAGTGGGTATTCTTATAGTTTATCATTAGCATGGCAGCTAATACTTTAAATTTTGATGGTAAACTTCAATAATTTCATTTATTGTTAATCTTTGTTGTAAAAAAGTTTAATTCGTAAGATTTATGTGATGAGATTAGCAAACAATTATTAATTCAAAAGAATGAATTAATGTTTAAAATTAAAGCAATATAATAGTTATATAAATAAATTTAAAATATACTGTGTGGCTTAATGAAAAACATTATTTTACACTTATTTCAAAATAAAATTTAAAACTGAATTCATCATAAAAGCTTTAGTTTTTTATTCATACTTAAAAAATATAAAGAAAATTGCATATTTTGTGTAAACCATAAAGAGTTCTTTAACTTTTGTGATAAAAAACACTGCCATTTCAATGTATGTATTTATAAATATAAGCGATTCAAAATAATAAGAAATTACTTTCAATAATTATAATCAATCAAAATACTCTTTGTATACTTATTAATAAATACAATTACAGCTATGTTTAAAGAAAAAACCTTCGCTAATAAAATATTTAAAAGTAAAGTATTCCCCTGCATCCATAATTTTAAAACTACAAATATTTAATAGGTATTATCATTAAATTCGATACAAATATTGTGTATACCAAATAAACATAATAGATTTAAGCAGTGTACAAAAGTGCAGTTAAATAATATTGAAAACAATAATTATTTGCGTTCAAATTTATTATTAATATAACAGAAACTATATGCGTGAAATATGTTTCTATTGTATTTCTCTATTAGCAAGAAACATACTATAATGATATAATATATACTCTTTAATATTTAATTTATCTAAAAAAGTTCATGTCAGAACATAATTAAATAGTTTTCGGAATCAAGTTAAAATTATAAATTATATACTAAAATAATTAGAAGCTTACAAAATAATTGTATAAAAAACCGAAATAATTCATCCTTTTCAGAAAATTCAATTAAACCAAAAAGTTTTCATTTGCATAAGACAAAGAAACATATGCTAAAAAAACAGAGAAAAACTTGTATAAAATTTGATTAAATCATATACAATAAGTTTTGTAACATTATAATAATAAATTAATAATACAGTAACAAAAGGAAAGAATAAAAAATTATAACTCGTAATATCTATGTCTCATAATAAAATAATTATTGCAGTTAATTGAGTTTTTTTTTTAATATTAAACTCCAAGACAATTTAATACAATAGAAATCTATAATTGAACACTTAATATGTATAGTTTATTCTCTCTCTCTCTAACTGATTTGATTGTAATATCTTAAGAATTAAATTTTACAACAAGGATTGGCACTATTTTCATCTTCAAAAATAGTTAAATAATCCTGCAGTTTAGTGTGTTATTGTTATTTTTGCAACTGTGTGCTATAACCCATTTATTTTTTTCATACTGTAAATTTCATTTTATGTATTCATTTGCCCTTTTTGTATAAATGTTCCTATTTAAGTAATGAATTGTTATGAATGAAAGAGCTGTGATTGATCATAAATTCGTGAATTTAATATGGTTGCTTAGTTGTAAGTGCACTTAAGTGAAAAAAAAAAACATTTAACTCCTTTATAAAGATTATTTTGAAAGCGATATCAACATTCTATTTTATATTATTTTAGATAGCAGCGACAAAATATAAGTAGGAAAATAATTTAGTAACTGTCTATTTTACTGGTTACATGTTATTTTAAGTATTAAAAAATTAACAAAAATCAGCAATATGGATCACTAAACAATGGAAATTATAAATTGAAGAATTTATTTCAGTAAACAAATAACGGTTTCGTATGCAATAATTACACTACTACATTAATTACATTCATTGCTTTTAAAATCTCTTCCAATGAATAATTTCACATCATTTTGTAAGTTTAATTCAATTGTTTGACGTAATTAATAAAAATGTAATTCTAATATACAATTAATACACAAGTACTTATACTAAAATAACGACAAGTGTATTACTGAAAACTTTTGAGTGATTTAATGAAAGTCAACGAAATAAATTAATTTTTTGTTATAATAAGTAATAAGCCTACAAATATAAATCTTATTTTGTATCGAATAATTCTGTACACTATATCTTATTCAGACCTTATATGCTTACTACATCGAGGTGATTTCAATAATTGATTTTGCTAATATTTAATAGTTTTTTAGGTATTTTTCCTTGTTTGACTAAAATATGTTTATAATTTATTACATTTTGTATGTCAAAAATTTTCACAAAAAATTAATTTCATAGTATCTTTATAGAATAAGATTATAGTAATTAATTTATGTTTGTTTATGATTTTTTTAAAAAAAATAATATTTTTATAAAACTATTTGATTACCTTACTTTTGAATTATGTAACCATATTGTTTAAAATGTTCCTAAGTACATATCTGCAATATGAACATCAATAATAGCCAATGAGTGTTCCCTATTGTGAATGATACAATTCTAGAAAGTTATAAACATTCCATATACTCCAGTTAAGGCTAACGAACGAATTTGTATTTAGAGTAATTTGTAATTAGAATAGTGAAAAATAGAAAAAACATTTCAAAAGATGTTTTGTAAAAGCAATTGATATTAAATTCATACGAAATTAATTTCCAATTAATTTAGTTTTATATTTCATTACATAAAAACTGAGCTTTCTTATCTACAATAAAGTAGTTTCTTTTATAATTTATGATTGAATTAAATGTATTCTCTCTGCTATATTTAATTAATTTATTAGCTGTTGTTTCTATGATATTTGTATGTTGAATAATTATATTATAAATAAATTTTTAATACAGTTTAAAGTTACCTACAAATTTTCTAAAAATATTAAACCAATATTTAACATTAATATAAAAGAAAATATTATCAGTAGCTTTTTTTAAATGATTTTATAAAAGTTCTTATAATTTACTCTCTAAATTATTTTAAAACTCGAAATTACTTATCAGAAAAAGTAAAACCTTGAAAATGAAATCCAAAATAAATATTTTTTGCTTTATATCTACTATAAATGAAAAGTAGGTAATTTAAAACTTTTGAAAAATGTATGTAAAATGTATTTTAATTTGCAAAAGAATGTAGTTTCAGAAAAATAAAACTAGTTTTTTATGAAGATTAACCATGCAAATTGTGTAAGTATTATAAGCAATTCTAATACGGTATGCATTCATGTACAGGTGCTCCTCAATTTATTTTTTGTAACAATTACAAAGTGACAATCACGGGATGGTGAAAGCAAAAGCGAATGAAAAAAAATAATAATTTTTACAAAATACTGATTCCTGTATTTGAAATTACTCATCACTGGTTATACAGTGAAAAGCAAACAAGTGTTGGTGTGGAAGGATATGAACACATTGGCTTAATAATCTATTAGATTTTATGTTGTGGATTGCTCTGCAGCTGTCAGGAAAACGATTACAATGAGAAAAAAAAAAGAAATCAATATACCACATAATATCACCACCCAAAAAAGTGCTGGAACATATGACCAACACCAAAATGTGTTGCATGAAAATTAGCATGGAAAGCACTTAAATCTGTGTGTGATTTCATATAATAATGTATACATTTCAGCACTAACGTGCTACAACCACTATATTAAGAAGCTGAAAAGACTGCCACGATTACTTTAGAAGCTGCAAATGTGGTGTCACCCACTGTTGCTAATTAATTTCAAAAATATAAATAATTTTAGTCATATATCACAAAGTAATGTTTTTTAGAAAAATAAGTAACTAAGATGTTATTCAATAACTAGTGTTTTCTTCCTTCAACTCTAGGCCAACTGCAGAGCAAAGGCTAAGCATTTCTCATATATATCAGAATATGGTTCACTTCTAGTTTATGGTTCCCCTGGTAACAATAGCTATTTGGCGATGAGTTTCATGTCGATTTAATCCCCATTGTTGCCAATAAAAAAAGGCAATCTGTCTACTTTATACATTGTCGCCAAATAATTCTATAAGTTACTTAAAGGAACCCTAATCTACATTTACCCAGAATATTGTAATTCTATTTCATCACTCTCTGCAGGATTTATTTTTCATGATAAAATGAAATATTTGATCATTTAATAATATTCTTATGTAAGCTGCATCCTATGAAATTATTGTTTTTAATTAATTTACTACTGCTGATGCTTACCGCTTGTGATAATGTACAAAAAATTAAGGATGAATTATTGATTTTTCTGCTCTTGCCAGCTTCATTTAAATCAAAGAGTTTGTTTAGTGCCAAATAGAAATATAACTACATTCAATGTCCATTTTATTCTCTTGTGCTCATTATTTTAAGGCTTGAGGTTATGTGATAACTTATTTTATGGCCATTGTTAATTGTATGTTATTAAACACTGTTAATAAAGCTTGCTTGTTGCTTCCATCTTGTTATTTATGAATTATGTATACTTTCAAATACACTCCGCGTAAAAACATAAAAGATCTACACAAATATAACATACATGTTGAAATAAAAGAAAAAGAAATAAATGTTAAACTATTTTTAAAAGTAATTTTTATTAAATTCAGACAAATCTCAATATATCTTTAATACATAATTTCTTATATTTAAATTAAAATGTGTTATGCCTCAATAAATCAGACTCCCAAAAGATATTCGTTTAATGTATGAATCAAATAAATTTGTGATAAATAAAAAAACAATACAAAAAATTTTAAAGAAATAGTTCTTGGTTTAGAAACAACATATTTTAATACTTTTCATGTTAAATGGTGATTATTTTTACAACCGATAAAGAAAAAAACTGACGATTAAGTAAGTGTCTCAACACTTTCTAATTTAACAATTTAATTTTTTGAATTTTATATTTTATTCCAACATTGAGACATTTCTAAAGTTCACATAAACCTAGGGATAAGAATTCCTTCTGATATATATATATATATATATATATATATATATATATATATATATATATATATATATATATATATATATATATATATATATATATATATATATCAGAGAAAATACTTTGAAAATTTGAGTGATGTTACTTTTAATTACTAGTTTATACATCATCAATTTAAACTTCCTTGAAACTGAATATGGCATATTTGTTGGAGCGGTATTCTTTGGAGATGAAAATCACAGGTTCAATTCTAGCTACAGTTGAATAAAGAGATGTGTTTTCGGAATATCTTGCTTTTGTGCGCACATATCAGTCAAAGTGGATATTTTAGTTTTCTTCATTTCCTTTTTCGTGATACTTGAATATGATCACTATCGATAAAAAGTCCTTTTCTCCCAAAAGGAAGGACTTCGTCAATTTGCAATGATTATTATGCATTAAGTATATCACGTGTTTCTTAGCAATCGTCTAACAAATAAGTAAGCCGTCATTTCTAAAGAATTCTTTATTCATTAAAATATTCGCTCTATCTCACATCGTTTATATCAAGGAATAACGTTATTAAAAGAAAAAGTAATGATCAAGGAATAATCATTACGTATCAAAGTTGTGCTGAAAATCAATTAGTAGTTTATGCTCCAATTCATGTTTTTTTTTTAATTTGTGTTTCTTTTAACTAGTTTTTTTCAATGTCTGAGTTTGGTATTGCTTATATCAGGATGTCACTTTTTTAACTACAACTATCATCATTCAAAATTAAATAGTGAACAAAACTGCCATAAGAGCTTCCTATAAACAATGCTTTCCCCAAAAAAAAATTAAAAAGATACTCAGATTTCTATTACAGAACCCATTAAGACCCAAATGTTAACGTAGTTTGATATCGCAGCTACACAATAACTACAGTTTAATATTCTTTAAATAAATATTTTTAATTAAAAATTAACTATATTTTTGATTAAAAATATCGCACATTAAAAAAATATCGCTTGTATGTTTCTCAAAAAAAATTTTATAATTATGTTTGATAAAAAAAATTATAATGAAAATCTTTAAAAAATAAAATAATAACAGTGGAGTTAAATGCTTAAAAGTACTTAAATTTATTTAAATAGAAAGGAAATTTCACAATATATTTCTCATAAACAAGCATATTTATCCATTTATTTTCATTTGTAGGCTACCTATACGTGGATTAAAATAAAGATATGTGATTATGTCTTTATATTAATCCACACACACGTAATTTTAATTAATACACATTAGAATTTTTTTAATACATTAAAGCTTAAAAGTTGAAATTCGTCAAAAGATTTACTTTTCACAGGGAATTCTTCCAGAAATATTAAGTCCGTTCTATTCATGTGTCATAATGGAGGACATTCAAAAAGTTCTCAAGCATTTACTCCGAAAGTTGTGCATGCATCATTCAGACACAATGTTCTTCATTTATTCTAAATTATACATAAAGTGATTTTCATAATCATCGATATATTTTAAGCGATTTACAATTTATAGAGTTCTTTAAATTTTAATAATTTTTTTAACCAATCACTAAGACATGGCAATCAGCAACAGTTTATCTCAAACAAACAATATTAAAATATATATATAAAGTCTCCACAAGTAAATGCTTTTTATGCGGTTTTAAATCTTGCCCATACGTCCTAAATTTACTTCAGTAATGATAGCAATTTTCACCACAGAATGTTAAAATTCCTATTTGAAAGTTTGAATTGCTTTAACTGGAAATACTTTTTCTCAAATTCTCCATTCCAACTACTTAAAATCGGGTTAAATGGAAAAAAGTAATTTATATGGAAACTTCATAAACTTTTGAAAAAAAAAACATGATCAAATTTTAAACGAAGATACCTATATCATTACACAGTAATATTGCATAGAATAAGAATTTTTAATTTCTACAAAAGAAAATATTTAAATGCTACGAAAAGTACCAGAAGAGTTCCTGTAACAATTGTCGAGCGTGGATTCGAATCCCTCCTAGGGGTTTGGACGCTAGTTTTTGTACGCAAACCATGATCGTTGAGCAACAAACCTGCAACAAATATCAATACAAGACATTAAATTTCACAATTGGAGTTTAAAACCACTTCAAATAAAAATATTCATTAAATCCAAATAAATTATTCACTGAAATTAATCCAAATAAAATTATTTCACTGAAATAAAATTTTAGAGTTTGGCCAAACGGAAAACAAAAGTTTTATAAAATACTAAATTCAAAAAAATATATAATTGAAATTTAAAATGAAGTTAAAAATATGTTTTATATTATTAATTCATTAAATGAGCCATTTTACAATTCAATTCTAATCAAAAGTGTCAGAAAACTAATTATCGTTGAAGTTCATGGTTGAAATTCGATTTAAACATGAAAAATGTATAATATTTCAATGCAATGAAATAGGAAGAGTTAAATCAAATGAATTGTTGATTTTCATTGTACTTATTTCCTTATATTTAATGCAAGAAATTAATTTCTGAGAATATTACCGAAACTTATACAAGAAAAATTACTTTCGAAATCTGAAAAATTCTTTGTGCATTGATTATTTGATTGAATAAGAATTTTTACTTTCAGCAAAAATATTATTAAAAAGTTGCTGAAAAAATCAAGGTTGTATTTAAAGATTGCAAAACAACTAATTCATAAATTTATATTTTTTTCTAGGTAGTGCAAACGTTATTTTAAAAAAATTAAGATAGATATTTAACGTTTTTGAAATTCAAATGACTGAAAAATCCAAATATATCATTGTCTGCTTTGTTGAATTTAACTGATGTTATAACACACAACAATGTATACTTTCTCAAAAAAAATTTATAGAAATTTTATGTATAACTTTTATCACGACTTATTATGGCATATTATTTTGAGAATACTAACTCTAATTGATTTCATCACAAAGCTATATTTTGAGGAAATTTTGTTGTGTGCCCAAAAGTGATGCAATAAAAATTTTGAGTTTAAAAATTACATGTGGTTTTTTAAGCTAATTATTCACATACTTTAATTTCTCATATATGATCGCTTGTTACTTTGGCACACGTTTAATAATTTTTAATTATTAAATGAGTGCGTAACGGAATTTAATGAGAAAACAAATCTTGTTCAATAAAAATATCAAAATATTATTAAAGGTCATATTTAAATTAAATATATAAAGAACTAATTCAAAGTAATTTCAAATAAAATATTAATAAGAAATTAAAATTCTAATGAATTTAATTTCTAATAAAATTTTTAGAATTAAAACTGAGATTAATATGATTCGAGATTTTGAATTAGATCAAAGTTATTTGAAGAAACTCGAAATCTTAATGCTTAATTAAAAACTGTACATAACTCATTGTCTAAATGCTTTCGATATTGTCCCAAAAAATCATTTGTAAGTTTAAAGTGTTATTCTCTCAGATCAAGATAAATAAGAATTTGTATACAAAACTCGGCAAAGTGATAGACGTGGAAAGAAAATGAATCGATGACTTGACTCTTTTTTTAAGTAATTGTACAGATAAACGTATATTCTTCAGATATGATGGGAATATAGCCTATCCTCTTGCCTATGTTGTATGTGCAATTTTGTAGAGCTCAATTCAGAGCTAAATACAAAGAAGCATGCTGGAGCAACAATATATATGCTGGAGAAATGAACATCAAAACTATGTTCCATCGTTTTGGTGATTTTAGAATGTTTTTACTACACACGTCTAAGAATATCTGATTTTCTTATTTCTATCCACATTGCCATAAATATAATAATCGATTCTATATCATTGAATCGATGAAATATCTTTATTTAACAATCTCCGCATCTAAGTCCTCCTTCATTTTCTAGCAACAACAGACTACTTAGTAAAGCTTGATCGTCTGAATCGACCTGAAAAGTCTTTAAACTATCTTTTACAACACCTTGAAACAGTTTACATTATAATCTTAAGATATGGATTTTTAAATCTGACTAACAAGAATGGCGTCAAAAATATGTTGAACTAAATTCAAAATAATGTAATTCTCTATAATACCTCTATTATTCTAATAGGAAATATTCTTTTTTAACCATTTGAATCTTAAATATAAAACTTTTTCATGTTTTTTTTGGGGGGATAATAAAACAAAATGTATTATAGTGATAAATTTAAAAAAGTCATTAGAAACTTTTGAATAAATATTATTCCTTATTAATATAAATATTGCTGAAATGATTACTAATATTCTATAAAAATACAAACAATGAAAATTAAATAATTTTGAAAATTAAATAATAATTGAAAATTAAATAATTTTCATATAATCGTATTTTTGTATCATCCTTAAATGAGATTAATTCTTTTAGTAATGCAAATGTCCTGTTTTAAATTATTAATAAGTAAAAATTATTGGCATTAATAGCAATTAATTGCTCTTATTTCAATGGCAAAATCAAAAAATATTCAATAATAGTTATCATTGATACTTTTTTCTAAAAATAATAAAAATATGCATCATTTTGAAATAAAATTATAGCGAACCAAGCAATTTTATTTAGGTATAATATTCATTATCTTCATATCGTAACTAAATTCCAGCATAAAAGAAACACTATCAAAACAGCAATAATTTACAAAATGTTAATGAATAAATAACGCGAAACATATTTATAATATATCAAAAAGGTTTAATGATCCAGAGATATCAAGTCAAGATTAATGGTAATTCTCTCCTTTGTATTAACATAAATTTATTCCTTCAATAATAAAGCATAAAAAATACAGCTTTAAAAATACAACAATGTACCATTTATAATATTCTCATCACCTACATATAGGGCTTATTCTTTCTCACAAGAAAATATTTGTTATTTCCTACTATTCTTGTCTGCTAATGTGTGTAAATTATATATTTTGATTTGCCATTCCTGACCTAAATATCCTCTGTCTAGACATTACCCGCTGTGTTAGTTAAATGACAATAATTCGATATGAAATAAAGATTTGTCTAACGAACATCATAAATCTAATTTATTATGAACACTGTTTTAATTTATGTGTAAATCAATCTTTCATGATTAATTTAATGTCCATTAAGTTATATGATTGATAATATCATTTCACACATAGCATACAATCATTTTAGATAAAGTTTTTAGTAAAAGTGGAAAAAATGTATTGAACAATCAGTAAATTATTATTAATTTAAGGTCTGTTACCGTATTTAGAAACAAATAAATTGGAAAATCATATCGATAACCTCATTTTCACTTCTGTTACATAAAAGTAAACAAACGAAAGAGAATTTAAATGGATTAGATAATTTAATGTATTAATAATATGAATATTTGTCACAGTGTTAAAAAACAGCAAGATTTCTACATATTTTACTTCGTTAAATGTTCTTTTGCAACAGTATCATATTTTTAGCATTTAAGGCTTTGAAAGTATCGTTCAGGAGTTAACACAAATTTTATTTAACGATAAAATTATAGAATTTTGGGTCAGAGTTAAAAAATATGTTTTATTTTATTAAATTCTCTTATATTTATCACAATTTCATTGGATTTATTCAAATATTAATTACCAAATAAAGTAATTAAGTTTTCCATTTTTAGATAAATTTTTAAGAAAACTTGATGGAAATACTGAGAAATTTCAATAAATAAAATTTTAGTTAAATTGAGTTTTTCCAAAAAGATGTTCCTAATAACAAAATTATGATTATTTAAAATTTATCTCTTCATAGGTTGTCAGAGATATTACTACATTAGTTAGTTAATAATTCAGATAACATAAACCTCATTTATGCTTATGAACTGAATTATTCTTTCTCAACAAACTCTCTTTAGCGCCCTATCGATTAGTTAAAAGCATTTTACCAATCATTAGATGTATATCATATAGGTTTAAAGAGTATTAAAATTGCGTTTGATAGAATATTAACAATAACAGAACACTATTAACAATAGCGCTGCCTACATCAATTTCTCGGTTCCTTCTGACTTTCTTGTCTGAAATCTATTTTCTTGTTGAAACAGGATTTAAAGGATTACCGTTGACAAAAGACTTCTTAAGAGATGTCCGTTTTCGGTATCTCTTGTTAGTAGCCTATTCACTTTTTAAAACAGAAAAAACAATACATGGTATAGAGATCATAAATATTGGAACACAAATTAATGGAAGAACGTTTTCTTCATTGGCGAGTTCTGATTCAGTCTAACACCACTGATTCTAAAGGTTTTTTTATGAGAAAAACAGGAATCGACAGATTTCATGTTGGATTGTCCCAAATTCTTCATGTCATTTAAGGAATACAGGGGCTGGTGTTAAATATACGATACAAACTGGACTTTATTTTCGTCTTTTTAGAATCGAAGTTAACATCAATTTCACTTTAATGAACGACATCGAATGGTCATTCTGAACTCATCAAGTTGAGAATTTTCTAAGAGATGAAAATAAATCTTTGGCTTAATTAACCAGCTGAAATAGACTTCAAACCTCGATAATGAGGCTAAAATATGAAATCAGTTTTTCAGATTTTAATTTATCTTGTCCGATTCTCTAAAGAGTACAACTGCAACTCGCAATTGTTCTAATAATAACTGAAAACTGTAATGTGATCGAATAGGATCAGTTGTCACAGAAATCCATTAAGTGCTTCATTTCCATAATAAAATAAAATGTGATCCTAAATATTTGTAACAAATAATCATTACCTTCATTAGCTCACATTTGTTCTATTCTGTAACCACTGTTTCACACCTTCTGTCTGGTATTGTAAGGCCTCTTTCCCACTAGACGACTTTTATCATACGATAAAAGTCGTCTATTGTGAAAGAGGCCTAAAGGTGGGAATAAATCCAGTTTATTCAACAAAATTTCGAAAATTCTTGAGAATTTTGAAAGTTCTCGATAAATAGAAATTAGATTCTTGGAAATCCCGAAAATTTTCAGATGATATAAATTTTAAAATTTTTTCTTATCAAACATATATTAAAATAAGTGAAAAATTGTTATAGTGTTAAATAGTTAGGAAGCCTTGTAGAAAAAAATTATTTTTCTAAGTTTTCAGAAAAGAGCATTACAATTAAGTATTTTTCAATCATTTATATTGAAGGTATACAATACACGTTCTCCCTCCTTATTAATAAAATAAGGAATTAATTTTTTATTAAACGAATCAATTTAGCGTTAATAGGCAATTTAAAATAACTTTTTTCTCTCTTCCTGAGCATGAATTAAGACAAAAGAGACTGAATGTCGATATTTATTCTGATATCCCTGATAAATAAATCTTGAAATTTATTTTATTAAATACTAATTCATAGTTTTTATTATTTTGATTAGTATTTTATTCTTCAGGGCACGAAAATTTAATTTTTGGAGTAGATGACAGGGCAGACATTTTTCCTTCCATCACAACTATGAAGTTTAGTTCACTTCGCTTCACATGCGTAAGATAAAACAATTCACTAAATAACATATGGTTTGTTGAAGAATTTATTTATACAAAATTCTTAGGAATTTTGCTTCTGACTTTAATGAATGTTTTGTACATCACGCATGTGCGTTATATCTATCAAGTGTTTCATTTTTTTGTATTTAATCTCTCTATGTTAAAAACTAATTTTACATTAAAATATGCTAAAATTTTGGGGAGATAATGGACTAGATTCTAAAATTTTTCTTATTTTCACAAAAGTTTATTAGAAATAATCAAATATATTTGAAATCAACTATAAAAGATATTTTTATTTTGATGGATTTAAAAAATACTTATAATATAGCTTTATATTTTTCCATCACCGCAAGGACTTTAATAAGAACTAGGCTCTTTAGCCAAAATCGCATGAAAATGAATAAATAACGGAATATTATTAAAATGTAACAGTTCTTTTATTTATGCTCCTTTTTTTGAAGATGGTTTTTTGGTTTGTCACTCTCATTATTTTATATTAGAAAGGCCTAATTTTAGTCTAGTACTTGTTGTTGTCGTCTTGTGCCATCTAGGCTGGCATTATGGGGTGCGCTGCTTCACTTTTCCAACTGAACCATATTTTGGTGTGGAGTTCGACTTCCTCAATACACTCATGCCATAGGTACCCGTTTATAGGGTAGGCTACCATTCACAACCCAGTCATACAAAGAAAGGACAAAAATAGGATAAACAGAGAAAGAAAGTACACCCATACCCGAACTGAGATTCGAGCCTAGGACCTCCCTATCCGCAGTTAGGCACTCTGACCGCTAGTCAGGGCGGACGGCTAGTCTAGTACTCAATGTTTAAAATAAGTTCCAAACTCATTACAAATATTCATGTTCAAGGTGGAAATCGAACAATAAAATTATTGATTTACAGGTCAACTACCAACTCGGCTTTAAGATGGCAAGCATCGAAAGAACTCACAGCATAATAGTTTGTTTGATTCTCAACGAACAGTTTTTGTACACGAAATTAAAATAAAAGTTGGACCTAGAGTTTAAATTCAGAAAAATAGGATTTCGAAACACTACAAACATCCTTGTCGAAGTGGAAACTAAATCCGGAATTTATAAACCATATGGTCACGGATTTTACGATTCATTTTTAAAACTTGGCAACTTATGATATGAGAAAGAATATTAAAAAATATTATTAATATAAACTTAATAAAATTTTAATTTAATTAGAGTTAAAAAAAGAAAATAATAGAAGTGAATAATAAAAGTATAGTAGAGCAGATCAAATACAATAAATTTAATGATACACATAAAATAATAAACAGAATCAGACATGTGTAATCATAATTCTAGTATTCATATATACATTGAAATCTTTAAAATTTTCAATGAATTCTTTTTTACTAACAATCTATACACTCTTTCTGTTTAAAATGAAAGCATATTAAATCTTAACATTTTTAATAAAAAATGAAGATAATTTATAGTATTTTTATAAGATTGAAATATATATAAAGCCCAATTTAACTATAATAATAAATATAAGTGCATTTGAAATAATTGCTAAGCTTTACAAAATTAAGTTTCTACTAAGTTAATTAAGTTGTTGTTTCATTCAAGTTTTTACAAAATAATTAACAATTTAGTACAATAAACAATAAATGAATTTTACTAATCTCGGTCCTATAAAACAATTATCTAGCATTAATCGCAAAAAAATTTTAACCTTTAAAGAATTAAGAAAAGAACTCATTTATCACTCAAAATCAATTTAAGATTGCTTAATTGTTTTTTTTTTATTCAAAAGCAATAAAATATAAGCAAATAAATTAGCAAATAAAGACTTAAAAAAAAAAAAAAAACTAAAAGTAATTTTGCACTGATTACCAATGAAGAATGATTTGGCATATTAAAATTTTAATCATTTGACAGAATTCTTATTTTGTTATGAACATTTAACAGTTTAATAATTCATTATTGATATGAAGATATATTCAAAGCACAATTTACTCTTTCTTTCTTTGCCTCTCTGTCAAGTTATCGATATAATATTTCAATCTAATGCTTCAAACATCATTCTATCATTGAGAGTGTCAACCAATGTCTTAGATGATCATTATTATTATCACATTACTTTGCTCAATTTGTTATGAGAATTATAATATTAACAACAATGCAATAACTAAAAATGTACAGCAAAACTAAACTTAGTATTTCAATTTTACATGTAATTGTAGAAAATATACATTTAACAAAATACCAAAATAAAAAAATTTATGATTTTTAAAATGAAACAGTGATGGATCATACTGAAACAATTAACTAACTTGAACGCCAACAACTTTCCTTACATTGATAAATAACGTTCGAATAGAATTTTAAATGATAAAAAAAACTCAAAAAATTAATAAAACATTAAAAAAATAAGAGCTACATATTAATTTTATTCAATGTATTATAATGTCTCCATACTTTTAATGCATATAATTTTGTGATTTTTTTAATCACTTTCGGAGCTAATTATATTTTATTTTAAAGAGATTTTGGTTTAGTAACAAGAAACACTTAAAATTTTTGTTCCTTTAATTTTAAATTATATTTCTTGACATAATTTATATAGGAAAAAAACATCCTTTTACTTATTTAAAATTAATAAACAAAAATAAGAAAAAAGGCGAGTGAAATTTCAATTTTCTTGAAAAAGTTGAGGCATTTTTAAATCTGAACTAACCACAGGTCATTATTGTAATAGTTTGCTTTAAATTATTAAAAGGTTTTTTTATCTAGAAATTTAAGGGTAATTATTTTAAACCTAAGGTTATTAATAAGTTTACGAATCACTAAAGACATTTCTTTTACATAATTGTGTTTTTGATATTAAAACTTAATTTGTGAAACTATCAATGTTATATAAGTTGGTCTAATTGTAGAAATAACTTTATTTCAAAATTTTTGTATTATATTTTAAATATTGTAAATACATAATAAATGATCAATATATTTATTCAGTGTAGATTAATTAATGTAAAAGGAATATATATAAACTGTAATAATTTTCCATTCTTATTAAACAAAATTTGATTTTTTACTAAACACAATATCTGAAAGGAATCTCATTGATAATTCTTCACGTTCGTAAACAAGTCTTTGTTATGTTTCATATAAAAAAAATTTCATCTAAGACTTGCTGTTTAAAGGTTTAAATAAGTTTTTAGGTACTAAAAACTTCAAATCCAAAAATTAAAAAACGTATTTAATTTGATTTCTTATTAGAAATAGATGTACTGCACAAGAGTTGATTCAACAAGGATCTACAAATTAAATTCGATTAAAACCGTCCAGAGCCGAGTTCATAGCCGAATGGTTTGCGCTCTCGCCTTCAGTTCAAAAGCTCATGGGTTCAGTTACTATATTACACTTGAAAGTATATAATTGAATTTATATAATTATCTTGTGTCGCCGCTTGAACCGAAGTATGTAGAAAACATTTGGAATATTGTTAATGAAAAAACCACTATCTACAAATGCATTTTGTCTGAAAACTTTTTAAGGCTTTCAAAGGAAGTGAAAACAAGAATTATGCACTTAGTAATTGATTTTGAACTCAGCAATATGAAACCAAACCAACGGTTGCACAGAAGAAAAACTTTCCACATAAAAGTTTCTGACAAAGTTTTGAAAACTGTTTTTGGATAAAATGCCAGATTCAGTTAAACATATTCAACTAGTTTCAAATGAGAATCTTGAAAATTTAGCACTGGCAAACGATTGTTGAAATGAATGCGAAAGCAAATGTGATTGCAAAAAGCCACAAATTTAATTATACATTCTTACCTATGGTAACACAATTTAGTTGAAGGGAGAGAAATAATTAGGCAATACAATATCAGATATTTCAAAAAGTTTAAGATTGGAAAATAATAATTTAAAATATGTTAATGTTTTAAATTGAAATTTTAATTATTATAATGGATGACATGTTTGTTAGTTTTTACTGACCTGATCGACCGAACGAACGACTGATAGACAAGAGGTCAAGTATTTTTATAAAGCAGCAAGTATTTAAATACAAGAAATTTAAAATTATTGAAGCTGCTTAGGTTTATACCCTTAACATTAACATATTTATCAGAATGAAGATTCAAATCAAGCATTATCTGCTCAAAACCTTATTCAGAAGTATGACCACATACTGATAGTATATAGAGGTATTTTGCTACTCAGATAGGAATATAAAATACTATTGGAAAAAATTGATTATCACTTAATTTGATTTAACTCAATCAGGATCTTTTAAGGACACCTGTTCACCTTAAATAAATTTCGATCTAATATCCTTCCAATGGTGTATAGAATATTTCCACTGTTAACTTCACTACTTGAAATTGGCGCAGCATGTCCAATTTTGGACCTTGCGCCATAAAACCCAACCAACCAATCACTACTTGAAAATTTAAAATTATAAAATCTTTGAATATCTCAATGGCATAACTTAGTGCATTTATTTGTAAGTATATTTATTAAATATATAAAATAAGATTCCAATTATATAAACGAAATTGCTAATTATTATATAAAATTTACCAAATAACTTCATAAAAATGCTTAAGAAAAATTTAAATATTAAATCTAATATGGTTTTCTTTAGGAATAAAATTTAGCATCAAAGTTTTATTCTTAATACTCAATCCAATATGACAAATGGAATTTCACACATTACCATTAAATTAAGTAGAAAACAATAAATTTGAGAACAGATAAAATAAATTTATTACATAAAATTCTAAACGAACTAATTCAAAATAGACAACTTTCATCGAGCAATTTTTCAAATGATTTTAAAATAGTATTAAATTTGAAGTATAAAGTTATGATTGCATTAATTTTTAAATGATTTCAATATTCAATCAAATTAAACATAAGCTCTTAACAGAAAATCTTATTTCAAAATAATGACATTTTATGACATAAAATGGTAGAAAATGATATTGCTTTGACTTATAGCTTATCTTTCGTCCTTTCCCCCACCAATAATCATAAAAATATGCAATCGTATTTAAGAACAAATTTTTTATTCTCAATAATTTCTATAATCACTATATATCTGAAATCAACCTTAATTTTTGAACTTTTAACATTTATTTAACTATTACTACATAAACCTAAATATAATTATCTCAAAAGTTATAATAATAAAATTGAAGTATTAATTAAGAATGTACAGAAGTTTCTTCACTTTTAATTACTTAATTAGCAATGCAAATGAAACAGGATTTTTTTAAATTTTTCCTTTAATTTCTTTCATTGGACAACCCAACACTAGGAATTTTAATATCAACCCCATACAAAAATTGTCTTCAATTGAGACTTGCCATAGAGAGTCATATTCACATAAAGCAAGGAAGTAAATCCCGAAAAATTTCAAGCACCCACTCACATATGCATGCTAAAAAGACATGTTCATCTTAATGTTCAGCAGTGGCCAAGATCGAATTTGAACCCTTTCACTCTGAAGAATAATGTCTTACTACTAAGCTAGAGCGGTAAAAAAATTGAAGAAATATTTTTCTAAAAAACAAACAGATATATAGTTGATTTAGTTATTTATTTTGAAAAATTTATAACTGCCAATAAAAAATATTTTACATTTAGAGTTTTATCAAAAATTAACCAAATTTTATTAAAAAATTAACCAAAATGTATCAAAAACCAAAATACTACCTTCAAAACATTTATTATATGAATTTGTGTTAGAAAAAATAAAATGAATCAGAAACACAGATGATTAATTCAATTAATATCATTTAATTTATCAATTTTCATTACACTTGAAAATAACTAAATAAAACATTCCATAAGTATTAACTGATTAATACATATTGCTAAATATAATAATGCATTAGAATTTCCCCTTTAAATTCAATTAAGATCAAATGATATACTGCAAAGAAATGTATTACATATTAAGCAAGAAAGTTCATGATGAAGAATCACAATGTTATTTACAAATGAAGCATTATAATGAAATAATATAATATTACATTTCAATCTTATAAATTTTAATTGAATTAATTTTTTCCCTTAATTTTTTTAATAAAATATATTACTAAAATTTGTCAACTTGTGTGTGAAATTCAATTATCATGCTTTCAAAAATTTTCTGGAATAGCATAAATATGTAATTCAAAGTTACACACACCTAAAATAACATTTAAGCAGAAAACAGCTTACAATTCTGAAGTTTTGCAAAGAAACGATAAAATTTATAACTTTTACATAAATTAACTGCTTAAATTCGGTTATCAATTCGAAATACATTCAGTAAGATCACTTGCAGTAATAAAATCAAATAAATAAATAAAAATAAAGCAATATTTATAAATAAACTTCATGTAGTATTTTTTAGCAGTTATCAATTATTAGAATATTTATTTTGAAAAGCATCATAATTAATGTAACTTTTGACAGTAATTTTATACATTATTTTTTAATAATTTACACCTTAATATATTTTAAGTTAACTCCATCAAAAAATAATTTTTAACAATCAAACCCAAATGAAGGTTTACATAATGAGAACCAAGACACTTTCATCGCTGCTAAAAAATTAACAATTTATAATTTATAATGCTAAGACATTTAATAATAAAAACAAAAAATCCATGAATTACAAGGAATTAGCAATATTTATAAAATTTAATTATATACAATAATTCAAGGTAAATAATTTACATCTACAAAATGTAATTAGAACATAAGATTCAAACATTAATAATTCTCAATTCATTAATAATTATCTTCTAATATGCATATAATTACAAAAAATATATATTCAGTTATCTTTAAAAAAAAAAAAGTCTTGAAACAAAAAAAACTGCAACTAGTTCAAAATGGAAAATGGATACAAAATATAAGAATTTTAATTAAATATAGTTATTTAATAAGTAATCAGAGCTTTAATGATATATCTTATATTCAGTTATATTTATATTTCAAGTTTTAATATTTTGGTCCTAGATACTTGATTTTGTTTATTTAAGTTTTTATAATAAAAATATAATTTTTTGTTATAAAAATACAAGGAAATCTATAGATACTAATTTTTTTCCATAAACAATAATTTCAGTTACATTTAAAATAGTTTTAGATAGAATATTAGAATAAAAATCAACTATTTGAAATTAAAAAAGTATTTCCTCTCATAAATATTATTTTTTTTAAAAGTCACATATTACATAAAAACTTTTATGCATTTTATATTATAGTCTACCAATTTTAATGCTTATAATTAGAACAAAAAAATTTGATTGAAATACCTTTGCAAGTCTTTCTAAATCTTTTTAGTTACAATTTGTAAAATTTGAAAACCTTATGTAAATATATATACATCTCTCTTCAATACTAGAACTTCAATAATACTCTAAAAGCACAAAGAATCACAAATGCTCTAAAGATTTTTTACAACTTTACATTCTGGTTAAACAACAACAGGTTATTTTTGTGATATAAATTATATCAGCTGAAACATCTACAGATATTGCATTGATGCTAAAAACAATATAGAATATAAAACAATCAAAAATAAATGTTTTTTACTAAACATGTGAATCATCATAAGTAATTGAGACTTCTTGTTGCAACTTCATTAATATCATTTAGTGCATATTTTAAAATGTTTGATGTTAAAATACAAAATATTTAAATATAAAATTCAACTTTCATATAAAAAAATGTTTTTCTACAAATAAATTATCATGGAAAATTGGCTATGAAATGAGTGACAAAATTCAATAAAATAAAAGCTAGAATGTTAATTTATTTAAAGAAAAAGTTTAATTAGAATGTTAATTTATTTAAAGAAAAAGTTTAATTACAAAATATAAATAACTATCAGAATTTTATGCTAAATATCATGGAGCTAAAAATTCTTTTATTGACAGATTATTCTGTTTGACAACAGGGGATGCTTTCTTAGTTTTTTCCTCTTCTTGCATTTCTTCTCCACCTATTTTTTCTTTGCTAACAGTAGTTAAATAGTTCCATGTATTTGGCAGAGGCATGTCATTTAATCCATACTTTTCTCTTACATTGTCATTAACCCACCAAACAAGATTTTTTGTGGCTTCTGTTGAACGTTTTGTAGCAATTTGTTTCATAGTAAGAAATAATTGACGTTTTGATATAAATGAACTGGAAATCGCCGAATCAGAAACAGAAGTCCCTTGATCTAACAAATCAGTCGCCTTGTTTTCATCAGATGGCTTTTCTGATTGATCAAGACTTTTACAATGTTGTTTCCAAAACTTTTGAAATTCTGGAATCAGAATTGCTCGACCATGACTATTGCCGTGTATAAGGCGAATCAAGTGTGGCATGGCTGTGAAAAAAATTCATACATAAAATAATGAAAATTAATTTAATAAAAATATAAAAGTAAAAAAGATAAACAATTTTGAACAGAGACATTATGAATTATAAGATGTTATATTTAATTAAGACTTACCTTCCTCAGGTACTTTCTTTGCATTAGTATTAGTGACATTTAAAGGACTAGATGCTGCAGAATTCGGTTTTGATTCACTTTGCAATTTTTTCACAGTAAAAAATGTTGGTATAGTATTTTCTGTCAAAAGCACAGCAGCATAAGGTTCTAATAAAGTACGAAGCTCTTTGTTTTGAGGTGTATCAGTATTTTCAATGTAACACCCCAAAATAATGGGCTTCAATTCTGTAGTTTTCTTCCTACGCTCCATTTCAAATTCTTGCTGCTTCTTTTTTAGAAGGGCTTTTTGTTTTTCAGGATCAGTTATAACCTGATTAAAAATAAACCCATTTTAATATTTATCATTGCTGCACTTCAGAAATAGCATTGACTGCTATTAAGAATAAAAACTATTACTTAAAATATTGAAGTGCAAATATAGAAAAGCAGTAGCTTTACAGGTATAAAAATTGTATGAGGAAAGTGTTATCCTTTTAAAGTATTTTGTTCTTTATTCAAATTAATTTCATACAAAAATTTAAAAATGAAGTTTACTTGTAAAACAAACAAGTACACAATATTTTCAGAAAAAATTAAAATTACAAAGCATTATGAAAATTGTTTTCTAATTTTAACACAAAATAATACAACTTGATATATTTTCTAATTTTAGATATTGGTAAGTGAAACACTGCTAAAACCTAAAAATCTAAGAAAAAGAATATTCATTTAAAGAAAATATTTTTAATCTATTTATTTTGGTTTCTGTGATTTGAAGTTAAACACAAGCTAGTTTTCTTTCTTTAATAAATTTTGATAAAAATTAAACCATTTAAAACTAACTTACATTTGCAATAAATTTATTTTATTTATTTTGCTTACACAAATACAGATGTTATTTAAATACTAAGTTTAAGGAGCTAAGCCAAACTAAACATTAGATGTCTGGTGCTGATAGAGTAAAATGAATACTAGCAGTGTTCACAAGAGAGTTTATTAAATACTAGATACATTTAAGATAAAGTAACATATTATCTTAATACAATAAGTCAACAAATGCATTCACATAAACGAAATGAAAAACAAATTTTGATAGTCAATCAATTTTGAAAATTAAAATTTAATTGTTTTTCATGTATAAAGTAGAATATCAGAAATCCATTAATGTGCGACTGAAATTAATTAACCAATAACTACTTAAATAATAGCCTTCACTGCCTAAGAAATAAGGATTAGTTCAATTAAGTAAAAAAATTTACTTTCAGAACATTCATTTTTTTCAATGTATGAATAACTGAAACACATATTACAAATACAGATTATATTAAAAGTTAAAGAGGTAAGGGAAAATAAAAGCACTATATATTCAATCAATTACATGACATTGTAAAACTGACCCAATGTTTTCAAATGTGCATGAGTTTGTATCAGAAAAAGAGTAATAATGTAAATTTGTTGATTTCAAAATATAAAATTAATATATATGCCAATTACTTTGATGTTGAAACTCTTATTGAAAATGTTTGAATTTCCCATTTGATAGAAAACTAGAACAGTGTTATTATAAATTAAAAAGGGATAAATTACACCACTCTCACGGAGTGTTTTCCAGGAAACCTAAATTCAATTATTGAATAAGCTAACTTATTTTTTATTTTTGTCCAAATATATCTCAAACTACTAACATATATTTTTAACTACATTTTTTAATAGTAAGAACAAAAAATTTATAAATTAACAAGAATACTTTATTTAAAACCAATAATTATTACAAAAGCATTCAATGAGTTAATAATTGCAATATAGAAACAACCTTATTTAAACTATTACGTTGTAATTATTAATAATGTAAATTTTAATAATATAACTGTTAACAATGTAAATATTAATAATAGTTTCAAATAGATTCTGAACTAATAAAATCATCCAAGTCTGAATATTTGAAGGTTTGAATAATATTCAAACCTTCAAACTCCATTACAAATCATTTTAACTTTCAGTTGAAGCAGCACTAACCGTTAATTGCAAGCTTGAATTAAAATACATTATTTCCAGTTTTGATGGTTATTAGCATTTTTAGAAAAAATATAGACTATTTTAGACTTATATATATATAAACTATATTTATTAATCATTACTAAAATTAATCGATTATTCAATAGTCATGACAGGAAGATGATACTAAATTAAAAATCGATGAAACTTGTGTGGTGGAAAGTGACAGATTTTGAGATCAAAAATAGAGACTTTAATTAAGGTCAAGATCATAATTTCCTATTTTTTAAGAAAAAATATTTATAAGACAATATAAATAATTTTCTCCTCCCCCCTCTTTCTCAAACAACACACACACAAATACTTTCAATTTGAAACCAATTTTGTTCAAGAAACTGGAGAAAAAATTCATACTATGTCAATTTGAATGATTTTATAGTAATGCTTAATTGGATTAGTTGACCAATGCATTTTCTGCTTCTTGGCTTTACTAATATTATGTCATCATAATCTTGTTTATATCTATTAAAAAACTTAATGAAGTTAACATTTTTTAATAAAAAAATTAAAAATATCTAAAAAACAAATTAAAAATGTTTTATCAAGTTGTACTAAGAAAGTAGAACACTACTTTTCAACAGTACAATTCAAGTTACCAAGAATCTGAAAAAAATAATGTATTTCTATGAATTACCAGGAATTGTTCAAATCTTGAAAGAAATTCACGATATAAAACAAGATTTTCAATCAAAAGATAATATGATGAAAAAGAAACAATTGTAGTATTTTGTTTTTACTCGTGTAAATAAAATTGCAAAAAATAATAGATTAATTTGGCTTTTGTAAGTAAATTAATTTATGTAATCTTAGTAATTACAAAAAAAATTTTACAAACTTTATAAGTGCAGACTTCTATAACTTACATCTTTTTCTTCTTCATCATCCTCTTTTTCTTCTTCAGCAGAAAGATAACCGTGGGGAACAAAGAATTCATTATCTACTTCATAATCATCTTCACTCTCATCTTCAGGCTTTACAGTAAGATAAATTATAATTATTAAAAAGGAATGCAGTCATTATGAAAATGCAATACAAAATAAAATATTCAAAAAATACACATAACAGAAGCAGAACATACAGGATCCAAATTATTTCAAATATATAATCTATTTAAAGAAAACTAAGCTCCAGGAAAAATTATTAATTAAAATTAAGCATGCACAAAAGTTATGGACAGGAAAATTGAGTTTTATAATAAAAGCATTCATTTCAAAAGTGCTGTTAACAGGAACCAGGATTTATGGGGTATAAATTGGTATCAATTGACTAACGCAAAATTTTTATCCTTAATTGTAAACCTAAAGTTAACAAATGAGTCACTATTTCTATTTTGAATTTATTTTTAGCACACAAAATTTCATTTTAATTAAATTTAAATCTACATTCCAATTGAATCAATCAACAACAGTTAGATTTTCTAATTATTGCTTTGCAAGATATTAAGATTTAAGGATAACAAATAATGAGTAAAACAATATTTTAAATGGTTTAATCCATTAATTAAAATAAAGTACATACACATAAAGATGACATTATATGTCAATTTCAATTTTATGTACTTATTAATAGGCAATAAACAGAATATAGTTTTGTCTGAAACCACATGGAAGTAGATAACATCAGTTGCATCATAATCAATGGTGTTTTGTAAAAGGCGACAGTATTGCATAAGCAATTAAAGTATATACGCTCAGTAAGGTTGCATTCTATTCTATTTATGATTCGTAAGTAAGCTAATAAGACAAAAAATGAAATAAGTCATTAAGTTTGGTATGTTTGTAGCTCAACAATCCTTTTTTACAAACAAAGACTAATTAGAAATTAATCATTAAATGGCCTGTGTTATTGTGTTTCAGTTAAAGAAATAAAGAGGATACTTAGCTTTCTTAGTTAAAAAAGTGTCATAAAGTGGATTTTAATTTGAAATAGGGGATTACAAATAAGAACTAGAACTCTCATCTTCTTTGATTATATGTATGAGTCTGACTGCTTGCAGCAATTTTATGCAAATCAATGATGTGGTATGACCTTCAAGATCATTCATTGAACTACTATTTTTGCATTACAATGATTAAAGGAAGATAAAATAAATCCAAGAATATAATAAAATACCCAAATTTTACATTTGTTATGCACTCAACACCTCACATTGCGAATTTACCTATACCATATATTGTCGCAAACCTAATTAGAAAAGACACCAATGCAAAATTACCATACTAAAAACACTGTTTTTAAAGTAAGTAACTTAAAGTCTGTTACTGTTTTTAAAGTCTTGTGAACTTTAACTATTAATTCAGTTTGAAATTCTAAGTTCCAAATTGAAAAGATGAATTATTTAATAAATATACTAACTAAAATGTATGTTTTTATAACTATCAGGAAAGTTTTCAAGCAAGTTAATTAATAGAGATACACCATTATAAACTTTAAAATATCGAAATTAGAATTTTATAATTTCATATTGTTATAAAATACATAATTATTGAAGCTCATTGTATATACATTGAAATTAATTTTGCTAAAGAAAAATACTTCAAATTGAAGAATGGGAATAAGAAAGAAAAATTCCCTTAAAATAAAATCTCCAAATAATCTATGTAAAAAAATTTATGTAACAAAAAGTTCATAAATAGACCATATTCTCCAATATTTAAAAATTTCCATTAATATCCAATTTAATATATAAAACTGAAGAGTGTGTTTATTATAAGATAAAATTTAAACATTGTTTTTTCAAGAATAACAAATGCTTCATTTATATTTATTTTAATTTATTATCAACAGATTCATATTTGGTACTTTAGTTTACATTTGTTTTTGATTTTATTAAAAAAAATTAACAACATTAGACTGCAACACATAACTATCCCTACCTCAGTTCCTGAAAGGCTTTCACCGGGTCCTCCTTCATCCCATTCATCATCACTATCCACAGAATAATCAAACATTTCCTATTAAAAATGATACAAGAAAATTTTAAAAAATAGTAAAAAATATAAACAATTACACAAAAATGAAGTGATATTTCTAAGTAGTTAAAATGTGATCAAAATCTGATAATATTTTCTATTTATTTCCCATGTGGACACAAAATTTATAGATAATAGTAAAATTTTTGAATCTTGAAAATAATATGTTATCGAAAATTTACTTATGTGTATTAACAAACTTATCTCCATAAATAGTCATATAATTACATTTATCAATTTATAGTAACGTTAAAATGTAGCTTGAACTTTATTTTGAATACATTCTCATAAAAAATATTTTTCTGAATAGCAATAAGTAAAGAATAATGGTAATTTACCTGAAAATTATTCAAGTGAAAAAAATTATAAGACATTAATTTTAAAAATTTTATTTTAGCATGATTCAATAAAATATTAAGTGATTTAGTGCAAAAGCTTGTTTCTTATACTGGCATTAAAACTAAGAAATATGATTTGGTTTATTTGTTGCTCAACAATCCTTTTTGCTCATGAGAGCTAATTAAACCGAACCTATGGTTAAAAGTGGATTCCTAAGCATTTTGAAGAAGCTCCAAATAGGATTTGAACCCATACACTGTTGAACAAAAAGCAAAAGTGCTAATCATCTGGCTTCCAGCTTGGCAAAATATATCAGAAAGAAAGATTAATATAAAGATATTACAGTAAATTTTAGTAATTATCTAGTTGGTTTAATTTGTTTGGCACTTAGTATTCCTTTTTTTTCACACAAGGGATAAATAGATCAGAACCTACAGTTTAATGTGGATTCCAAACAACTGCAAACTTCCATGTCAAGGTGGGGCTTCAACCCACAAACTGTTAAGTTGAAGGCCAGAGTACTAACCATTCAGCAGCAAGCTTGGTAATAATGTTATTGATTTCATATAGATACATTTACATATATTATTCAGAAATGAAGTTCATTAAGTAGAATTCTGTATAATTTATCGATAAAAAAATAAGTTGATGCTTATTAACATTACTAAGCATTAACATCAAAACCTTCATAGTATCAAAAAGACAAAAAAAAAGAAAGAAAAAAGAAAAGATAAAGAAGTTAAATTTTTGAATGATGCTAATAACAATATCTTAATATTATTAAAACAAAAAAATTTTAATTCAGTTCTTCAAAAAATCATAATAACTTACATCTTGTCCCAAAGGATTTCGTGGACGGATATTACGACTTTTCTTACGCCAAGTACCCCAATATGGAGGACGAACATTCTCACTAAACTGAAGTAATTTAGCAGTTAAATGCAAAGAAACTTCATTGTTATTGGCTATTATGACATCTGCATCACACAATTTTGGTTTCCTTTGTTTTTTTCTGAATCTAACATCACAATAATTACCAGATTTCAATATTTGCAGATATAACACTTTGCAATCCTGAAATAAAAATTAACTTTTAAATACAAACATAGTAAAAGTGAAAAGCTAAAACTGTAATCAAAAAACAGTAAACTATTATTCAATAAACTTACTTTTTAAAAAAATGTTCATTTTAGCTACACAAAATGAAAAAGGAAAAATTTTACATTATTAGTTCCACTATTTTCTTTAAACAAATAAAAAAAATTATCCAGTATTATTTCATTATTAGATTATAAAGTTTATAATGAAAAGATACTTAATTTAATAAAAAGATACTTAATTTAAATTTATATATTTTTTCTAATAAAACAAAAAATTTCCTTACAATTTACCAAAATATTTTTGATAATTTCCAGATACAAAACATATAAGTAGTCATAAATAACGATGATTAAATAAATTGAATGATATAAAGAAATTTATTATGAATTTTGTAGCTTTACAATAAATATAAAAAATAGCTAATATTACTTGTAAAATATACACTTATTTCCAATGACATTAAAATGTACTTTTCTGATTGATTATTATTTGGAGAAATTTTCATCAATTAAAATAATTAATTCACTGGCATTGCAATCAAAATTAAAGTTCATGAAAATTAAAAGTTTTTCTGATGCCATATTCTCTAAAATGACAAATATTTTTTTACTAATTTAAAGTTCAGTTGATTTTTTTATAAATATGATTTAATGGCAGTGATGATAGAATTAAAACAAATACAGTTTACATTTAGAAATCAATAGCTTACTGATTTCCAAAATTTTCAGCAATACTAAGCCAGGTTTTCATATGGAGAAAAAAGAAAAACATTTTTTTAAATAACAATAAACAGAAAAATCATCCATAAAATGTTATTTTCCAATGACTACAGATGAAACATTTTTTTATGCATACCTGTGACTTCAACGCAGCATCAAGTTCATCACGATTAAACCTTTCCAGTGCAATTGATGGCACTACTGGAGCGAGTGTCATATCCTCAGAAATTTGAAATGGCTTAAAGAATCCTTCTTTCTGCTCAATTTTCTATACAATAAATAAATTATAACAATTTAAAGCATAAAAATAGGCATGTTTTATTGCACAATATAAGAAAAATACTAAACTTCTATAACAAAATCCAATATTAAATACAATTTTTGTTTCATCAAATGTATTATATAATCAAACATGAAAAAGTATATTATGATAGTAAAATGTATATTCAAAATGCTGAGGCTTAAGCTTAGGGACATAAGGCGGTTCAGAAATGTGATACAGAAAGAACTGTTAGAGCTTATTGTTTTATACCTACCAGAAAAAGGAATTAATAAATGAAAACATTATTGAAAAAAGTTTAAAAAATATTTTTATTTTATTTTTTATCTTACGTTTGTTTGTCCTTGGCATCTCTGCCATAAATCAACAAGCAGCCCAATAAAAAGATGAACAAGTATGAAAACAAGAGTAAAGTCCTTTATTAGCCTCAAAAGAGTTGTCAGTTATAAACCTAAACACTTCAGGACAGTTTTTGAGGTGAAAAGCAACCATACCACCAGGATTACACAATGGACAACGAGCAGAGTCTATTACACCTATTCAATGCACATGTTTTTGCAGGCAGTCATGTCCAGTTGTCACCAGGAAACAAGTAACACCAACAGCTTGTATTAAGGAGCCTGGGATTAAAAAAATGTTTTTATAGGAATAACATGTAGTTCTTTATGTTCAATCAAAAATGTCTACATAAGTGTTCAAACCTATACACAGAAAAATTTATGAATTCAGAAAAGAAACACTGTATTTTTTTCCTTTTTTTTGGGGGGGGGGGAATCATCAACCACATCCATGATTGAAAGTGCAATATCTGATAAGAAATCCTAAAACTTTTACTGCTCACAGCTCTTTAACAGCTCTTTTGCCTTTTATTAAAACAAGGATACAATTTTGTCACTCAAAGTTAATTTTTTGCACATGAGGACTAATTAAACTAGGGACAGTTGAAAGTTCAGGCAGAGATTCCAATGAAGAACATAGTTTCCACATTGAAAACTCTAAAATAGACCATAATGGTTGACTTATAATAAAGGATGGGTGACTGTGCATCTTCGTATTCATCAAGTCATGATTGGACAAATCATGATATTAAATGTGGATCATCATCCAGGAAAAATCCATCTCCAGCAAGAAACTAAGTTTGCATCATAGAATAGACCTGGTGAACTAAAATTTCTCTATATCTCTCCCCAGTGATCACTCTTTTCAGAATCATGATTGGTTCAGTGGAAAAACATGACACAATTATCGATATCATGATCGATCCACTGCCATGACAGTTTGAAGGAAACAATTACGATCATACATTTCTGCAGGTATCCTGCAAACCTCGATCAACCTCTGGTATTAACATCTATAACAATGGTTAAAAAATGCTGCACTACCACCAATGTTTTGTTCATGAAGGTGCTTTCTAACAGAAATCACTGACACTGGAGAATCCAGATGTTGATTGAGCTCTGTGGTCCCTTTTGCTGCAGTAGTTCACATTTTAAATATTACAAACCAATTCTATATTTGTCGATCTCTTTCATTTTCTCTTTCCATCCACATGCAGTGTGTATGCTTTCATGAGTTTAGACACTGTGCCTAGAAGTTCTGAAATACTCCTAAAAATCCTAGAAGCTCATTCTTAACATTATGTAAAAAATTAGATGACTTCTCTTTCAGTACAAAAAATGTATGGGAAAAATTACAACTGTAGCATGAAAAGTATATCCATTTTTTTATTCTAGTGATATAAAAATTATTCTTCTATTTCCAAAATTATTTTTAAAAAATTTTATTTTTCCTAGTCACATAAAATTTTGACTATTGTTGATTTAATTTTATAAATTTTTAATTAGAAAATATTAATATTTAAATAGATTTTTGATATTCTTTCATTTTTAAATTTCTCATTTCCCTATTTTATTAAACTTATTTTATGACATTTTCCAAACTGAAAATAGAACCAATGCATAGTTAAAAAAATAAGACAAAATTATCAGAAACTATGATTATTGCAATTTAAACATATTTGATTTTATATTATACAATTTGAGTTGAATTTTATTTGCAAAGCAAGTTTTCACTAGATCAAATAAGTGACAAAGTTGGAAACATACAATAAGAACGACAGCAATAATTGGAAAATGTGAAAATAATTGGAATAAAACTTTAAATTATGTTATAATTTTAATTAATTCTAGTAACATTTTATATTAACTTTTGTACTTGTTTAGAATCTTCAATAAAAAATAAATTATCACTTTTAAACTATTTAAGTATTACATCCAATTAAGAATATTTATTTTTAATTATCTTGTCTAATATTATTTTAATGATTTTTACATCAAAACGTTTTTGTTTTTACTAAGCAAATTTCTAATAAATTTTGAGGATTTTCATGAAACAAAATCTAATAACTATGTAAAAGTAAAAACATATGGTTTTTAATACAAAAACAAAAATACATTTTTTAAAACCTTATAAATACAAAAGAAAAAATACATATGTTTAAACAAAAACAGACTTATATTCTCAAATGATATAAATACTGAATAAGTAATTTTAATTAATAATGCATAGGATCTATAAAATAAAATTCATTAAATAGTTGTAAAAACATACTTTGGGACATAAATTTTAAAATAATTTTAAGGATAATTTTCAGATTATTTCAACAATCATGTAAAACAATGCCATTTTTATAATTAAAAATTTATACTACACAATATAACACAGAAGTAGGAAAGGACCAATTAAATGTTCATTTTTAAGAATCAAAAATCTGTAAAATCATCAATAATTTTAATATTAGCAGATTATTTTAAATTGGCAAAAATTAAATTGATAGACATAAAGTGAAGGTTTGCACCTTCACTTTATGTCTATCAGTTTAATTTTTGCCAATTCAAAATAATCTGATAATCTCATTTCAAAGTCTATCAATTAATAAAAAGTTTTCTTTTGAATACATATATTTTCAGTAACAGATTTAATTATTTAGACATTGACATTTCTTCACCAAAAGTTTCTTCTTATATATATTTTTTCTTTTCTAATCACTATTTTATTCATACTTATTTGATTCTTCTATACCTGATCCACGTTTTAGAAATCTCATTAAGATTGATTTTTTTTTATTTTTGTTAGGGTAGAATTTTTAGATAAAAGCTTTTCCTTGGGTGAGACACACTTTAACAACTTCTGTAAGTAAATGAAAATTAGAGCAGGCTACACCTTTTATGCTGAAGACTTCATCCCAATATTTATAGAAATAAATTAGCAGCACTTAATTTTTGGTTAATACTTTCTTTTTGGTTTTAATTATTTTCACCTTGTGTTTGAATACTTGTAATAGTACGCAGTCTACTGTAGGATCTCAATAATCAACTTTTATATGCAAGAAATGACCAACGAGTAACAAACAAACCAATACTTATAGATATCACATTAACTTAAAAAACAAAGAAACATCTTTACATAAGTGGAAATCCTTTCCTTATTCATTTTATCCATATTTGAAAAAAGAACTTATTTACTTGTGGAATAAGTTGAATCAGTTTTATTAATTGAATTTAAAATTGTATATTTTATATAAGAATAATAATTTAACACTTATTAATTCTTATCAACAAATTGATAAGAGACAAACACTGAAATCTTTAAGTAATGCACATGCAAATAGTTTATGGTGCAAACCTAGGAGTTATGTATTAACTTCTGATGTTTCTTAAAAATATTTTATAAGCCTTCTTTGACAATGCAAAATTATAGTACATTACAACCTGTTTTTGTATATTCTAACAAATCTAAGCAGAATCTACATATTACTTTAAAAAACTTAATAATAATTTTCCATTTCTTCTGGACTTGAAAATGTAAACAAATACTTTGAACAAATTCCTTCATTTAACAGCAGTAGTTTTTTTCACATTTAAAATAAAAATGCCTTTAAAAAAATGTAAATATGTAGATTTTCAAAAACTTTATAATTTAAAAATATATTTTAAAAAATTTCTTTGACTTTTATTAAAGAAAGTTTGATTTGATATATTTTTTGGGAAACTACATGGCTCAATAATTTTCTTATACACAGGTCTCATAATTAAAAATGATCTTCCTGCATAACAAACTTGGCTAATTAAAATTTCTAGAATAAATTATAAGAAATGATAAAATTTTCTTCATTCTTCTCACAAGGAATTACTTAAACCACTGATAAAAAGCAATAGCAAATCCATTAACATTATAATCAATTTTATTAGTTCATGGTTAACGTATAAAAAAAGTACAACAAAATCAATAATGATAAATATTATTTAGTCAGTTCACTATTTATGTTAAAACAGCTAAACTAACTTTTGTTATATTCTTAAGAAATAATGGGTTTTTAACCATTACTCTTGATAAAATTTTATAAATCTAAATATATTATTGTAGGTAGTTTGATTTAAAATTGAGTTCTTGAAATAAATGGTACTTCTTCCCTGTTTTTGCCAAACCAGTTTTTATTTTTATACAAATTTTACTTTTAAATAGAACACCCAAATTATGCTTATGTTGTAAATCTAAAAAAAAACTTACTTAACTTTTAATAATTTTTTATAATGTAATATTTTTAACATAAAATATAACTTATTTATGTTATATATATATAAATATATAACATATCATCATTCTGTTCTTAAGTTATATTTATTCTGTTTCATTCTCATTATTCTGAATCATTCTGTTTCTTAAGTTATATTTATATATATATAAATATAACTTAAGAAACAGAATGATACAGATGTGACTGAATTGCATTTAAAACATTCATGGGCATTTACAAACAATATTTTTACTTTGAATAAAATTTATTAATCTTCACTAAGAACATTTTATCATTGTTAATTGTATAGCCATTGTTAACTGAATCAAACTAAATTAAAAGGGGTGAAAATGAATATCAAAATAAATAAATGAGCTCTCTATTTAGGTCAATATATATATATATATATATATATATATATATATATATATATATATATATATATATAGACACATTAGACAATACAAATTGCTTATTATTCTCCTTAAAGTTCTTTATATATGAAGCATACATCTTATGATCTCTACCAATCATATTGCAGAAAGTGGGGGAAGTTTTCATGTAAAAATCAAATAATTAGGTAACTATGAAAATGAATACATTTAGTTCAAGTAATTAAACTTTAAAGAAGATTTTTTTACAAAAAAATCTTAAAATTTCAGGACTAGTATTAAAAAATAGGGACAGAGTATTAGTGTCCTAAAATTCTTTTTTAAATAAAATAATAAAAAAGAAATTTCAGAACAAGACTGACCTCTATTGCATAGTTACAAATTTTGGTTATACTTGGCAACCAAAGTTATCTATATTGCTCATTAAAAATAAAATAAAATAAAACAAAGCTGCAATAGTAAAAGTAAAAACCATAAATAACTGTATATTTCTTTACAAGAGAATTTTAAGAAAATATCATCATGATTGCAGAAAACAATAAACACAGTATTTAATTTAGAATCATTATACTTAAAATAAAAGATTTGGTTTTATAAAACAAAAAGTCAAATTCATAGCAATATAATTTTAATAGATTTAAAAAAAATATTGGTCATATGATAAAATAAAGGTACAGACATAACAAATTAGAATACCATTTCAAAAAATTTTACCTGAGGAGGGAGAGGTACTGCTTTTTCCTTAACAAAGAATTTCGCAAAAGCAGCCTTGGCTCGTTCTTTTTTTAGTTTTTCTTTTTCTTCCTTTAAGAAAATGAAATTTTTGAAAATCAAATTAAAAATGAAATGAATGTAGTCATGATATAATTATTTTTCTATTCAATAATCCAAACTAAATATAATAAATTTACAAGTAAACTGTTTCTTAATACCAAATATTTTCATTAGTAAAAAAAATGATGAAAACCTAAACCTATGAGATTAAAAGCTGTTAGAAGTTTAAATTTGTCAAAAAATTAAACTTCAAACTAAACTTAGTTTTTATGAGTAACAGTATATATTAATTATATTTCAATAGTATAAATAATCATGTTGCCATATGTGAGAAGTCAATAAGGAAATTAGTTTGTAATTTCCTTTTATACAAATTTTAACAATTTCTACTCCAGTAACATGTCTTCTATAGAATACAATTGGCTAATGCACATTGCAACTACATAATATTAGCTTCCAGTTTCCTATTAATATAATAATAATTTAATTAAAGACTGCAGGAGTCAAGTTTTAGTTTAATTATATTGCATGTTTTAATAAATGTATATTGTTTTAAAAAATATTGTTAGTAGCAATTTATTGCCACTAAACTTAATCTCATAAGATTCCTTATCAATCAAATGCTTTGATGAAAAATCCTATTTTAGTACAATAAAATGTTTAGATAAATTTAATCGATGATTTTTAAAATGAATTTTTATTTCACCACTTTCTAATTTATTTGTTTAAACATAGACACTAGTTTGAACAATTGATTATTAAATATAAGCTGTAAAATTAAAATTAACTTCATTAATAAAAAGTTATCAAATTAACATTTAAAGAATCATTAAGCAATCAATAATGAATTAATAAAGAAATAATAAAAAAGTTAATATTTTTAACAAATGGTAGTCATGAAAAAAATTTAATGCTTACAATGAATACTATAAGACATATTTATATTTTAATAGAACTTAGAGCTTATTTAGATGCTAACATTTTAAAAAGTCATCACTGCTAGAGTATTTAAAAAATTTAGCAGCAAATTTGAGATAAAATATACTATCTGATTGTAATTTGAATTTCTTGGCACACATTTCAAGTGCAGAATTAAATAATAAAAAATTAACAATTCTAAAATATTTTATAAAGAAAAAAAGGATTGAGTTTCTCAGATATTAATATTAGGATTAAATTGCAATCTCTAGCATGTAAATATTTATTAAGTTATTAATTTGATATACATATTGCATGTTTATCTGAAAAATTCAAAGCTACATTTAAGGAGTACTCAAAGATGAGATAAAAATTTTAAAGACTAATTTTAATGTACTATAACATTTTTCAACAGGTAAGTTAGTATGAAGAGTATTAATCACATTTGAAATTTTCTAAGCACATTGTTCATTCACATGTTTAATAGAATAATTTGAAGTTAATGAAAATACAGGCAAAATCAGTTGGCCTTTTTCAGAATAAAACTAAATATATGCTTATTGCAAAAAAATGATTTTACCTCAACTCACCTTTCATTTGGAGTTTATTTAAAGTAGTTGAAATTTTTATCTAGGATCTTTTTGCTTAACAGAGCCAATGAGATCTTTTTTGAGATTAAAGATATTTACTAAGATCCAACTTTTTATTTTTCCATGTCTATACAGATGGTTCAGCTGTGGATGCCATTAGAAATGCTGGTGCAGGAGTATACTCTAAGAGTTTCAGGCTTTGCCAGGCTGTTGGGAAATACTATAACAGCTACAATGGTGAAGTGGCTGCTGTGCAATTAGCACTTGAAGAGATCAGAAAGGGTAATGAGAACAACATAGTATTTTTTATAAACTCTCAGGCCACCATCAGATCTCTCTCTTCAATTGCTCCCAGCAGTATTGGGTCTGTTTATCTCTTTCAAATGGCAATTAGTTCTCTATTGGAAGAAGGATGTCAAGTTGTGCTGCAATGGATACCCAGCCACTGTGGTATCGCGGGAAATGATGCAGCTGATAAATTGGCAAAGGCTGGCTCAGATCTACAACAGCCTTCTCCAGTCTTGGAGTACCATACTGTTAAAAGGCTTATTAAGTCAAATATAGTCTCCTATCGTAGAAATGTTTACAAGATGTGCATAAAGGGAAAGCATGGGCTTCCTTACTAACAAAGCCTATTCCGTGAAACCTTCACAGAGCTGTAGGAGTGGCAAATTTTCGCCTTAAAACTGGGCATGATTATCTGCAAAAACACCTTCACCGTTTGGGTTTGAAGGACTCTCCAATCTGCCCTTTTTGTGGACTAGAGGACATGACTGATGACCACCTTTACACTTGCCCTGGACTTTCGGACGTCGCAGTTAGAAATTCTGCGGAAGATGACTTTTCATTCACCTCAAGATTGTATTGGGCTGCCCGACAGAGACTGATGGTTGAAAAAAGAAGGTGGGGCGTAGGATAAAAAAAAAAACTTTTTATTTTGAAGGATAAAGTTGTCACTATTTCTGACTAAAGCCAGCTGGGTTTATGGTTAGAATGTCCTCCAAGTTAATTAATTATCTGGGGTTGCAAGTCAGTTCTGAATAAACTATTTAAATTTTATCATAATCTTATATTTATAAATTATTTCATTCAATTCATAAATAACTTGTTTTTAACTGTAATTAAGATATTCTCAAATTAATTGTTACATTTATTTATGAGGTTTTTAATGCATAATAATTTAAGAAATTCCAGACATCTAGATGATAGAATCTCTAATCAAATAATTAATTTAGTAAGAACTCTAGATTTCTATTTGTGCTTTGAAATAGATTATTGGAATATGAATGAAATTAAATAGTTTCAACACAGAACCATCTCTCAAAAAGTCTAGGACACAATAATGATTTGATAAAATCAAATATAATTTTATACATGCTTTTCAACAGTAAAACCAAATTCAGCCCATATTTTAAATCACCTTTCAAGTTTTCAAGGAAACAATTAAATAACTTTATATTGTTATGGAAATATAACACAAATTTAAAAATTAAAATAATTTTAAAAAGATATTTTGCCATTTTTTGTTAAATAGCTAATTTTTAACATGATACTAATTACAACTATATACACAATTTGCTGGAAGATAAAAGAAACTATACTTCTATTAAATAAAAAAATGGAAAAATAAAAAAATTTAAAATTAATACAAATGGTATTCCAACATGAATGCACATATAACAGCTTCTTTTGTATATACTTAATGTTTTTAGCGCAATATTTCACTATTCTTAATATTTTATTTTTATTTATAAATGAAACAAAAATTGTTAAAAAAATTGCTATGTTATAAAGTAAATTTAACTATCAATTGTTTGTATCACAAGTTCTCCGTACTTTCAATATTTGAAAAACATTTTTAACTTACTTCTGTTTTTCATGTGAGTGTATGTAAATGCATTCTAAAATATAGTATTATTTAAAAAAGTTATATACATTATTTGTATTCACATTTAGTGTGTAAGGTTAGCTTTAAATATAAAATTATCTAAATATAACCTTAACATTTTATAATTATGATTCTCATATTTATCTGTCACACAAAACTTTTAAACCATTGGAAAACATTAATGCTAAGAATTTGAATCAGCAAGCATTACAATTAAAAAGAAGATATTTTTCACCCAGTAATTTTTGATTGAGGAATTTTTATTTTCATGTATTCTATTAGTTACAACATGATTTTATACTTCATTATCATTATTTAATTTAACCCAAATATAATTTGATTAAAAAGTTAGCAAAAATTTACTTTTCAAATAACTTTAAAAATTGTACAAGAATTTTACTTCTACAGATATTCCAACTTTTTAATATTTTTTCATACAATCATGTAATCACTACACATTTTGCAATTATTAATTAATAAACTAAATGTTTACTAGAGGATTTTTTTCTATTAGTATTTCAATTTTCCAAATAATTTACACAAAAAATTTTGTGATATATTTTTTGTTAATTATTATTAAAATGTTTCAAAATGTAAATACAAGCAAATACTATTTATAAGAGGCATTTGAAGTTTTAAATTCAAGCACTAATATAGATACAGTATAAAAAAAATCAACATTAATAAAACACAGCATAAAATTAACATTTTCAAAAGTTGAAAGCAAAATTTCAAGTGATATGTAACTAACAAGTTTTCTAATTTTAAAATTGATTTTGCACTTTACAGTAGACTTTTCAGTCTATAACAATAATTTAAAATAAATTTTGAAATAAAAGTATAAACCACAAATAACTATATAAAAAAAATAATCATTCAGCATGTAGTTAAGGAAGTCTTGTTTGACAATAAAATATATCAAAAATTGTGAATAGAATATTTTTAACAGTTTAATTTTATACATTAATACAAATCACTCTAAATAAAAAAGTAACCAAATTTAAAAAGAAGTATTCACCTTTTCTAAGTCAGCTTTTTTTCTTTCTTCTTCAGCTCTTTTACGTTCTTCTTCTTGTTTCTGTTTCATTTCTTCTTTTTGCTTCTTTAATTCAAGTTTTTGTCTAAAATATAAAAATCGGTTTAAATTTTTGTATAAATCAATTAATATTTCCTAATCATTTGTATTTAATTTATTGAAATCAAATTTGTAAATAGAAACTATACAATATTCACAGATATAAAAGAAAAATTTAAATATAATAGACAGGATGAATTTATTTTAAAATTTGATTTAAAGTTCAAAATAAAATAAAACATGAAAAATAAGAATTAACACAAATCAATTGTGTACAAAATGTAACATGAATTACTAAATTATCAAGAGTGCTTGTATAACTTTATTATAGAAATGTTATTGTAATTTCATTCTAATGCATTACAAAAAATAAAAAATTATAATAAAATAACTTTTTAAAAAAGAATACTACAGAAAAAAAACTAAAATTTATACAATTTTATTTTTTACCCATGTAAGTCCTCTGGAATTATTTGACGCACATTACAATATATAATTTAATTAACAATATTTAAAAAATTTTAGGTAAAGTAAATAGAGCATTGATTTTTACAATATTAATAACAGTAAATAAATTAAGCAAAAGAAAATAATTACGCCATTTGCATTTGCCGCAACATTTTCTGGGCTTCTTTTTCTTTCTCTTCCTGCTGTTTCTTTTCCAGTCTAAGACGTTCTTTTTCTTTCTTTTCTTCCTCCTTTGCTTTTTTCTCCATTTCTTTAGCTAATTTACGTTGCTTTATTTCTTCCTCTCGCTTTAGTCTTTTTGCTTCCAATTCTTGTTTTTTTCGCAACTAAAATTACAAATTTAATTATTGATATAATAAGAATATATAAAGCCTTAACATGGATATATAAATTTTTCACATATAAGTAATGAGAGATAAGGTAAATAATTGTCAAATAAAAAATATATTAGATGAAACATTAAGAATGCCATTTAATATATTTGTAACCAATGTCCGTTCATATGCCCCAAAAATATTAGAAATTAAATAAAATTTTAAAGGCAATTTTCCTTTCTAAAGATTAACTGGGGCAAAATATAATGAAGATAGCAAATGAAATTTTAAAATAAGTATAATTAATTTATAGTTAAATGTATTTAATTGCTAATTAAACCATCAGTATATGTTTAAAGAAAACCAAATAAAAATTGAGAAATATTTTTAATATACACATTACTATAAAATTATGTCTTTAAAAGTTAACATTTTTTGACCTAGAATATCCTAAAAAAATCCCATTGAACCATATGTACACATTATTCATATGTATCAGATTTTTAAGACAATGAAGAATTCCAGTGCATTTAAAATGAAATGCTATAAAAAACATGATTACACCATATTATTCATTGAAAGTATATTTATCAGCTTTGGTAAAAAAGCTAATAAAAATTTCAAATACAACTATAAAAAAATTAAACAAGCAATGTATTAAAACTATTCACATACCTGTCAACTTTCGAAAAAGTATTTAAGAAAAAAAATTTATTTCAAAATTACATATTAGATATATATTTCCTTAATTTAATTAACTAATGAAAATGCAGATGCTAAGAATTTAATTTCGCTAAAGATTTAATAATTAAAAGCCATAGATTCCAGAATGCATTCATATTACACTACAATTTTTGTGCTTTCTGAATATTAAAATTATACTTACAAGGAAATACTTTGCATTCCACAATGACACTAAATTGCACTCTGCTGAAATACTTATTTCAATAATTTATTAACAAAAATAAGTTATCTGGACATAATTCTGCTACACACAATCGCTTTTAAATCAATTAAAGTTAATAATTATAAACACATCAACAATTAATAAAATAAAAATTCTGGGTTAAAGATTAACAAAACTCCATACAAAATTTTCTTCATTAAATACATTTCTTTAATATTTTATACACTGGAAGAATTCAATGATGTAACAATGGCTTTTTTAGCCTTTTCTAACAAACTCTTACTGAACTCTTGCTCATAACAAAATCCATTGCTAAAAGATTTTACAATAAGCAAATTTTCTAAATTATTATTTGATAGTGAGTTTCTAAATTCATTTCAATTCTTTTTCACTTAACTAAAAATTCTTTCACACTCTGCATTGCTATGTGGTATCACTAATAAAGATAACATGAATTTAGATTTATAATGGCAGAAGTTTTGGTTTCAGCACATCCATAACACTTTCACTTTTAGGAAACATTTTCCAGAAAGGGGGACCAACATGAACAGAAATGCTGAGTGGTATGTTGTGCTTAATCAAGAATGTAGGGAAATATAATTCTGATCGAGTAACTTCTTGAGTATCATTTTTAAAATAAGCATCCATTTTAGAAGTGCTTGCTGTACTTTTTGCTTCCTGTACATGTTTTGGGCCTTTGACATGACGAGAAATATCAAAATGACTGCCGTGAAATATATTAAAATCACAGTGGCAAACTACGCAATGAGTAAATTTAACTCGTTTAGATGATGCTTTAATGCATGGAAATTTGACACTAACTATTTTTAAAAGATTGAAAATAAGATTTATTAGGTTTACTAACAGCCATTTTCACAAATTATCGACATCCAGAACACAACCCAAATGTTTGCTTTCACCCAAGAGCAGACCCAAGAGAGCCTCAGAGTTAACTCTGTCCATCTGCAACAGTCCACCAATCACAGTAGTGAAAATGAATGGCACTTAGTTTTGATCCGTGTGACTAAAGAACAAAATTTTACCTCTACAATTTCTTTTCCCCATCTATAGTTTTTAAAGCTGGAGCCTTCCTCTCCCCCACCCCAATAGGTTTGACATGTGAATTTTCGGACCGCTCGGAGCCTCTGCGACCACAGTCTGGGAAGTCATTATGTGCTAAGATATAAATTTTTTTTTCTTTTTTAAACTTTGCCCAGTAAAACCAAAACGCATAAAATAATTCATGCTATCAGTAAAAGCGTAAAACCTGGCGATTTTGCGTAAAATTTGGCAGGTCTGTATTTATAATAACACTACAGATAGTTTGGGGAAATGATGTACACTTTTGCCAAAAAACAGGGCAAGTAGAAATTAATTATAATCAAACAATTTAGCAAATAAAAGCTATTTTAGCAAATACAAATAAATTTAATATTTGAATCTTTCTGCAGACAAAAGAAAAATATTAAAATATAATTTCAATTACAATTTTCCAAAAAGCATTTTTTTATTATGATTGAATTTATCTTCAGCAACATGTCATAGATTTCTACAATAAAATTTTCCCTTGATCATTTTATTTAGATTAGAATGTACACTAAAAAAAATAAGCTTCAAAATTGAATTTGAAAATAATTTTAGAATACAACAGAGAAAATTAACAATTTTCTACATTTAATACTTTATTTAAAAGTATTTCACAATTGTTCATTTCACCATAATAAATTTGCTAATATGAAAATGAAAAAATGTTAGATAAAATAAAAAAAAATAATCAAAATAAATCTTGAATTCCAATGATAATAATCAAAATTTAATTACTCTTTCTTGCTGCTTCTGTTCCCTTTCAATTGCGCGTTGCTGAGCTTCCTCAGGTGTCATTCTCTGAAACAAAATTATAATTTATAATATATATATATGTAGATAGATAGATAGACAGATAATTTTAATAGAAAGGGAAAATAGAAAACAAATTTGCAATTCAATTAAATTTGGAACTAAATGAATAATTATTAATTAAATTAATAAACAAAATTGTATTTTTTCATTGCATGATACATTTAGCTAAATATTTTAGCTTTTTTTTTCTAAGATAAACATAAATTCTTCATTTAATTTATATTTTTAGAATTACTTAAGTTATAAAAAAAATTAAATAAACAACAATGAAGTATGAAATGCAAAAATTAACACATTCTTATGCAGATATGACTTAAAATAATCCATTTTTAAAACCATAAAAAAACTTGGTTTCCAAATTAAGAATCATTAATTAAAATGAACATTCATTCACTTAGTTTAACTTTCAATTAAATTGTGTTTTAATTTTTGTTAAATTTTTAAGTTTTAATCTCAGGAAAAATAAACAAAGTGCATGCAAATGAAGAATGTTATTATAAGGATAATCATTTATAGCCAGCAGTAACATGCCAAAAATATAACAAATTCAATAACCAACTAACCATATAAGCAAGCAATTTTGTCAGATATACAATTGGCCTTTTTATATTATTCAATAATATTTAAAACATGTAAAATTGGAACAAAAAGTATAGGTAATATATATAATAACATATCCTCACACACACACCTGAATGTATGTATGTGTGTGCATATATATATACTTTGTCAAATGAAATTAAAAGGTATTAGTATTGTTTCTTGAATAATATAGAATGGTAGCTGGAAGAAAAAATTATGAAAGAAAAGTAAACACAACATATTTTTAAAAAAAATTGTTCATTAAATATTAAATGGGGAAAAGTAACTAAAAATTTTCTTTTTTCTGATTACACAATCTGATTTATCTAAGGGCATGTGAAAATACTGGAATTTTTTTTTCATAAAATTTTCCTTATCATGCTAAATATTAATTACCTTCTGTAAATGAATAATAAATTTTATTACTTGAGACATTAAAAAAGTCATTCATCACTTAAAAAGTACATTTATACATCAAAAATTTGAAAATGTTACATCTATTTGACACCTAGTTTCATCAATATGTAATGCAAAAAGATAATACATTTCCTTGCTATATAAACAGTCACTCCATGTTTTGAACATTAAGAGTTGTTATACATGTTGCACAAGTTTTTTCTATCTTTAGTCTGGCCAAAATATATTATTATTAATTTCTATATGAGCTTGATAATTTTTGTGAACTGAAGTAAGAATATTTTCAATTAAAATGCAGTGGTCATTACAGTAGCTTGATCACATACAAGAAATTTTCAAATTTCTAAATATGAGGCTACAACTCACACTTAGAAATTTGAAAACTTGTATGTGATCAAGTTACTACTCATGACAGTAATACCCAAAGTGTGTGATAAGATTATAAACCTTATTCTAAGACCCAATTAACTTCTAGGCTGTTAGTCCAAGGTTTGAATCCCGGGTGTGGTCATAATGTTTCCATGTTTCTGTCCTTTCTTCTGAGATGATGTATGAATATGGCTCACCCTGTAAAGAGATTTGTGGGTGGTATGGTGTGGGTAAATGCTATAAAAGTAGCAGTTTCCAGTCTCGTTGTGGAGAAGGGTTAGTCGCCAAGTGCCCACCATTATTAAAAATAAATAATTTCTGTAGCTTAGCTTGTATCATAGATACTGGAATTAAAAATACTAAAAAAAAAAAATATGTGTAAATGTTGTTAAAAAGCATGAACATTTTTATATACTGAAAGACTTGACAGTAAAAAAATATAATTTAATGATAAATTTTAGAGGTATTACACTTAAGAAAAATCAATTAATTAATATAAATTTACTTATCAAAATCTGGACAATTAATTTACTGCAGAAACTTTATCAGTAAAAGTCATCTTAAAACATATCATATTGAAGTATCCAAATATTTATATTAAATTTTCAAGTTTTTAATTTATTAGTTACCCATTCTTCTCTATTATAAGTAGCTAATTAGAAATATTAATAAGCTAATTACTCAACTCTTTGATTAAGAAATAACTAAGAATAAATAAAATAGCATTTGAACTTGTTAAAAAGAAATAACATTTTGTGAGAATAAAAACTTATTTAAATTATACCTTTCATTGAAATAATTTGAATGTCAAAAAAACAAAATTAATATAAAATTTTTAAGTCTCTAAATTTTGACAATTGTGCAAATAAGATATCATTTTTCTGCTCATTTAAACTGTATAAATTTTTTATTCATGTTTAAACAATATAAATTTCAATAACCAGCATTTTTAAATTTTATGACTTATTTAAGTACAGATATAAAAAAATTAAAACTAAGAAAAATATTACATTATTTTACTATTAATTGCAACATCCAAAATTTGATGATATTAAATAGTTTTGTTAATGACATATAATATTTCTCCCATAGAAGATGTTATTGTCAAACTTGCATTTTCTTATGATACTCCTTTTGGACATAAAGTGTTTAACTATAATTAATTTTGCAAAAATATCTCCTTATCTAGAAAACTCTCCAAATGTATTTGTTATGATAATAATTAAAAAAAATTATTATTCCTAATTCAGGGCATATTATTACAGGTGATTTAAACATTGTCAATAACCCTAAATTAAAAGAAATATTAAATAAAGGGAGTAAATATAGATCAATTTTTCAATTAAATAGATTTAAAATAATTAAAGTAATTTTACATAATATTGATTCATTTATCTTTAAAATTTCAAATCTTCATAATACATCAATTGAATTTTTTGCAGTCTAGAAGTCTAAACTTTTTAATAAAATTAAGGAATTTATTTTTAGTAATAATTTAATATTTCCTGGTATTAAGCTTGGTCCATTAAAAATCTAAAAGATAACTTCATTATTGCACCTGTAAATAAACCCTCTAATAACTAACACATATTTTGTAAAAATTTTTATTTAGATTTAATTGATAATGAGACTTTTAATTCCAGCACATATGCACACACACAAATGTTTAAACTCAACAGTTATAATCATTAAATAAAAAATTCTTGAGTTTTATAAACTTTAAATATTAACAACTATAAATTATAGTTTCCTTATCTAACAGTCATTCCTAAATTTCACAAATCTACTATAAAATTCAGATTTATCACCTGAAGTACTAAATGATATATGAATAAACCTGAAATCATTTTTGCTAAATTTCTTAACACTATTTTAGACAATATTGTTAAATCTGAAGCCATTTGGATTATTAATAATAATAAACCTATTTTGGATTTTTATCAAAAAATTGTATATATTGCATTAATTCTTTGATTGTAAAGACCTTTTTACTAGCATACCCATTGATAACTTAAATGATGTATTGCACCTTAATTTCCAGGACTATAGATATTTATTAAATATTGATTTGGAATATTGGAAAAACCTAGTTAAAATGTGTATTTATAATAATTTTATATTTAACGGTGAAAATATATTTATTCAAAACTGTGGTCTTCCATAAGAATCCAATTTTTCTCTAGCACACTAGCGAATTTATTTTTACATTATTTTGAAAAATGTTTCATTTATTAGCATCTTTTTGCTTTCAGATACACTTATGATTTCATTATTTTCAGTAATTTAAATTTTGAAGATATTTCTAAATCTAATTACCCTAATGAACTTTCTCTAATTAAAACTAATTTATTTGATACTTAACCAGAATTTTTTTGATTTATCAGTATTAATGATTCTATTATATATGCTGATGTCTTCGACAAAAAAATCAATTTAATTTTAAGGTTAATAAGTTAATATACTGGAACTCAAATATTTCTTTAAAAAAATATATAGAAACATTATATTTAATGTACTGAATCGCATTTATAATATCTGTAACAATAACTAATTTATTAAAAATCAAATAAAATGCCTAATAATCATCTCAAAAATAATAATATTCCAACTTATTTTAAAATGTGTAGGAAGTAGGGAATCACTTGTAAGATTGAAGTAATACGTAGTTTTTGTAAATTACAAAGGGCCATCCATGCATTGAAGTTATTATAAGAATCCTGAAAATACCTTCATTTACTCACTTTCTTTTATTCTATTTAACGAATTCTAATTTCAAATTTACTGCATGTTTCAAAACCACTTTAACTTTTTGAATTTAATTATTCTTGGCAACTATTTCTTTATTCCAGTTTCATATTTACCTTTTGCAAATCAACCTTTATTCAAATATATAAATTAAATCTGATTTGCTGGTTTTGATATGTTTTTTCTATTGTAAGTATGTTTTATCTACTATATGTTTATTTTTTTGTGTGTATATATATATATATATATTTACTTAGATTTTTTTAACTAAGTTTATTTATGATTTTCTTTCAATATGACCACTCTTTGGGTGAATTGCTCAAAGATTTTTAGACATTTGTCCTTTGTGCCAGTCAGAAAAGAGTGTTTATTTTCCATAGCTGACCATATCCCTCCCGATGAAGACATGGTCTCTATGCTTTCTTATCATTTCATTGTATATATTAGTAATTTTCTAATTTTGTATTTCTGGTTTCAATGTTTTTCATTTTTCATGTGTTTCATATTATACATAAATATATATATAGATATATATTTTATCTATCTATCTATCTATCTCCATACCTATCTATCTATCGATCTATCTCTATCTATCGATCGATCGATAGATATATATAGATAGATAGATTCATACATATATATACACATACATATACATACATACATACATATATATATATATATATATATATATATATATATATATACATATATATATATATATATATATATATATATATATATATATATATATATATATATATATATATTATATATATATACATAAAATTAATAATCAAATATTAGATGGAGAATAATCATATACTAGATGGAGAATAAAACTTTAAAAACGCAGAATATAGTAAATAGTTGGAAAAATGTTCAATATATATTTTAAAATTTCAAAGAAAATAGAATAAACGAAAATAGAATGAAGTACCAACATGGCCAGCTTCATCAGGGGTGTTGACTATATTGGTGCAAAGTATGGCTTTTCTGCACTGGCTTTCCTTTATTCTATTTTCTTTAAAATTTTAAAATATATATTGAACATTTTTCCAACTGTTTACTTATTTTGTATTTTCAATGTATTATTCTCCATATAGTATATTATTACTCTCCAACTAAGATTTGATTATTTGATTATTATAAAAATGTACTATATATCAGTAATTCTAATTTAGCTGCTTTTGTGCTGAATGTATTGCTAAACATGAGTGTTATATCTATTCTTGTACTTTTAAACTTTATATCTATTCTTGTATCTTTCAATTTTCATTTATGATATTTCTAATATTGCTTTATATATATGCATTCACCCACACATATATCTAAAAATTAAAATTAAAAACAGATTTCAGAAACAAAAATATACTTACTTTCCTTTTCTTGGGATTTGTAGCATTATTTAACATTTTTTGCTGTACATTAGATTTTGTTTCTGATTTAACAGTTTCAGAATTTGCAACAGTTGTTTCTGTATTGTCATTATCGTTTTCTGATAAGTCACTAGTATTAGGTGCAAGCAAAGAACTATTTAAAGCAGATGAATTTAAATCTTCTGAACTTCCTTTAGAATCATCTTCACAAGACATAGGGCTGGAATGACATTTATTCACATTATCTATATCACCTTCTTTAGAAGGAGTAGTTTCATTCACAGAAGATTTTGATTCAATTTCTACAGCATTTAAGTCTTTGTTTTCTTTTGAATCTCCAATAGATATTATATGAGAATTTTCTATAACATCAAGTACTTCAACATCTGGATCACTTTCTTTCTCACAAAGTTTCACACTTTTTGTTTCAGTTGATGAAGCTATAGAAGATGAAGCTTTTCTCTTGCGGTTACTAGCAGCTAAGAAGAGAGACTTTATATCCACAGTTTTAAACGGTGCTGCATCTGAAACCAGAAAAATACTATTAGACATAAGTTTTTAAATATAATAATCAGGAAATTTAGAACATGCAACAACTTAGCTAATTATAAAAACTATTACAACTATAATATTCATAAAACTGAAAATCACAACAATTATTCATACAAATACATACAATTTAATAACAATTTCAATTTTTTATCCATATAATTTGACTTTTGATAAGTATATATAGTTTAGAATATAGTACAGTTCAAGAGTTACTAAAAACAAATGTTTTTAACTTATGATAAATAATGTGTATTAAAATATATATAATGCAATGTGTATCAGTTTCAACACTTGTTAGCAATGTTTATAAGTTAAGAAATTGGTGCCTTACTACTAAACTGAATTCAATGGCATTGCAGCCTTGTGGGGTCAAGGCCAACAGTGCCAATAACATTTTTGTAACCAAGGATCTTGGGATGCAATGATGTGTCCTAGTTAGGTGATCAGCCTAACACAAAATCCCCAATGTTTAACTCCCAAGCATGCTTGGCACTTAGTTTTATCGCCCCATTGAAGAGAATCGGTGCTCTAGAAGGCCGGATTATTTTAAATGGCAAAAACAGAACATGGAAAAGTATGATATATGATTTCATGTCCTTGAAATATTTAAATAAATTTAACATGTATAAAGTTTTACCTAAAGATAAAATATGTATATTTAAATTTTTTTATATCAAAATTGGATGATTATCGCAAATATAATAGTTTTATTCAATGTATTATATACATTTGTATATCTTAACATCTAAATATACTTTCCATAGAAAAACTAGAGATTCTGAAATTTATTTTAATATACAAAGTATCAACAAATTTATCAATAACTTTAAATCATGCAATAAAATAAATCTTTAAATTAAAAAAAAAAAAAACTAATATGAAAATAGAAGTCAATATTTCAATAAAAAATATTATTACTTTCCATTATGAATATTTATATGCACAAAAAGGCTTTAAGAATGCTTTCATATATGATACAGTCCTATATTAATAATATTAAATAATTCTGATAAAATAGAATTTGATACAAGTTAACAACAATAAACTAAAGCTATGAAATTTGTTGGATTTAAATGAAATGATATAAATTATGAATCATAACTACATATTGTACTACAACAGTGCTAGTTTTAAATATATTCAATAAAATTGCTCAACTTACACTAAGCATTAAAAGCATAGACAAAATTTATAAGAAAAAAATTAGACAACATCAATATAAGTGAAGATGAACACAATCAAAATTCCTTCAGCAAAATTTAGTGTGGAAGATAGCTTATGATTAAAAAATACATGGAAGAACCCAAAATGAAAAAAACAGTAAAATCTTATGACAAGTAAAACAAAAAATGAGATTCCATTTCTCTAACTAAAATAATGAGATAAGTAATACAACAGTAAAATGATTACCTCATAAATGCAAGCAAATGTGAAAATACCAAAGCCTATCCATGTATTATAATATATTTTTAGAGTATACAATAGAAAATTTAGAGTAGACAAAATAAAACATTTGAAAATCTATACGAAACATTCAGAAAAAGAAATTGATAAGTTATGTCATCAATTCTATATGTGAATTAAATTTCCATTTTTTTGTCAAGTTCTAAAGAAAAAACAAAAAATAGATGCAACACAAAAAATGTTTAAATTGTTCTGTTAATAATTGAAATTTGATGCTGAATCAACTAATAAATTACTCATTAGTTAGCCTTCAAATAATTAATTAGCACTTCATCATCGTGAAATACATTCAGAACAGTAAAAAATATTTCTTATAGCAGTGCAAATATTTGATAATAATTGGTAGAATAATTAATTTTTAGCTTTTAGAAACTCCAGTCTAAAATAGTGAAGAGTAAGATAAAATCATATGAGAAGTAATGCATAATAGATGCATCAAATGATGCCATAATTCTGTCAAAACATTAAGCTTAATAAACATTTCAACCAAATGTAATTCTTTCTTGGAAATAAAACAAATGTTCAGAGCTTGTTTGGATTTAAATTCTTGTAATAATGATGAAACCTTATCAATAACAGAAGTTTTAATATTCATCCTCTACTCCTAAAAAATTGATAAAATATCCAACAATTAGGCCACATCAGACACCACTTAAAACTCATACAGAAGAACATAATTACGTACTGAATGTTGAATAATATTATTTGCAGTTTTGATTATTTATACTAATAATATGATAATTTAGAACATAAATATTGTCAGGTAATTAAATGTTTATTCAGCCCAAAGTACACATCAAAGTCAATCATCCTGCTTTTATCTACCTTACTATAAGCAAAATTCCCAATAAGAAAGAAGTTAACTATATCAATAAGTCTTCATTATGTTAATAAATGAGAAATATTTTTTTACAATAAATAATGCAGGCATTACACATGATATTACTGTGTCTTCAATAGGTTAATAGCAAAAGCTGGTGAGAAGCATCTACCTCTTGAATGTATTATAAAAAAAACTGAAGTTCCAAATTTTTTCTCAATTTTGAACTTAATTTATTGGATTTTGAAAATCTTGTACATAAATGCCAAATTACTTAATTTAAAACACAACACTGATGACTTTTAAAGCTAAGTATAATTTTCTCAGCATTTTTCATCCCTTATAATACAAAATGTATACTTTAGTATTTATTCATTGCAAATGTCTTTTTGTTTACATTTGCTTACAATTTTTTAGTTTTCAGAGACTTTTCTTTTTGGATTGCTCAAAAATTCAAAACTACAAATTCATGTTTCCTATATACAACTCTATATGTATAATTATGAAGGATTTTTGCAGGAATTAGATATTTGCATTGAATATTAAATATATGCCTACTTGCTTGCATATTTGTATGGTTTGAACATGGTAACTCTCACTTATGTACTCTGTGCAGACAACATCAAATTTTTTATGCTACTCATCACGACTCAGGCTCTGCATTTGTGTTTTAAATTTGTAGAGTTCAAAAATATTGGAAGGCTAGAGAAATAATGGTGTCATAGACAAATTTCAGGGCATTTGTTATTAATAAATTAAATATATGAACCATGGTATAATAAACCATGAGCTGAAATATTAAAAGGAATATAACTTTAAATTCACTAAATATATATATAAAAAAAATTTAAAAAATTAAGACAGGAATCATAACAATTTTAAGAACTAATAAAGAATTTTAATAATTAATAAAGTTTAGTCATAAATTTAATATGCTGTTTAGAATTATAGCTACACAATGAAATTAAATAAGCATTTTGTTAAGTGAATACAAACTAATTTTTAACAGAATGATACAAATAAAAATATCATTCATACATATTGGATTATACATACATTTTAGATACAGTAACTTAATATTATTTCAATGGGAATGTCCATTATTCATAGTCATATACCACATAACCATATTTTAACTTAAACCGTTTTTGCAAATATTATAATTTTAAAAAATTTTTGTAAAAGCACAAATGTACACACAGATTTTAATAATCAGTATTTCAGAGAAAAAACAAGATTTAAGTAAAATTACTTTAATCTTAAAAATTTAGTTCAATAGAAGATTTACTCCCAAAATGTATATAGTTTAAATAATTACAAAATAGATTATACACTATATCTACATAAATACTATCCAATAAATTTGAAAAATCCAACCTATTTTAAAAAACAAGGTTAGACATAAAAATGTTTCTATAAAAAATTATATATTACTTTTTTGAGCTTCAGATAAAGGCATTTTCACATCAAAGTAATTTTGAACAAATGAATATTTCAATGACAAATATCTATAAAATAAATTGAATTTAATAACATAATCATAAAAAATCATTATTAAAGATAAAAATTCAGAGCAATATTAGAAAAAGTTAAATCAATATTATTCATTTTATATACAAATATCAATGCTTTGAAAACCTTAAATTTAAGATCAATTACAAAAATATATGTTCCTTGAAAGATTAAGTAATAACTATAAACAAATTTTTTCAGGATCTAAAGCAACAAAATTATTAAATCCTTTTAAAAATCAAATAATAAATACAAGATAATTAAATACGTTTATGATATATCAAATTTAAATCCATGATTTTTAAGAGTTTATCATTCAGAAATTTCAAAATCAGATTGCTATTATTTATAATAGATATCTTCCTTTCAACTTTATAATCAAATTTCATTTTGCCTGTGAATTGTATAGTAAAAAAATAATCATCAAAAAATTGTTAACATATTATTTCCACACTGACTTGCAGTTTAGCATATAAACAATAATGAATTAAAAAAATAAAATATTTAATTATCACACATCATAACTGTATTAATCACATGATTAACAATCACACATTTATTTAAATTAGATCCAAAAATGTTCTCAACAATTTTTAATCTCATATAGAAGTATTTTTTATTATTTGATCGAAGAATAAAATCTATGCTTATAATTTTCATTGATTCTCATACGTTTTATAATTTACTACAAATAAAATAATTATGCTGAAAAAATTAAAACAAGTTTAAACATTTCATTGTTTTTAAAAATACATTTCATAAATTTCTAATTCGTGAGTGATAACAATTTTAAATTTAATTAATTAAAAATAAAACCATTAATCAGAAATAATTAATATTGATGAATAATACGATTTAAAATGTATAAAAAAATTAGTACATATAATGAGTAAACTATTTTATGCAATTATATAAATTACATAAACAAATTATTTACAATTATACACAATTGTTTTCAGATGGCTTACAATAGGAGCATGTGAGTCCATACAAATATAGAATATATTTACATCTTGATCAAAACTCACGATAGATTAAGTTTTAGATCATATTTAAATTTCAAACGAGTTTTAATAAAACAATCAGAAAATTGAAGACTTATTTTATGAATTACAAATATAACGTGTATACATTGATTGCTTGTTGTCAGTTTTGGCGCGCGCTGAAACTACGTTAGCGCCACCTCATTTTTTTTATTATTTACTATTACATATGAGTGAAATTATTATTTTATATTTATAGCAGAATAAATATTCTTTGAACTAACAATTATAAATAATTAAAACTAATAATTTAAATTTATTTTTAAAATTTACCTACTAAACGTCAGAACAGTTATTGTATGCTTAATATATTATTAACCAATGAAATAAGACCTAGATTTAAACCTTCTTTTAAGCATGTCAAGAACTATCTACCCTATTCTTTAAAAATAATTCACAATCTCAACTTTATTTTTGCTGCTCTACTATCTCAAAATTATAATTTATCCCTTTTGAAGCCTTGAAAAATACCACTAAAGTTAATAAACATCATACTATAGAAACGACCTTGGTGGTTGTGCAAAACATTTGATCATCGATTTTATAATAAAAGTTAGTTATTACGCAAGTAGCAAAATAGCTTGGTCTAATATTAGTAAACTTGCCAAGATAATCCCAATAATGGATCCATAATGGGTGCCACTTTTTCCTAATATTGGGCAGGCCAAGGTTGATCCTACCATGGGGGCCAAGGTTTCCCCAATGTAGGAACTGCCAATATGAGCTAATACTGGACTGATAGGGGTTGCCAAGTTTTTCTCAGTATGCGATGATAAGCCACCATATATCTTATAAAGTTAGCCTAGTTACTACGAATGTTTGGGCATGCCAAGATTTTGCCACAATATATTTATTATAGCAAATTAAATCTTATATGGCTCCCTATTTTTCTAAGCTGTTTGATTGTGTTTTATTTATTAAGAATTTACTTACTAATTCAGATTAAATTTCCTTAATTCTTATACATTTTGAAATTTCTATTCTTGAAGTTTAATCGTTACCGTTCTATTTTTTATTTATCTGCAAACCTTTAATTTCTTTATTTATCTAGGATGTTTTCAAATAGTCACGGTGTTTGTAAGTTTTATTTTTCTTATATTTGTGATAACAAAGTTTAGTTACCATGAAAATTTGTTTTCTACTTGAATTTAAATTAGAATCCAAATCAAAATAATGTTTAGATATATTTCATTTTTTATTTGCAATTGTTCTGCATATTATTAACCATGAAACTACTCCAAAATCCAATGTTATTGTTACATAAAGTGAGTTCCGTAATCCAATGTTACATAAAGTAACAGCGATAATTTGGCTGTACAAGTATTTACCTACATTTATTTAAACATATATAGATTTCTTATAAATGCATTTACGAAATATTATTCGTAAAGAAGTGTAGTGAATTAAATTCGTTGCATTCTAGAGATGCACTTGAAATTTAGTATTTTTTACTTTTTATCAATCAATTATAGTATTTTGTACTGCGTTTTATAATGTCTTAATACCAATAGATTCTCTTCGATTTATTGATATACTTCTGTAAAGTTATGTTTTTTATTTAGTTTGGAATATAATTGGGATAAATGCTGATTTGAAAAAAGTTGCTAATGTATGTTAGAAAAAGCAAATGTTTGTATTAATGTTATTTATTTGGTTATAATATTTGAATAAAAAATATTTGTATAATTAACATGAAAATTTCTGTTTTTTATGAATTTGAAAAACATAATTCAAAAATCTTAAGTCGATTTATTTGGCTTCACAGCACTTGACAGCACACAAATTCCGAAGACAATTGTCTTCGGAATTTTTATTTTTTTCCATTTTCTACACTGCAATTTTGTATACATTGTTTCCATACTGTATTTTTAACATCTTAATACTAATATTTTCCATCAGTAAAGGTGGATTTTTTATTTGAAATTTTGGTTAGAGATTTCTTTTTCAAAAAATTGTTTAATTACTCTGCTACTTATATTGAGACATCCAATTTGCAAACCCATTTTGTAAAGTTAATTTAACCAGAAGTTGCTTAACAATCCTTTTCCATCCCTAAGGGAAAAGAAATTTATTAATAGTTTTCTTCTTCATAACAAATTCCATCAATGTATAATAATTACTGCTGCATCAATGTAATTATCACACATTGATGGAAAAGTTGTTGAGTAAAATACTGGACCATCTTTATTATATTTAAGAAATTTATAGAGGAGAAAATAAGCACAGCTAATCAAATAACAGATTCATTAACTAGACAAATATTTTAGAAATATTTGATTTAGACTATTTCTCTCCTATTATTTTTAATACGAAACACCTTCTTAATGTATATTTACATTTGCTTTCTATAGATTTATGATATACGAATGAAAAGCGAAAAATGTTTTAAAAAATTCCTTGAAATCTTCCACTTCATTAAACTATTTATCTTCATTAAACTATGGTATAGGCTCTTCTTCTTTATTTACAAATACACCGCAAAATGTCCGTTATTCTCCTTTTCTTAAAATCAACGTACGATTTTTTTTTTATTTTTGAGAATTTTTCAAAGAATTAAAAATTTTTCTCTACTTTGAACGATGAGTAAAACCATTGCAATTTATATCACATGAGCGTCACGTTAATACGCAATATATTAGGATAATAATAGTTTGTAATTCATGAGCCTCGTTTTAATGCAGAAAAATAAGCTACTAGTATAGAGCTTACTTACAAAAATATATGTACATTACTTTTATATAAAGATAAATGCGTATCGTGAAGTAGTCTTGCCATTTTACCAATTATTTAATTGACTTGATTTTCCTTAAGAGATTTTAGAGATTTCTTATGGAAAATCAAATCCCTTAAGCAATTGATAAATTATTGTTATAAATTAAATTAGCTACAACACTTTTAATTCCCTCATGATATTGGGGTGGTTTATATAAAACGCCCGAATGTCAGTATAGAGTGTCAATGTATATGTATTATGTTTTTTTTCTTTATCATTAGAAAAAAAAGCTGTTTCTTTTATGAGCTTTTATAACTTTTTAAAACTTCATAAAATATTAATATACAACATAAAAAATATTTCTTGTTATATTTTTTGAGTGAAGAAAATTCTGATAGTTATCAAAAAATGCAGTGATAGTACTTGGCAAAGAGTAGATAGAAATAAAATAATATATTTCATGATTAAAATTCATATATTATTCATTCACGACATTTATAACTATGCAAATTAATAATTTCAAAAGATGAAATCACTTTATTTAAAGGAAATTTCAGTGAGTTTTGTTAACACAGATATATACTACGAGTTAATTCATCTTGAAAACCGAACACAAATGTTTACAAAGAAAATTTTTTTTAAAAATTATCTATTTCATTATGCATTTAAATAAAAAGTGAGACAAATCCTGAGAATCAAAATCTCAAAAGTTTATGAATCCAATTAATTTCTAACAATCCTTGATTTGCTTGTATCAGAATCAAAAATGAAGAAAAACTGAATATTCAAATTTTTAATTAATAAATCATTTATATAATTCATAAAACTTATTTAGCTTAATCAGACAGAAACATTACTAAAAATATCACAATCTAATATCAAAACTGATTTCTTTTTACTGATATAGCATTAATAGTTTAATTTTCAATCACGGAATTTTTTGGAAAAACATGCGAACACATTATTAATGAACTTAGCAAGATTCAGTTTACTTAAGACTTCCTTGCTCAGCTAAATTGCTGTCAATCAAGTTGTAAGAAAAATGTCATTTTCCTTTATATGATTAAAACTAAATCTCATATTATATTATTTTATCTTTTTTTACCTTTTTTGTTCATATTGTAGATTGCATTTATTTCTAAATGACTACAAGAATTTCTTATTAGTGAACCAAAAATTATAAAATCAAAGTTTAAAAAGTTTTTGTACAATCTTTTGGATAATTAATTACTCTTTCATTTCTGGAGAATATTTCATCAGTAGAAACTAAAGTTTTAATTTCATTGTTTTTGTTAATTTCAGTATCCGCAAACAGATTAATGAAATATTGTTGAGTAGGTAAAGTTTTGTGCTGTCAGCTGATGAAACTATCCGAAGGAGATCGACACGAAATTGAAATTGCTTTTTTTCTTGAAATCATGTTATCTTTTATAGCTTTTTAAATAAATATAATTCAGATTGTATTTGTTGGTTGATCACAATATATGATGGTAGGATGAAACGAAAAATCTGAAAGCTTAAAGTACTCAGGTAATCTTTCTAATTCAAGAAGTACTTCATCAACGTGCATATTGATAGTAATAGCATAATATGGGTAATTTTCTTCTAATGGTAAAGGGTTGATAATATCAACTTGCATCTCACTGAAACTTGATTTATTATTGAAAATTTTAAATAGATTTCTTAAAATGAACTAATTAATTTTAAAATGTTAACAATTGTGAAAGTTTCTACACAATATTTGAATGTCTTTAATCTTTGGTTGGTTAATATACATTTTTTATTATGAATTCTTTCGTAAAATATTCTCATTTCCTCTGTCTATAGATGGTTGCAAGTTCCTGTCTCGAACCTTAACTCCACGTCACAGATCATCATACTTGATTCTCAAAGCAAGTAATCATTCTTAATTCTTAAATTTATCATGGAGGAAATTTCTGCCTATGAAAAGTGTTTTTTTTAAAATTTATTTAAATCATAGCTACTAACATTTGAGCTAAGTATAATGGCAATAATCATTAAGAGGGAACAGTTATCAGCAATAACTGCATTTATATTAGTTTGGTAGTTAACGGGATAACAAGAAAAGAGCAATCAATTTGTAGGGTCATTTCTCTGGAAAATGTTAAGTCTATTTGAGAAGACAAAAAAGTTAATTTAAAATTTTATACTAGATCACAGTTTTATTGCCTATTCAGTAAAACTGCAATCTAGTATAATTTCTTAGAATTGAGCATAAAAATTGTATAAAATTTTTAATAAAGTGATAAAAAAGTGTCCACAAAAATTTTCAATTAATTTTAAAGGAACGTATTACTTGATATCCGCATTGTTAACATGTTAAATAAAGCCTTGTTTTATATTGTCAAAAGAAACATTAGATAAAATAAATAAATAAATCGAATACACCAAAACATTTGTGATATTAAGGGGATCTCATATTTGTGAGAGTTGATACTTCACATACATATCTTGATTTGTTGAAACTTTGAACTAAAATATTTAAAGCTAGCTCAATGCAGGTTTCCTTAGTTTAAGGGTTCAAGATTTCATGTTATCAGTAAGTTGCTTAGGCAGTAGTTTGTGCGATAATTCTGCACAATTAGTTTTATCTACTTCAATGAAAGCTTACATTTCTTAGCGATTGATACGATTGATTCTTTTAACCTATGTAAGAATGAAATATCTAGGGAAAATTTTAAATTGTTAAATAAAAATTTAAATTAAAAAATAAAATTTCACTTTTATTTCCAAGATGATATCACCTGGAAAATAGTATTCATATTAAAGTTCTTACTTATGAGAAATAATAAATATTTCATTTTAATGATTATCGTCATATCGATGATTCTATATGTAATATTTTTATTTTTGACCTTGTCATTTCATATAGGGAGTACTTCTCCATAAGATGTTTCTAAATTCCTGGAGAAAAATTATTTCAAATGCTATTTTTTCTTATATTTATAGTTCAGTTAAGAATTAATAATAATAATAATAATAATAAATAAATAAACAAATTTTCAAGGTAATCTTACTGAAGGTTCTCAAAACATTTATTTGACTACCCATAGATAAAATCGGAGATTAAATTTTATATAGAAATATGGGCATGAATTTTTTTCCCTCGCATACATTCATTTAAAATTATTTTTCATTTTCAATATTATCTTCGAAAATTTTAGGTTAAGTGATTATAATATTTTATCAAGATATCGTTATCTCTGTAACGATTATTTATTGACATTAGATTGATTCATTGCATTATAAATCTTTTTAATAATGAAAGAATTTGAATCAAGATAGATGATAAATACATTCTGAATTACTGCAAATATCTGCCCTCGAATGGGAATCGAACTTCTGAGCTTCAGAAATACAATTTAAGACTTCTCTTGAGTCTACTTGATGACTTGAGTGTTGACTCGGTTACAAATTGGGGACACAAAAACTACGATATATAGGTGCTTTATTTATAAAATTTCTTGAGTATTCATGTGTTTTAAAAAATAAAATATAGAATTCACTTTAACGTGATTTGAAAAGAACTCAAACCTTCAGTATAACTAATCAAAGTTTGAAATATTTGTTTTACAAATCAGTGGTTCTGTGTAATGAATAAAATATATGTATAAATTCAATATCATGAAATATGAATAACCTTGAGTGTAATTTTATTCCAAATACTAAATTTTTGGAAGACATTAAAAAAAAACTAATGTAAATTATATCAATGTAAAATTCTCCGTTAATAAGTTTGTTTTAATTTGAAATAAAAAGAAAGACTTTTTAGATATTTAAACCGATTAAAGCAACTATATATTAAGAAGTGAAACATTTTCTTAAAGAATTTAATTAAAGATTTAAATACTCGATTTGCATTAATAGAAAGAGAGACATGATATTGCGGTTAAAATTGCAAGATTCTGTAGTTTGCTCCTATTTGTGGTATTCTCATGCAGAAAATCGCCGCGAGCTTAGTTAAACTTTGTGAGTTAATGAGAAACATCATTAATGAAATAAGTTTAGTTGATTCTAGATTTTCAGTTCCTCCGTTTGAAAAAGATAGCTTTTCATATTTTAAATACCATGGTAGAATCCCGTTAATTGTATTAAACAAAAAAATAATTATAGAATAATTGAAATATGCTGTCAGAATATGGTAGCAAATTTGTATAACTTACATAGATTAATTTTTTAATTAACGGGTAAATGGAAAAAATATCAATTTTTATATATTCTATGCACATAATGATATACCTTATGTAATCAACAAAATTTTCTTCTATAAAGTTTATTTGATTTTGATGAAATTTTGTTTGATACTGATAAAGACTTTTTATTGAAATTTTTTTATTTGATTTGATATTGATAAAAATGATTACATTTTATCTACATCGAAATCATCTAATTCCCAAAACGGAATATCAAATTCCCAAAAATATTTCACGTTACTTAGTGGGTAATTTTCTTTTTGAAGTCTGTTGTAAAATATTTGAATATTCGACACGTTTAGCCTTTCAAGAGAATTTTTCACAAATGGTGCACCGTGTATCAAAGGTAAAATCTTTGAAGAATCTCAAGTACCCATCTAGATAGTAATGCATGTTTGAAAGCAGAAGACTATTCCTCTTTGAAGCACGTGATCTTTTCAATATGCCAGGGGGAACTCTCTTATAAATATTGCTGGCACATTTTTGAAATAAATAAATTTTAATGAAACTTTTTTTTTAAGTAAAACAAATAAAATATATCCATCTGCAAGGGCTTGGAGAGCGAACTCTTTAAGCTCATTTAATTTGCATTTTATCATTTCTTAATTTTAGATACAGGGTATCGGTATTAATGGTGTCCATTTTTTTCAACAGCAAACAACTGGGAGATATTATTTGAAAATAATAATTTGTTAACAGAGGTAACGCCTTATCTAATAAAAATCACTTACAGAAATCAATATATCCATTTCTGTTAAAAATCTCCATTAAAATTTTTGCCGGACTTTTTTCTTCATTCATTATCACTTAGGAGCATTCAAAATTAATCGGTACAAAATCAAAATTAATGATGAAGCACATATTTTCAGATTTACTAAACTTTATCCCAGATGTTTACATTCCACATTTTAATACAAATCATTAATATAAAGGGGCCATTTAAAATTAAATTAAAAAGCAATGTCTCTTATTTTTAAAAATCATTTTTCTCATATTTATTGAGTAAACTAAATTCTAAATCATTATGGATTAATTAAAGAGACCACAGCCTGCATATTTCAAGTAAATATTGAACAATCTGCTTTAAATCATTACGTACAAGCTTGAACCCATTACCATGTCAAATTTTTAGATGGATACTTCAGACCAAAAAATAACTTTTTTAAAATTTAAACCTCTTTTGAGTAAAAAATCATTTTTATAATTTTTAATTTAACTTAAGTTATGTCTTTTAACTATGAAACATAATTTATTATTATTTCTTTTTGGTTATTCTATTGCAAGAAGTATTTACGAAGTAAGAATTTTTAATATAAAAGAAATATATGTTGCAATAATTTATGTTCTAAAGAAAATTTATTTCATTATTCTTCAAAGTTTGCTGTCGAAAATTTGGTAATGACAAAGCAATTCTCGTATTCATAATGTTTTTAATAACACATTTGCTTAAAATAGTTATTGGAACATTTATAAAAAGTATTTTGGTAACAAAATATGCTTATATTGTAAGCAACAGTGGGCATTCGATATTAATTTGAGGAAAATATTCGAGGATTAATAAGAACAAATACAGAAACTGATCCTAAAATAAAAAATAATCGTTACTGATTTGACGATTGGAGATATCGAAGCAAAAGTCGAATTAGATACGTTAGTTTCGGAATTGCAGAAACTTTTTTAATAGAACTCATTATAAAACTAGTTGTGAAACAAGCTATCATTTTTAATACACAAGTTTCCGAACCTCAAACTGAGCTGATCGTCATCACTAATTACAATGTACATTTAAAATAAAAAAATTAATTTCATACACATGTAAGAATGAAATACGGGCGAAGCATTATCACGTAGGCGTTTCATCCACTATGATTGGAGGAAATAGATGAATCATCAAGAATTAACGTTTTTTTAATGAAGGAGGAAGTGTGGGAAAGAAAAGGATGGACTCTTTTTTATAAAGCTAAAAACTTTTGTCAAAATGGAATAAACGTTTTTTGAAGTACTTATTAATTCGTCAGTGCAAAAAAAGATATTATTTACCAAAGATTCAACAAAAAAATAGATAAATAAAAATGAAAAAAATCGTGATCGAAGGAAATTTGAAGAATTATTTCAGACTATTCCATTGCATTGCTATTTGATTTATTTAGAATCAGTTGTATATTATGTACTTTTTTCATATTACCTTAAAATTGCTATAGGCATATCTGATTAACAGTTTCGTTTTATTTGTTTTTGATAATCACCAGTTTTTGAAAAGCAATAATATAATTGAATTATTCTGAGATTTGATTATGTTATAATTATCCTAAAAACAGTTTTAATGATTTAATTTTACACAAATGATGGAAATAAATTTTCTTTTTTCCCAGATAGTTGTCAAAGCATATAAATATAGTAAATTATTTAAAATATTCTATAATTATCTAAGTCACATGCATTGCTTTTTTTCTTTGAAAAATATGAGCTAATTTACTGAGAAAATATTAAATATAATACAAAGTAATTACTTTTGTTGTTAAATAACCATAATACAAAAGCAGAATGTCATCCAAGCATTTCGAATGTATGGGCATTTGCTGTGAATATGAAACTTATCGAATTCATTTCATTGTTATTGTAAACTATGCCTTAATAATTATTTAAAACTCGAAACATTTAAATTAATTAATTTAAAAGCAACAAACAAAATAATCATAAAATGTATTCGTTGCAATCAATAAAATATGATTATACGCAAAATATGTAGATTTGAAGCAGTTATGCAATATTTACGGGAATCCTCATCAATGATTTCTCAAAATTTGTTTAAATAAATGAACAAGCCACACTTTTTATCATTTGAAACTTTATTATGAGTTAAGCACCTAGCCCTGAATTAGGTTCTACAAGTTAGACCAAAGATGCTGGATACGCGTAATTTAGAATAAGGGACCAAGAAGCATACCTTCAATACTTCACCAGCCTGTTAATAATCAAGTTAAAAAGCAAATTATATAATAATTAAGCTCCAAAAGATATCTCTTCAGTTAGAAATTGCCATCAACTGAGTATGGACAAACGTTCATAATTATGAGACTTTACATGGCCCAAATGTCCACATTTAATTTTTTATTTACTCTATAGTCATTTTTTTGCACATAGTCCAATTGTATAGGAATTAATAATAGATTTCGAATCATTGCAATTATCCGCATGCAATGTTGGAATTGAATCTAAAAATTTATAAACTGAAGTCTAGAACGATATTCATTCAATTGCCAGCTCGGCCCAAAGATTCAAATTATATTTTGTGGGTGGTCCTGTGTTTGAACACAATTACTGTTGAACAACGGGAGAAGAACTTATCATACCTGCTTTCTGCATGCAAGTCTGTTGTAAGGAGTGTCTGAAAGTTTTCCATGTCTCTTCCCCTGTGACTTGTGACCTTCGTGTATTATAAATATAAAGGATTCTTTGTAGTAATGGGCTTACTCACAAGTAAAAAGGGAGAAAACCTGAAAAAATTTGATTTCTTATCTTTACAGAGAAAGTTCAAACATATGTTTTTTAATTATTTATTAATTGAAATTGAGCATAAGACTTTCTATTTCACAGAGTGTGGTTATTTCACTTGAACATAGTAAGCTTTTAGATAATCAAATTAATTTAATTTATAAAAATTTACAACAAGCATTTATAAAAGAATATATAAATAAGTGCTTTCACTTACGAAATTTCTGATGAAATTTCATGTATATATATATATATATATATATATATATATATATATATATATATATATATATATATATATATATATATATATATATATATATATATATATATATATATATATATATATATATATATATATATATATATATATATATATATATATACATACATATAGTGACTCTGAATTTTAACAGTAACAGCCGAGGTATAGAGGTATATACCTAAATTATTTGACGACGATATAATTTCTTATATAATTAATTAAAAATCTTCAAAATTTTAAGATTTTAATTTTATTGATTTGAATTTTTATGTACTGCAAGAAATTCCCTATAGTAACGATGGAAATGCTTTTTTACATTTGCGTACCGAGAGTCACTTTCTGAATTTTGTTGATGTGTTTACAACCTAAGAATATAAGAAGAATAAATTTTACCAAATTTTATTTCAATAAATTAGAAAATTTCCTGATCTTGAATCAGTTATTTGTACACACATTGTTTTTCCTTTTTATTAATTCTTTTCATCGAATGATAGATTTTATTTATCACTTAAATTTTATTTCAAAGTTTAAATCAATTTTGTTACTTTAACAACAGTGATGTAAAATGCAATTTTGAGTAAAATATATTATATAAAAGTTTTATGCAACAAACATATTGTAGTACAGAATACTATTATTTTTTTTATAATTTTCGGCTTTTTCTATGCATTTCTTTCTTCTTAAAGAAAAGTGTTTATTATTCTCAAATTTTGGTACATTATATCAATGTCTTTATGTATGACGTCCATATTAATATAATTTAACTTCTCTTTTTACCATATTAAAAAGCATACTTTTTTTAAGCCTCTAAGATCACTTGATCTACATATATTTAATCCACCAAGTATTTTCAAAATCAGAAAAAATTTATAAATTAAGGGAAACTATGACAAGAAACAGTTTTCAAACTTTATGTTATAAGATTAGTATTAAGAAGAACCCTATGTGGTTTGATACAAAAAAGATGATAGATTAATAAATAAGATTTTGATAGATTGATAATCAATACTGCTTTTGAGTGGATGGGTTAGGAGCAAAGTGTATGTCAACTAACCTTTATAGAACAAAAGGACTGAAACAAAAGTTTGTCACTAGAGAGAAATCCTAATATCAGAAAGTGAAGTATATGAAAGTTATAATCTATTAATTTATTTTAAAAAGGAAAATACAAGTCAAATTATGATCCTCTCATAAGAAAATCAACGAATCAAAAAAGAAGAAACTGTTGAAATACAATATTTTGCATATAAAATTCCGAAATTTATTATTATTATTCACATTACATAATTTTAAAATTAATGTAAAACATTATTTAAACTTATTACCGTAATGTAATCGATAGTTGTCTGTATCATACAACAGAAAATAATAATAACGGAAATTTAGCCTCAATTCTTAAAATGAAAAAAAAAAAAGAAAATTAATTACAGAGTTAATTTTAAAATATTGCTAAAAGGTCTTGATTTTTTAATTTTTGGAGACAATATTTAAAATATAAAAAAGATTAATCGGTAATAAAAATTAGCATTTTAAAAAAAATTTAAAAATTAGCAAAATTAGAATTTTTTTGAGCTAAATATGACTGTTCCAACAAGCATAAATATGAAATTGTTTGATATCGATCACTTTAAGAGATATCGATTACTATAGTCATCTACCGGAAAAATATAATGAGTTTCTTTTTCCCTAACCTAATATTTGATAACATTTACTCATTCATCTTAGAGCAGGCAAAATTAAAGGGAGAAGAAACTTTTCGATGTTCGAATAAAAAGTTCTTATTTACTTTACTTTTTTTGAAACAAATTAAAAGGTTTCGATAACATAGAAATTCCTTGAGAAATGTAAGCCAGGTAGATATTTATCACTCATACTCTTTTTATTAGCAAAGGATGATGTTATCTATAAAGATTTCATCAAATAAGCCATCAAAGATCCTCGTAATACAAAGAGAAATAGTAGCTCTTTGTTGTTTATTTTAAATCGTTTATCTGAAAGAAATTGGTACAGTCAGTTGCAAAGTGATTATGTTTGATAATATTTACATATTCCTTTTAAAGCTGGAAAAGATAAAAAAAAAAGAAACTTTCTCCTGTTCGAGTTAAAATATTCGTATTTATTTTATTTTATTTTTTTCAGAAACAGAAATGAAAAATCAATAATATTTAAATTCCTTGACTAATAGAAATCAGGTAGACATTTTCACCTCATACTCTTCTTATCATCAATGAAGGCTGTGTTATCGATAAACGTTCCCTTGTCTTGAAGAAAAGGACAAAAAACAGTTTCAAAGGTGACTGATATCCGAAGAAATAGTAGCTTTCAGTTGACCATTTTAAATCGTTTATCTTAGTGATTGGTCTAATCAGTTGGAAATAAACAGATATTACATACGGAAAAACATTATTTCTATTTCGAAAATTGCGATTAAGTTATCTTTTTGATAGATTAGATTATAAAATTTAAAGAAATGAAAATATCAAAATTATAACATTAAAATATAGTTCAAAAATATTAAATTTAATATAATATTGAAATAAAAGTAAATGTATTCCTTTAATATTCAAAATAATTTAATGGACTTTAATATTATGTTTTGAAAATATAATACGAAGTTCAGTTGTAGTAAAACATCTCTAAGATATTGAGCATCTCAATAAATAAATAAATTTATGAATTGTTTGAATTTAATTAACTAAGAAAAAACAAAAATAAAAATGTCTATTGTCCTTTTATTAGATTTGTATCTAATTATTATAATAACATAGAATAACACAAAATAAGCGAAAGAATTATAATGCTTAAATAGTTATTTAGAATCTAAAATTCGTTAAATTATTTTAGTTTCAAAATGTATAAAGTCAAGCAAATTTTTGAGGAATGGAAAAAATAATCAGAATCCTTTTTTCAACAAAAAGTAGAAATTCGCAACTTATTTCTCACCATTAGCAGCTACAAAAATAAAATTTTATTTTCATATTACTTTCATGTATAATACAGTAACTTGATAAAAAAATTTCTGTCTTTTTATTTCAGTGAATTTTATTAATATCATACCGTTTCAGTTTAATTATAGTGGTCATACGATACATTGGATTACAATCATTTTTACAAAAAAGTTCCGTGTTTAAAATTTATTTGAGATTTTAGGACATATTTATAATATTTACGAAACTATGCCATCTTGTTTATTCAGTTTACTTATTTCCATCGTTTACTAGATCCCTATTTTCAAAATTTGGGGAAAAATACAATTGGATTCTCTTTCACAAAATATTTTTTACAATTTTGCAAATTTTAATTTGATTTACATTTTTAATTAACTGAAATGGAATTTTCTATCTCACACTATTACATTACCAAAAATTATTTTTCATCATTTTGTTATTATTTTCTCTTCAGTTATTCTGTTCTGTTATTCTTTAAGTTATATGAAATAAATAATGCAATTCAATTTATTTCACGTAACTAAAGAATTATCTTGTTTAACTTGTGTGATAATCTAAAGTATTAAAGATATACAAATGGTTATATTGTTTTTTATTTAAAATAATTCTGAATTTATTTCATAAAATATAGTAAAATTGAAAAGTTAAGTTTTTACAATCAAAATTGAATTTTATAAGCATGTTAAAACACCAACAGAACATACGATATCAACTACATTAATTTTCTGTGTTATGCATTTTTCGTTTTTAATCAATTATCTGATCAAGAAGCAATTATTGTATAAATTTCAGGAAAAATCATGAATAATAGTTTGTCATTTCCTTGCAAACTTGTCTCATAATTGATTTTATGCCCATTGTTCACTTTATGTTTTTATTTTTTTTTACAAATTTCCACTTTATAAATATGATGAAAATAAAAAAAATTAAATGCAAAATCGTTGTAAAGTTTGAAAAAAGGGATTATTAAATTAAAATATATTTAAAAAAATAAAATATATTAAAATTTACATCAGTTGTATTATTATCTAAAAGATATCCTTGTTACTCTTTTAAATATTATGTTTCCGGCATCTATTTATTTTGATTTGATACCCCTAATTTGCAGTTTATTCATTCATAAAGTAAAAAATTCTTGATTAATCCATAATCTGAAATATTATCGATTAGTCATTTGATACTGTTTCGCACATAAAAAACGTTACAATGTAGCTATATTATACTTATTAGTAATTGCTGTTTTGTAATGAAACCAAATTCAGCGTACATTGATCAATTTCATTTAGATCGATCATTTGCTTTTAGATCCTTTTCACAGCATTTTCATGTCATATAGTTAGTTACATTTCACAGTAGGTAATTTAAATTACGTTTCCTATTCGAACACTGAATTCACTGCAGTACTTCTTAACAACCAAAATATCATTGAAATTTCAGCAAAATATGCTCAAAGTCAAAGTTTACTGGCAGTTGCTTTTTCACAGGAATATAAAAAATTTGCAATCATCAGAAAATACTTATAAATTAATCATTATTACCTTTAAGAGCATCTAAGAGTACGTCATTTTCATTCGAAAATTTATGTTTATTTTTTTAGAAATACAAAACAGTGTTTAATCGATAAATTATCTCAACCATTTACAATCTTCTTACAATTTACATGGGTTTTTGGCAAATTCTCAAGAATCAAAAGAAATTTAAAAAGAAATAGAAATATAAAATAATCCTTTTTCTATTGATTGTGCTTATGAAATATTTAGTTTTTTAAAAATAATTTTTTTCTTCTTCTTCAGCACGACAGCCTGGGGGGGACAAGGCTTTCCACAGAACACTCCTCGATTGTGTTCTCCGGTAGGCGACAGTTCTCCACTTTGTTACTTTCAGCACTGTAAAGTCCTCCTCTACACAATCAGTCCATCTAAGTTTGGGCCAACCTCTAGATCTGTTTGCAATGGGCCTATAATTAAAAATTCTTAAAGTCAAAGACGAGGGGTCCATTCGAAAGATATGGCCCGCAAATCTCAAGCGACATATTTTACTATAATTGACGATGTCAGCTTCCTTAAAAGTCTGTAAAGCTCGAAATTGTATCTGTGCCTCCAAACTCAAATCTCATTTACAGCACCAAAAATTTTTCTTAGGACTTTTCGTTCAATTATTACAATTTCATTTGACCGAGTCTTTGTTAGAGTCCAGATTTCGCATCCATAAGTGAGAAAAGCTCTTATGATGGTTTTGTATAGCGTTAATTTTGTAAACCTTTTGATAAGTTTCGATTTTAAGAAAGTTCCCAGTCCATATAAGCAGCAATTAGCAGCAAGAATAGTATTTTTTGTATAAATTTCTAATTTTTTAAAATCTAAAGACACTTTTAATTTAGTAAAGAACAAAATTCAGATAGTAAAAAGAAATATATTGTGTATGCGATCACTTTCTATCGAAATAACTTTAATGGGATAATAATTATTTTACATTAAGCTTTTGATCGACATTTATCATCGTCTAAAAATAAAATGTAAATATTGAGCAAAAATATTGATTATTAAAATTTCATTTATTAGTTTTTAAGCGTATATATTAAGTGTATTTTAAGTGGGTAGGTGAATCCTATATTTAGAAACATAACAATTCAAATTTAATAGTATTGTAAATTGGACTTCTTTAATATGTGAAAAATGAATAAAATACCATTTGAATACAAAAAATACAAAAATTTTTTTAACGAGAATATACTTACAAAAAAACTTTTAAGAGTTCTTTTCAGATTTAAAGTTTTCACAATTTACAAATGATTTATTACTATAACATTAATAATAAAAAAGAAAAAAATACTATATAGAAAATAAGTATCACAAATATAAAATTTCGCAAAGAAATTTGTTTGTCTTTTTTTAATTAGTCCTTGTGTGCAAAAAATTGAGAGACAAATAAAGAAATCAATCACAAAGAAAACAACTCTCAAAAGTTACCACGAAAAGAAAACTATTAACAAATTAGAGAGACATTTCTCTCATTTCCTCTTTTTCATAATACTTGAATATATTTCTATTCAAATAATATAAAAGCATGTGAAATAAAAATTAAATGCCATCACTAATACAAATTCTAAACTAATAAAAGATATCCTTAAATTATATGCAGCTAGTACAGTTAAACAATAATTTTGTACATAGTACATATTTTTTCATTTTTTAATCCTAAACTCAAAACTGGAAACTTTCATGAAAATATCAACAATTAGATTATTACAAGTATTTCGAATCTTAAAATAATAGAAAGACTCTTAAATTAATTATTTTAACTAGAGCAAAATATCTCCAATTAACTTTCATTATTTAGTCCTAGCTAACTCTAGCTAGAACACAGTTTTGGCTAATGCTCGATAACATCCAATTTAAAGAATTATTAATAAAAATAAGCTTGGAATTAGTTAAAATAAACATATGACTGGTCTTCAACATTTGCACTAAGCAATTTAGTCAGTGCTAAAAGTCGATATTGATTATGTTTTTTTTTTTTTTTTTTTATCCATTTGATTGAGATACAGAATTCCAAGAAACTACTCGGTGAACCCGTAATCAGTCGTTAGCGTTAAGCAAACTTCAATGATATTAACCTTTTTACTTATCTCAAGTTTACATTTAGCATATGCACTGATAATCAACATCTAATATAAAAGTCTTTTCCCACTGTACTTAGAAAAAACAATTATTTATTTAAATGGAAATAGTTTCTACTATTATTTTCTAAAGTTGTGTTTTTCGTACTAAATTTGCTTTGTGTTTCAGTTAACGAAATTTTACTAGTTACTTATTTTCTCTTTTACATAGTGATATTGATAGAAAAGAAAAAAATTTCCTCAAATTATTTTTAAAAGAACTTTTATTAATTGTCTCCACTGAATGTTTAAAATACTTAATTGTTTAAGATATAGTATATTTGTCTCTTTATGTGAGTTGTAAAAAAGGAAAAGATCCAAATAATTATATACTACATTATATTATTATTGTATCTAAAATATTTTAAATTTAATTAATAAATAATATGACAAAAATCATTTTAAATAAACTTTTAATAGTTGAATTTTAAATATAAAGATGGAAATTAATTAGTTATATTCCTTAAATCATTCAATATCATCATTTTATTTCTATGTAACCATGTGCATATTGTAATATTCTTTGTTTCTACGTTTACAAAATAAAATATAAACAGATTAAAAATAAATATTATGTATAATATTAAAAGCAAATTTTATATATAATATTTAAATGAAAATGTTAGAATTTCTTTTTTAATGAATTGAAATGGAAACACCATTTACAGTTTAGCCATGTAAATTTGAAAATTTAATAAATGTGAAATGTAAATTTAGAAAACAATACAACGTTAATCATTAGATTTCAAGTTGGCTTTATAATTTTTAATTTAATCATCATCATGATTTATTTACTAAATAAATTATTTATTGAAAATGTTTCTATAACATTGCACTCGTTTTTAAAATAGTAGATAAACTATGACGTAAATAATATTTCACAGACATTCAATTGAATATCTTTATAAATAAATGTGTCTAAATTACTTTCTATTTATTTTGAATAAAAAATATATTATAGGTAACACAAAAATTAATTAAGAAAAATTAATGAGATTTTGTATTTTTCTTATTATTCTTTGAAATTCTTTTAATATTTTTTTCAAAGCGGAGCTATTTTACTCATTGTAATAATTTTTAATTAAAATAACTCAAAGATTTTTCTGGATTTGAGCAATGAATAATGTTCTATACTATTACTTGAATATTTTTAGAAAATTCTTTTTAATTAAAATTCATAATATCTTTTTGTTGAAAATTGCGAAAGATATTTATATGAATTAAAAAAGAAAATAAATGTTTTATTTAAACAAAATAACTTAAAATATTAGTATTGATGTAAAATAAATTTTTATAAAGACATATTATTTAAATTTTAAGGCTTTATTTCAAGTAAAGCGCCAAAGTAATTTTTTGTTTAATTGACTCAGAAACTCCCAAAAGTATCAAAAATGAATTTATCTTAATGCATCACTGAAACCAATAAATATCTAGAAGTTAGAAACAGAAATAGAATACAGTAAACAATATATTAGTTAATAATCTAATGCTTGCTAAACCAACGAATCTATTTAATTAAAGAATCATTCCTGTATGCAACACCAAATACAGCATAAAAGCAAATTAATCAAAAGTGAACCGGGAATGTTGGTCTAGTTTTCTCTGTAAATGTAGTTTTCTTTTTATAACAGTTCAAGCGTAAGAAAACAAACATTCAGTGGCAGAACTCCCGATTTCTTTCTTTCTTTTCTTTTTTTTTTTTTTTTTCTAGCACCAATCAGAACGAGTAAAATTACGGGTTTACTTTATTCACTAGAAGTTTTTTTAATTAGAAAAATTTACATTATAAAATTCTTATTTATTTTCATTTGTAATAATGATTATATATTTGCTTTAGATTTTGATTTATAAGGAAGCGTCTTAAAATATTAAGATGACATCTTTGATTTAGTTAAAAATTCGTAATTCGATATAAAATATTTTAAAATTACTAAAATTCAAATGGCTTTAGTTTCATTCTTATTGAAATCAATATAGTTTTGTTTTTATGCAAATCACTATGAAAAATGTGCAAATTTTATAATTGATTGTAGCAATAAAATAATTTCATATATATAGAATATTATATTCTACATATAATAAAACGTTTGAATATATAGAAAATAATATTCAAGTGTTTGAAGTATTTTTTATGTTTATTTAAAAATCTGACTCAATTATACTATATATTAATTTAAAAATTTTGATTGTGATTAAACTAAAACATTTAATTTTAATCAAGAATATTCAATAGTTAATTAAATTTATGGTCTCTGTAAATAAAATATATTTGAAGGCACACATTATTATTTATAACACACAATAATTAATTTAAATATTTAAAAATTAAAAGTTGCTCAAAATTGAAAGGAAATAAGTACACAAAATTTTTAGTTAAAAAAACTTATTTAACACAATTCATGTGATGCTGAATAACTAACTTATCTAAAAATATTTACAAAACCTCTGGAGAAATAAAAATAATGAATATAAGATGGTTAATAATATTTCATATTAATGCTTTGTATAGGTATATTTAAATATCCAGTCCAATTTTAATACTTTAGAATTAATGAGATAGCTTCAATATACTTTCTCTGAATCCTATTTCTCGTGAATGATTAAGAAAATGATATGTTTATGGTTAGGATGGAATTAATTATTATAATCGTATTAATGATGAATTAAGATAAGTAAAAAATAATAATCCAAAATTATCTTTAAAATTATAAAAAATTTGAATCAATTACATAAGAAAATAAAATAATCAAAGGTTTTCATGAATTTATACTGACTGCTTTAAAATTTTATAAAGAATGTTTATCATTAATATTATTTTCGATAACAAGAATAAGCAAATAATTTCGTGCAAATTTGACATTAATATCCTATGATCATCTAATTCTTCTCTATTCTTTTGCACTATTAAAATAATAAAACTAAATTCAAGTTAAAGTTTTTAAAAAAATTTTTTGTTTGTCTATTTAAGCAACAAACTTTTTTATTTAAAAAAATATTCTCAAGTTTAAGTATATTTTATTATGATTTCTGAAAATAAAAAATAATATTTACGTCAGTACAAAATTTTAAATTTTTTATACTAATAATTACTCGTGAAGAATTATTAATCACAACAATTTTTAAATAATGGAAAAAAGTCTTGAAATCAATTAACTGCTTGTTTGTGACTGCTGGAATTAAAAAAATCTACAAACTGTACAAATCCTTTATAAATTTTTCGAAATCTACCAATATATAGTTCGATGGAGAAAATGATTATACAAACAAATTTAACTAAGAGACAATTTAAAATTATTATCAGATTAAGAGAAAATTTTTAAAATAAACACCCGATAAAAACAAAAAAAGATTGAAAAGGCATAGAATAATAAATGAAAAAATATTTATTTTTTAAAAATCAGTTTGAAATGTTTATTTTAAAATAGTTCTTTGTTTCTGAGAAGCGCGTAAAGAAAAAGAATCTAAAATAAAAATAAACAAATAAATTTTGAAATTATGTCTGTGACTGCCATTTCTTTTAAAAATAATTAAGATTTTTTGCTTATGTCAAGTACTTTTTCAATGTCTTAAGTTAGTTTCTTGAACTTTATTAACTACCTAAAGTTCTCAGCTTATTAAGGAACTTCATATTTTTGTTTTCTTCTTCTAGAAAAAGATAATTTAATGTTCAATGAATTGAGTACACTAATGTTTTGAGATTAAATTCTCCACCCAAAACTGCTTAAATTCAACACAGAGAAAAAAGATAGTGTGTCCCTCATTAGTTATTATTTGATTTGCCAAAAGCTACCAGAAAATATTTCTTAATTTCACATCTTCAAAATTGATTCTTTTTCGCTTAAATTAGAATGGTGAGATTTTAAGCTCGATATTGTTTCGTAAAAATATATTATGACTAAAGAAACTTACAAGGTATTTAGGTATTTTAGGTTTACAAACAAATATTTATTTTTATATTTTAAATCATATTATGAAGAATAAAAAAATATATATTTAAGCAAAATATTTTGTGGAAGTATTTATACTACTATCGCATTGTTTTGAAATGTATGTAGATTGATCTTCCTCTCGTCTTGGTTTTTAAAAATCTTAGCTTTAGGTTGGATTATTTAAATCTAGGGAAATTATATTTTTTAGATTTTTTTCCTACATAATTTTATTTGATGCAGCTACACTCAGTTCAATTTTAATTCAAATAATTTTAGTACAGTAAATGAAAATTGCAACAGCTAAAAAATCTGTAATTCTTTTTGGAATGACTATCTGAAATGTCAACTTTATTGTTATTGGACAAAAAGTACTTTTCTATAGTTTCATCCCCTAAACAATTATTTTCTTTATTAGAAGGAAGTTAATGAAATGCGATTAAATTTTAGAGTCTTCATACTCTATATGTCAGCTCGTCTTTCATCGATTTGATTACCACCAGCCATTTGGATAATTACAATGATTCGAAATATACTTTAAATTGCAGGAAGAGAAAAATTGAACTGTAGAATTATCAACAAACTCAACTGTCATACTTGTTTATTGCATTCCTCAATATGCTTATATTAAATTTCCTTTTTTTATTATTTCATTACATGTATAGTTTACAATGTTTCTTTTATTCAAAATTTATTCTGGTTCTATAAATTTTTTCAACTAAATTAAAGCAAATAATATGTATAATATAAATATCTAAAAAATACTTGGATTAAGAACATATTTTGCGATTCATTGAATACTCACTAAGCAAATTTAATTACAATGAATAATTAAAATAAAAAAATGATTTGACAATGAATAATTAAAGGAATTTTCTAACTTTTATTCAATTTATTTAAAGTCTAGAATTTCAAATTAAAAAAATTTATTTTTTAAAAAACTAAAAATTAATTTTAATTAAATTCAAATTAAAAATTTAAATTTTTTCAAATTTGGAATTCATAATTGTAATTGAAGAACTTAAAAATTCAAAGTATTTGAAATCAAGTGGTGTCATTAAAAATATTTCAGTATTTTAACAATAATTCCCAAGAAACTGGATATTTTTTAAATTTTTCTTTCATTATTAGCATTTAATGAAAGGCATATATTAATTACATATTTAACTCTAATTTTAATTTATATCGATAATCAAATTATATGTGTTAACGAAGTATTTACTTTTTAAATATTAAGCATCAAAATGATGGTTTTTAAGGAATTCAAAATGTTTAGTGTCTTTGTAATTTTGAATAATTAATTGGAATATTCAAATAAAAATAATATTCAATTATTCTGACTGATCTGTTCTCTGGTTTTTATTCAACCTTACATGCGCTCGATTTCTAATTTGGGTATAAGTTTCTGTATTGTTTAGAAATCCTTTTTAAGTTGTAAATCCCAGCTGAGTTAATTATTAAGCAAAATAGTTATCTTAGAAAGGCTAAAAGTCAATACAATAAATTTTACCTTTATTACGATTTCAAGAAACTTAAGCTTATCTTTACAATTTCTTACAATTTAAAAAAGAAAAGTTGCCAGTTTTGGAGAGAAAAAATGTTTATTTCATTGTAAGTGAAAAACCCTAAAGTTAGTTTGGGACGATTATTTAATAATCGAACAACTGAGGGAGAACAGATTTAAAAATTACAATTTTTCTAATTAAGAATAAATTTTAAACAATAAATGAGTAAAGCACAACGTGAAAAGTAAAATATAATTATTTTAATGAATTAAATGGATGTTTCATTGAAAATAAAATAATCACATATTAATTAACAATATTCGAAAATACGAAGTTCTTTCATTTCTTCATGCCAAGCTAGCAGCCGAACAGTTATTGTTCTGGCTTTTGGTTCAAAAGTTGAAAGGTTTAATTCCCATCAAAGATGTGGATGTTAGGAGTTAAATTTTTATATAAGTAGAAGATTCTAATTGAACTATCTGGTGTATAAACAACAAGATAGTTAAGCTTCAGCTAAACCAAACTTTTCTTTCGTCACAAGTAATTCAACGTATTATTTAATAATTTTGGCACACCAGAGGTTTTTTAACCGATGGTAAAGAATATTTTTTTGTTTTACCTTAAATTTCTATTTTATTATAATTTCTTATTCCTAAGCAAATTATTTTCCTTTTTGTACCACGAACATTATATAAACTATGACAAGACTAAGTAATATGAAATGTAGAATTTCATTTGCACATGATTTCGCAATAAGCACATAAAACAATAATATTACTAAAATATTATTCTCGGTAAGCATTTAAAAAATTATGGCACTGAGGAATAAGTAATGAATTAAATAAAGACATAAAGCATTAAAAATATTTCACAGTAAATAAAGCACCGAAAAAAATTGCGAGCATTTAAAATATAAGTAAATTAAAGCATGACTCTAGCAAAACTTTGCGATAAATTGAACTTATAATGAGCAATATCTTTTTTTGGGGGGGGGGAATTGTAAAAAATTCATTAATTGATAAGAAATTTTCATATTCCAGACATCTGGAGAAGAAGTTTCATATTCCAGATTTCTTTTTAATGCTTAAAGGAAATCAACTATAAGCCATCTTTAACGATGTCATTGATTATATTTTTCAAGCTTACATTTTTTTAGAATGAGTGTTGAATTAATTAATTAGGTTTCGTGTAGTATTAATTAATAGCAAAAATTAATAACTAAAACCTTGTGAAATTTAATTAATTATTATTACAGGGCAAAATAATTATAAAATCACAATCATTAATACTCAGTATTCACCCACTACATGATATAAATACATGCTTAATGCAAAACATCATAACAAAACCCTAGACTAAAAATATTCATAATGTATTGAAGCAGTAATAATTTAAACCACATAACTTGTGTCATCACATAATGCATTCCATTTTGTTGTAAATGAAAGAAAAAATTAATCATCGTATTTTTATTATTGTAAACTTGCTATAGCTCTTCATATATGGAATAGGTATATAAAACTTATTTACGTTGTTATATTTATATTTCTGACTTACTCAAGAATTCGGAAAGATACACAGACTATCTGTTTTTAATAAATTGTAAATATTCTACATATTTATTATAACTATAGTTATGATAAATATGTAGAATGACAAAACTTTCTTTCATTGTGTAATAAGTAAATCCTTATTAGAGTGTTACAAGTTATTGCTAACGGTCAGACATGGATTTCAGAAACAATTGTTACTTCGCTTTTCTGGAATTCTGAAGAGACTAAATTCAGGCATTTCTTTTAGAAGAATCAAATTTTTTGATTAAATTATGATTAATATTAAAACTAATCCCATTATAAATGTTCCTCTATTTCCATCTATCAGATCTATTCTCTATTTCAACATTAGTTTCACAAACTTAACAGACTTTCTTTATCTTCCGCTTATGCCCCGATGCCATTTTCTAATCTTGGACAGTATAAAAATTCCTTCTTTTTTTTTTTTAGCATAGCCGCCGATCTAGCGCAGTAGAGATAATTTTTCGAAATATTTACTTTGAAATTCAGAGATAAGGCAAGGTAATTAACCTATATTGTACTACTTTCTCCCTTTCAATAGTTTTTTTCTTACAGTTCACTGTTTTATTCTACTCGAATCTTTAAATACCCTTCAAATCTCCTTCTCATTAACACAAAAATTGATCAGTAATTTGATAGGTGGATTATGTTGAAATAGTACAACGAATTTTAAGGATAACAAACATATTTTTGAAGCGTTGGTAGCAATATGTTACTCGAATTTCAAGATTTTAATCTAATGTTTTCAAGTATATTTAAAAAGGTTCAAACGATCAATTTATTTCAAATATATTTTCTTCTTTAACATTATAACTTTTTTGTTTTCCTTCAAACCATATTTTCCCAACTTTATTGATATGGCTAAAAGAATAACGATTTGATAATGCGTCACAATATTTTTATAAAAAATTTGCATAATACAAAATTATGTTTTATTTTTTATTATCCATTGAGTGCATGTGTGCCAAAATACGAATATCACTTCAGCCAATGAAATCTTAGCTGGGTCAATACATGTAGAGGAAGTTTTTCTTTCTTTCACTGTAACTGCTCTGCTTAACATTAAACGCTATTGGCGTTGTTGTGTGCATTACTGTCTGCTGCACTGATTTCTCTGTGTGTTGTGTTTTAGCTTATTATACATATAAGTACGCTCATAATATGCTATGTAAAAAGTAATTCGAAATAAATAAGGCTAAGCTTGGTTAATTGAATTAAAGCTAAGCTTCCTTAACTCACTTAACCTATCAAAATTATGTCTAATGTTGATTTAAGACGGCAGCTCTTAGATTTTTTTCAAGCTAACTATCATAAGGATGTTAAATTGATAGATATCTGTAGGGCTGTACAACAGCCTAAGAAAGTAGTTAATAGTGTCTTGTATAATTTAAGAAGCGAGGGTATTTTGCAGAAAGTAGTAGAAAGTCCCCCTGTTTGGCGAGTCAATGAAAAATTGTATGACAGGTATAACCAAACACCCGTAGTTGCAGATACGGTCCCTTACCACTACACGTTAAAAGATGATATTATTACAAAGAACAATAATTTTGCAGTTTTATCATCCGTGGAAAACAATAGAACGGATCCAATGTATGTTAAAGAGCAGTTGGTAAGTACTCTATTTTCAATGTTTATGTTATATATTCTTTTGAATTTATTTACTTTTATTTGTAATCATAATATTGGATTTTAGTTGTGGCATTAGTTTTATTGATTTTGTAAAAACATTATTTTAAAATATGAATTCTATATTTTTTGTTGTAGTTTTTTATATTTAGAAAATATTTATAAATAATAATTTTAATTGAAGTTTATAAATTTTATTGATTTTTATTTCTCGGTCGTTTAAAATTGTTGATATTACATTAATGCCTGTAATTATTAAAATTACATCAGAAGTTAAAAGATTTTTTAATTTTAACTTACAAAACGTAAATTTTATTTAAATAACTTGAGTTTCTACAGAGGAAATTTCAAAGTTATTATTTTATTGAGAGAAACTTGTTTTTATTTGCAGTCTATTGTAATTTGTGTTTGTTTTTACAAATTTGCTCATGGTAAAAATAAAGATCTATATAATTTCAGAAGATGTATTATGTTTTATATTATTTTTAAAATAGTTTTTAATTTTCAAAGGAAATTTTCTTTTATAAAAGATGTTCAAGATTTTAAATCAACTATGATTGTAAAGATATTTAAATCTGAACTTAATTAAAGTAAAAATGCTGTCAAAAAGGTCATTTAATGAAATGATTTTGCTCTGTTTGTGCTCTTCTAGAATTTTAAAAATTTCATAAAATGTGCTTAAGATGAAATAATCATGAAATTTATTACTATATATTTATAGACCATATTGATCACAGAAAAAATAGTACTAGCATATTATCTTGTTGACCTCTTCTGCTGTGAAAATATTATTGAATCACATTTTAATTTTTTAATTTGTGAAAATAAAGCGGAACAGTTTACTTATATTTTCATTTTAATAGGTTAAAACTTTATTTATAATTTGTGTGGTGGTATATTGCATTGTTAAAAAATATTTCTTTGCAGATATGGTTTACAGGATAATATATAAGTACTGAAAAAAATTATGAAGTTGGATAACTTAGATTTTGTAGAATAACTCCATACTATAAACTAATGGGAAGTAAAATGTAATTGTAAATAATCGACACATTAGAGATCTTAATTTGGTATTATGATCATGGAAAAGAAATTTTTAACAGCTGCTTTATTACATAAAATACGGTTTTGAGTTCTGTATCTATAAGCTTATAAAAGTACCTAAGAAGGTAATTATTAAGAAACATTAAAAAGAAAAGCATAAATTTATTGAATTTATATTACAACATTGAAAATTATAACAGCATTAAAAATAACAATATTCAATTAAATTTAAGATTCATTCAATTTTGTAACTGAACCAATTTGTACTCACAAGTTTCTAATTCAGGCATTGACAATTCTGTAGGCACCCATTTTTACAGTGCTGTTAATAAATCTGAGCTTTCTATAGACATTGTGAATTTTATTTTGTCTTTAACTTTTAGTAATTAAAATGTGTTGCTTATTTTGCTTATAACTTTTCAAATTCATATATATTATTAAATTTAACATGAAAAATATAAATTTATTTGTATACATTCTAATGTTAAAATTTTTCAAATATTTATTTTAGAAATATTAGTAATTTGCTTACATTAATTCATAAAAACTCAGTTCCAATCTAATAAAACAATATTCACAAAGAAAATATTTATCAAGCTTGTTTATAATTCTTGCAGAATTGGTATTAAAAAGATTGTTGCACACAGGTCTTTTTAATAATTTCTAAAGGTTTCATTCCCATTTTGGACGTAGTGTTTGCAGTTTTTAAAATCCATTTTAAACTGAGGTTGCAGTTTAATTAGGGTTCTTATGGTTGGGAATAAAGGAAAAAATCGCATAACAAACTATTACAATTTTTAGTTCTGCATTTTATAGAATTATGACAGTTATATTAAATATAAGATATAATAAAATTGGTTTTGGGATAAATATTAAAAATTTAATGTATTTTTTTGTTACGAAAATAGAAATGTTTTATTTTAAGACTAATAAAGTTTAGGAGTAACTATTTTTAATCTAAAAAATAGTTTTGGATGGTAAGTCTGTATGAGAATATTTTTTAAAAATTATTTTACCATGATGTAAAGTTAATATTAAATATTTAGAATTGTCTATTAAATTTACAAATTTTTTTATTTAATGACAATGATGAAAAGCAAAAAAGTTCATTGTTAAATATAGTTTGTTACAATCATTTGAATGATACCAGTAGTTGATAAAATTTAAGTATTAATACACACACACAATCATTTTAGGAATGGTGATATACACACACATACTTGATAATAATTCTTTGATTTTTGCATAAACTTATATTGAATATCAAAAATTCTGCTGTGACTGATATGAGAGTCAACTAAATGACTGAGATTACAGAAAATTTTTATACTGTGTAGATATTTGCAAATAAAAATTACTATTTTTAAGATCAAAGTTTTACATATAATTTAGAATACTAAATTTTGTAATATTTAATACATCTCAAAATAGAAACATTTCTATTTCATTTGATATTACATTCAATTTGACAAAGGAGAGAAGGTAGTTTTATATTAGAACATTTGATATTATCTTAATATCAGTTTTTTTACTAAAGTTTTGCATTTTTTAAAAATTGAAATTTACTGTGTTATTTATCAGAATTAATGTATCTAGAGAGTTAATTTTAATGATGTAAACTTTTCTTTTGATATTCAGAATAATTGCATTTATAACTTAAAATATTTAGTAATGTATATTTGAATATCAAGTTTATAGAATTGCTTTTAAAATTATGCATAAAATAAAAATATGAAAATTTTGTGTTATTTTCCTTAAATTAATATATAAAGTATGAAAACACTAATTGTATTTTTTCTAGTTGATATTCATAACTCATTTTTTTTTGTTCTCTGTTCATTTTTATGATAATTTTTTGAGGAAATGTTAAATTTATCGTATCTTATATTTTTACATAAAACTTTTCAGATAAATTTATTTTAATAAACATTATCAAAAATAGTTTTGAATGATAAACAATCACATAAATATAGTTTATAAATAGATGAATTTTAATACAATCTAAATGTGAATACTCAGTGTAAGAGATTTTTAAAAAATTACCTGTAATTCAGACAATTTAAATTAGAATTGTTAAGTTTTATGTGTATGTGCGTGTATATTCTGTTTACTTTAAAATAGATCAATGTAAGAAAATGTGTAGCAATTTAAATTTTAATATATTTTTAAAATTGATTATCTAGAAGTGGATACAAAACGATGGAAACATTCTAGATTATTAAACAATCCTTTATTAGTATGGTGTAGGATTGTCTTAAGTGAATACAAACTTTATTACATATCAATGAATCAATTTATAATAGTTCTGAGTAATGTAGAAAACTATAATATATACTATTCATCATAGAGATAAACATGATCGGACTAGTTCTGTTAGATAAGTGCATGATATCTTGGGAAATTCAATCTCGTGAAAAAACGTTTGGATTGTTGGCTGGACCAGGTCTGCTTAAATTTCCGTTTCTAATAGTGATCCTTCCTTTCAAAGTTTCAATTTTCCTTTAAAAAAATATCTATATCTTGACTGAAAAAGAATCTCCATTCATGATAAATGGAATGTTATAATTTTAATTGTGCATATATATTCCAATAGTGTACTCACCCTATTGGGTAAAATCTGAAAAACTTTGGGCCATATTATTTTCGTCTATGAATAAATAAGTAAATTAAAATTAAAACTAAATTTAATTTAAAATACATAAGTAAGAAAAAACAATGATCTTTCTCATTTATTTATATTTTTAAAGAAAATATCTATAACTATGAATAACTAAAAATATCACCAAGCTTCTGCAACTTGAAATAATCCTTGTGCACATGCATATGTAGTGTTTAAAAAAACTTAAACTTGTGTTGTGATATACTATTTTCTTGTAAAAATGTATAGTGTAAAATTGTAACATATATTTGAATCTCAATACAATTACTATGTAAACATTAAAATGGCGATCTTTTTATGACATATGACTAGAGAATGTGCATAATTTAAACTTAGAAAAGGGATTAATAGTCAATTCTGCATCACTAGGAGTAAAAAGTAGATTTTTATTTTTTTGACATTCATTTGCTTTAACGATTGTGATAGGTAGGAAAATGTTCTAGTCAAGTAATCATAAAATCTATCTGAACAGTCACAGACTAAGCAACTCGAGAAATAGAGATCAACTAACTGCTGCATGTGTATTGTGAGTTACAGATAAATTCATGTACTGCTCCACATAACATGCAAGTGCTGAAAAGTGCAAAGTAGTTTTTTACCATTTTTCTCTGAAGCAAACTTTTTAACAATAAAGATAATTCTTATTTAAAATTCTCTTGTTGGTTTTCCATACAGATGGCAGAAAACGTACATTAGTTGTGAATATTATTGCCTATAATGGTTATGGATTTAATAGTTATAATGCACTTGTCTGATCTTTATATATTTACAAATGATGTTAGACGAATTCATCATAACCTCTTAATAGGATTAAATTTTGTGCTGGAATATATTGTGTTTAAAAAAGATATATTAGATTTTGACATTTTATTGAGGAATTAATTGGTACATAATTTGTTTTTACTTTTTGAATCATTGACAGGTACATGAAAGTTCTATTACTGTCATTATAATCATGATACTTCCATGCTAGTTAAAGTCATGCTTATATTTCTTCATTCTATTTTCTTAAACAAGCTCTAGAAAATACTAAAAATCATGATATATTTAAAGTCAATGTCTTAAATATTCATTGTCTATTAGATTTAAGCATTCAATAGTTCATCATAGCACTGTTTAACTATGAAATACTAACTATGAAATTTTCAGTATGGGGAGAATTTGCTGGTGTACGAATATTATTTTGGAATTAAAAAGTTAGGAGAAAAACAAACTTTTGTTCTGCACATGGGGATACAAATATTTTATGAATAATCATTTGAAGATATGCCAAATTCTACTTATTAGAACTGAGAAAAATTTGCTGTTAACTTAGAAGATGTTTCCATTTCGTTAATTTGTTTACTTTAGGTGACCCTTTTTGGGGAAAGAATCAAATTTACTAGATTGGCAATAAACTTGGTAAAGTCAAAATTGATAGAAATGTTTTGATAATATTACTAAGTTCAATTAAAATCAATTAGACAATTAGTTGAAGGGTGATTATGTAGAGAGAAATTATTAAAAACTATTTGGTATTGGCATTTTGGTAACATGCTTAAGTTTATAAAATCATTTATTATATGTAACCAATGCATTTGCAAGATCAGATATGGAAATTAATATTTTTGATTTGAATACTCAGTTAGCATTGGAAATAAATATTCAGTTAGCAGTTGTACATTACTTAATATGTATATTAACCTTTTCACGATGGGGCGCTTTTATTTAAGACGCGCGTTCAGGATGAAGCTGAAGTGAAAAGAATATTATAGGACGGGGGTTTTTCTCCGCTAGGCCTAATTATAGAAAAAAATTCGTAAATAATAAAGTTAAAGTCCTACCGCCGTGATTTTTGGTAGCATTTTAGATTATCACATAATCTATCTTATAATATTAAATCTAGACTTTAATAAAGTTTTTCCTTCAATTTATATGAAAATATATATAGAAAAAAGTTGTTTACCTTGAGAAATAATTTTCGGCAGTGCAATTCTAGTTTTTCCAAAATTTTAATTGACAAAACACTTCAACATATTTTCAAATTAATAAAAACTATACAAGGGCTGTTTACAAGAAAAAAAAATTTAAAATGAAGACTGAGTATGGAAAATCTCAAAGTACGGAGAAATGCAAAGTCCGACATTTCAGATGTGCAAGCATAAAATGTTTTTTTTCTTTTCTTTCAGCACGGTTTGTGAACAAACAATGCACTTTCTGCGACTTTTTTCTCCCTTTTTGTTCAAATGAAGGGTAGGAAAATGCCTACCAGATAATCCTCACCATTATAATCTGGAGTCGAGAATTTTCGAAATAACAAGAAAAGAGTGAGCAAATATAACCGAAAGCAGTAAAAACTGTAACAAAACTGACGCTGAAACTCTTGAAGACTTCCCATAGTAGCGAAAACAAAATAAAAAAAGTGTTTGGAGAGCTATCAGAAATGAGAGAATGCTTAAATCACGTGGAAAATTGAAGAGCAGAACTGTGTTTGTTTACATTGCGATTTCCTCTCTCCCCAGCCAAAGCTGATAATCAAAATACCAAAAAAAGCAGGAATATAAAAAAAATGAAGGTCAGAACACTAAAACTATGTTCAGTTTAAATGTAATGGACACATAGTGCCATCTAGTGATTATTAAAAATTGTTCCATCTTAAAATACATATATGCATTGCCCGTTCACTAGGCTAGTTCTTCAGGAATGCACGGGTGAACCGCCCGGCCCACACTTTCGTCCATACGAAATGCATATATGACTCGCCTGTCGCGAAGAGGTTAATGACTTAATTCTTTCAAGGTAATAAACAGTATCATTTAACTATAAAACATAAGTTAAATCTTGCACTTGATGCATTATTAATGTGGTGCATCAAAAATGACACGATCGTATATTTGGGAAAGACTGCTATTCAGTTTTTCCTTTATACATCAAGAATTTTTTTCTGAACTTAAGTATAGAGGTGAAAGTGAAATGCTTACCCACAGCAATTTTAATTTCTTAGGAGTAACCTTTGAAAATAAACTGAACTGGAAGTCACATAGATCAATATCAGATTTTAAATAGGGTAGCATTTTAAAGCATCTGGCAAGATACATGTGGGGAAATGATGGATTAGTTTTAAAAATATTACTATCAACCTTTTATACTAAATCTTAATTTCTTATTGTTTTTAAAATTTCTACAACATTTACACAAAATTTTTTAAGCAAATTTCTCTACACAAAGAGAGAAAAACACAGCAAGTCCAATGCAATGAAAAATTTATTTATCAAGAATAGAGCAAAGATAAATACAAGGAAAGTTAAGCTTTATAGTAGAAGAACAATCGTTATGTGTTGGATTTAAATTTTAATAGTTGTATATCCCTTATATGTGTCAAACAGTTAAGTTTTACAAAAATTTTGAATCTATACTAAATCATCCACAGAGACTCGTAATTGGAGCTGTTTAATCAACACCAACTGATGCTATGGTATTAACAAATAATAAATATATTATTAAAGAAAAGACCTTAATCCTTTTTTTTGAGAAATTAATTAAAATAAATTGTTTTTGGATGAAATGCGCAGTTTACTAGAAATCAAAAATTTCAAAATTGGTTCATCCAGTCTGTTCTAGTTATCTCAAGTGAAAATAATTTACTCAAGTGACAATATTTAGGAAATTGCAAAGTCATTAAGTCCTATGGGAATTGTTCTGAAGTTAATCAGAATCTTTTGGTTACTTTGTATGAAAAATATTCCTCTACAGATATGTTGAAGGGTTATGCCCTTGAAGCAATTGATATAAAATATTTGGTTCCTGAGTTACTACAGGTCTATATGGGTTTCTCTTTTTTATGATACATAATTGTAGAGTCAGCAGCTATTGGTCTTTTAGGATAAATATGTGATTAGTTTTGTTTTGATTCCCAAACAGCAATCCTGGCCATCGGATAAGCTGCTCATCCATCAAATGAAATAAATCTATGCTAGTACTATTATAGTGAAAGTTTTCTTTAAAAGAAAATACGGTGCTTTATTAGATTCTTGGTCATTGTGAAATAAATGGGAATGAACCGGCCTATTTTTTTACAAGAAAGGGCCCAAGATTGCTTCTGTCAACAAGTTCTGCAGTTCTTATCATTCCATTATGATAAGAATTGTGACCTATATGCTAAACTATAAAAATTTTAGAATATAAATACTTAACTATTTTGCAGTCAAAACAATGGAAAACTAATCATTTTAAGATTCCTAATAGTCCACATCATGAAGCTATGCATAGTTCCATCTTTTGATAGGTAATGACTGCCTGGGAAAGCATCTTTATTTTTTGAGAGTTTTTGATCAAACTGCACTATTTATTGAATCAATGAATCGAACCCAACTCCTATGTTGTTATTTTATAGTGACTCTAAGACAGCAGTATATTCAAGAACTAGAGAACTTTTATGACACTGACTTTTGTCAAATTTTGTATTTAAATCATCTGTAGCTTTGTTGTATTTTTACTTTCTTTTGCATTGCCTTTAGAAATAAAACACATTAATAACTTCCATAAGGTTGAATTTGTATAATTCCTGGACTGCACTCTTTCAATATAGCTACTTATTTTATAGAAATTGGATTGTTCAAATTTATTGTAAGCATCTGATAATTTTGATTTGTTGAGTTTCAACTTAGTTCGTAAATTATTTTCAATCATCAATTCTGTAGTTGTCTTCCCATTTGAATGTTGGCCATTCTGGCAACTAAATGATTAATGTGTTTGCATGTAGTTCAACAGTTTGTGAGTTTGAATGCTATGATCGCATAAATGTTTATAGTAGTTCAAAATCCTCTTTAAACTGAAGCACCCAGTGTAATTGCTTCTTCTGTGTTAAAAGAGACTGTTTAGCAACAAACTAAGTCACATGAAAGTAGAGTTGCTGGATATCATAATAGCAATTCAGTTTTTTAGGAAGAACCACCCTGAAGTCCCATATTGCAATTTTCTTATTAATGTTTGATAATATTCAGCTTGACCCTTTGTTGATGGATGTTCTGGTGCTAAGAATCTGATATTGTTTCTTTCACAGAAATCTTGTAACACCTGTAAAAGAAATATTCTCTTAAGATTTCTGCTAAAACATGGTGACTGAGACTCTTAGTAGTAAACATAATACTTGGCTTTTTCTATGTTATATATTTCTAGCATATTTGATTTAGCATCTACAACTACAAGAAAAAATGTTATAAAAGGTCCAGCATTGTTCATGAGAACTTTTTACTTATTCTTTTTAGAGCTTCCAAATTGTGAATTGAGCCTTTTTGGGGATCTTTTTCCACATAACACCTTGTAAATTTTCATTAGGTTCTCAATATTAGAGATAGTATTTTTACTACCCACATATTTACAAGAAATTTCATTTTAACTACCTACATGTGTTACTGTAATCCTTGAAGTATGCTGATTGAAGTTTCTTGGGAGTAAATATACAATAATCTTTAAGTGATATTGCTAGATCTTAAACCATTATTTAAAACTTCCATCATGTTCATTGATGTAATAGTTTCTGTGGAATGAGTTACCATTTACAGTATAAAAGAATTTGTCATCAACTATGTGTATTTCACAATTTAATTGGGGAATTGCATTTTAGGGAAAGATAGTCAGCATTAGAATGTTCTTTTGATTTTCATCATGGAACTTTGTAATTGGGAATAAAAGAAATTGAGCATAGCACAATATTCTCTGATTGTAGAGAATACTAGTAGTTTTTTAGATGTAGATGAGTTATTGGTGTACTGTGAAAGTTTATATAAATTTCCTGCCTAAAATATCATAATTATCATACATTTCTTGCAGACCTAATAAGTAGCAGTTGTTACCTAACTAAATTAGATATTATTTTAATCAATAGCTGTTAGTGATCTGGATGCAAAAGCAATTTGTCTTTCTGAAAAATCGGGCATGTTGTGAGAATGAACACCAAATAATCTATAAGGAGACAATTATCAGTTGCTAATGTGATTGGTGAATTTCAAATACAGCTCATGAAGTTCACATTATCTTTTAAATATTTTCTTAAATTTGCCCATTTGTTAATCCCTTGAATAAATATAGTGAATTATTTATTAAATTTTATTTCCTTTTTATATAAATAAAATTTCTTTTCATATCCTCGACTGTATTGTGTTGTACCCTATATTATAGTGGCAATACGTATTCGGTAAAATATTCTTTTAAAAATATATTATATAGATTGGGGAAAATTAAAATATTTATTAATTGTATCTTCAGCATCATACCTTGTATTTATGAATGTCTGAGTAATTCCAATTTTTGAAATGTCATTAAAAAACTTGTTTCTATTGTTTGTATGTGTATATATATTATAGATTATATATATAGTTTTTTGTGTATAATTATATGAAGTCACTAAAAAGCTTTTAGTACAATTAACTTTAATGTTCTTTGTATTTGTGTGCCTGTGGTAGCTATATTTTTCTTTTTGGGATAACATAATTTTCAATAAATTATCCTTAGTGTAATTTTCTTTTATAATAAAATTTTAAGAAATTATTATGTATTAAATTTTATTTAAAAAATTTTATTTCATTGTTTGGTTGATAGTGTTAAGACATCATATAGATGGCGCCCCCACTCACCCCAAGTGAGGGAGCTGTTTACGTAATTCGTGAGAGAGTAGCTGTAACATTGAAAGGTGACAGACGGTCCTGCCGTCGGTCTTCCACTATCCCTTTTTTAATGTTTTTGTTATGTTTGAATAAATGTTGTGTTTATTAAAAAATACAGTCCACTTGAATTTATTAGTTAGTAGGACGGCTCCTACAGATAGTATAACTCTATTGATAGAATTACATTTGTTGTATGAGCTTGCTTCTGTTTTTAATATGCGAGGTTATTTTATTGGGTAGTTGTGGATATTTAACAATAATAATGATTATTTTAAATTATAGAAACTGCATTAGTTTAAAATGATTTATCAATATTTTTATATTCGTGCATTAACATGTAATATTATAATGCTTATAAACTTATAATTTTCTTAAAGATCAAAATTTCTTCTACAATATAGGATTCTTTACCAGATCTTTCCTCTGGTGTAAACTTCTTTCCAGTTGCAAAGGTATAAATTAAATATATTAATTTCTTAAAATTGTAAGTACATTGAATTTTAGTTAACATTTTTAGAGAAATATGATTTCATTTCTGATTAATTACAATTTTATTACATTTTTAAATTTAAAGAGCATGTTGAATATAAATTTTAAAATCAATTTTTCTAAGTGATAGAATTTTATATTCTTCAGTATTGCAAACTACTCAATATTCAATTTGTTTAAAAAGTAATTTAATAAATTTTGATGTTTAAGGTTATTTTATCTAGTATTAATTTTGGTATAAAGATTAAATGAATTAAAACATAAATTTAATCTACTTAATATATTTAATAGTTTATGTAATATATCATATAAAAATACCAATTTATAACAAAATTTTTATTAAGTAATAATGAAACTACTATATTTCAGATAATATATATATACATAATTTTTCTCTTCATTTTAAGGCTCTTAGGCTGAAAAAATTTCACTGATTTTTTGAAATTGATATTTAGAGTAATTGAATTTACTAATTGCAAATTAAAATATTTATATTTTAAATATATTTATAACAATATTCCAATACACAATTAAAATTTATTAAAAGGAATTAATAAATATTTTAATTTTGTTTCTTAAAGAATGATTTTTCAGTCTTTATATGAAGGTTTCTATTTTTCTTATGAAAATAAATGAAGTTGTTTAATTTTATTCATTGATCAAAAGAAGTAAATTGGTTTATTTTTTGTAAATATTTCCTATATTAACATAAATCTTTTTGAAAATTATCTTATTCAAAGTTGATTCCAGTTTTAAAATACAATTCTAAATTATTTTTTAAGTGTTACATTGAAAAATGTAATAAGTAAATATTAGATTAAATCTGATTATAAACTATGTTCTTTTAGGTTGCTTATCATACAGTTGTGAGCAGCACTACTTCTGAAGAATTCTGCCAATCATTTAGCGGTCGTCAAATTGCTGCACCTCCCTTGCCTATGCAAAATGCTGGAAATAGTATCAATCCATCTGCGTATCTCTCCAAGCCTGCAGAAGCTGTTCTCAATATACTGCACAAACAAAAAGGCAATGACTATTCCTAATTTTGTAAAATTTTAAGACATTGTAAATAGTAATGCATATTAATTTAATTAAATAATTTAAGTTAAATTTAAATTGTGACTGTATTTGTATATATAAATGAACAAGATGTACATTAAAGTTCTTTGTGGGCCTTTATCTCAAACTGTTAGTTGGAGGCAATTTCTATTACAGAAATGTTTCCAATAAACATTTGTATTAAATCATTTTGCGATTTCAGTTTTTACAAAATTGAAGTTTTAAATCTGAATTTTTGTATGGTTCCCAGGTTTCTACCGCATGAAGAAAATTATATAGATAACCTTCTAAATGTAAATGTTTTAAAAATTTATGAATAAAAACTATTCTAGCAAGTGTTAATTGCTAGATTTCATTTTTTCCCCATTCAATCAATCTCCTCAGTTAGCCAGAAATGTGCTTCTTCAATTTTGTTATTTTTGGCATTTATTGCATTTCCTAGTTCTATTTCTTGTTTTTACTATTGTAATTATTTTTGTTTTAAATATTTGACAACTAAATTTCAAATTGCTTTATATTCGGGAGTGCTATTAAAACATGAATTCTGATAAATTAAAAAAATCTCCAATATTTTTTTCCCATTGATTTCAGGTGTCATGAAAATAGTAAATATCTAAATGAAATTAAATTTTCAACTCACATTAATTTACCTTTTTGGCTTAATTGTGAAATTTGATTTGTATTTAAATCACAATTTTGACATAATTCTTGAACATTAAGATAAAACATAACTGTGAATTAAACTAGGATTATTACATTACTTACACAATATAATAATAGCAAACTATTCCAAATGATTTTTTACCTGATTATCATTTACAGCAAATGCCAATGGAGTGCATCAGAAGCTGTCAGGTGCACGCTAATCATTATCCAGACTCTCTTCTTAGTGACCTAACTTTCAAGAACATAGTGGGTCAACTTGGGGAAGCATATTCTTAGTTGTCCTTTTACAGGTTGTGGAATCAGGTTATGTTGTAAAGCAGGAAGATGATTTGATATAGTGTTCAGTCAACCCACATAGCAATTGAAATTAACAGACTGCTTTTTCATGAGCATGAATATGTCAAATATTATATGCTTAAGAAAAACATGCTTATTATGTTATACTACAGCAAAAATTGCTACCACAAGATAATATCTGCTGATTTTTGATTAGTGCAATTGGGTAATATGACTGGATATTAAAATTTTTGACAAATATATAATGGATTGATGAAACAATATTCCAACACATTGGCTTAGTGAATCAGTACAAATCCACTATTGTGCTCTGGGAAATCTGTCATTGGAGAAATAAGTAACACCAGTAGTCTGGGGTGTTATTGCACCAGCATGCTTCCTTGTACCTAGCCTTGAGTTGGGCTCTACCAGTTAGATAGATGCAGCCGGGTGGAATCTTTGTAATTTTGAAGCAAGGACCAAATAGAAAACCCTCAATATTTTGCCTGCTACCCCAAAGGTATCATTTCACTTGGATAAAATTGCAACCACACTCAGTTTTTACATGCCCTACCTGTTTTTAGCAAAGACGACATATTTTTGATTAAGTCAGGATTCAAACTCATTGCCTTCCAATAATGAGAATGATGCCCTAACCAACCAGGCCACCATGAGCCCAGATATTCTGGTGTGGCATTTGGAATGACTATTTAGTTGGACCTCTAGTTTTATGGAAAAACTTTAATGGGACAAAACATAGTGCAAGAGAGAGTTTATAGAAAATGTTCCACTTGCTTTTACTGACTCATTTATTGTTTCAACATGATGCCCCTTGTAAAAAAAACAGGAGTAAAACATTTTCTCCTAGAACATTTTGGGGAGCATATCATTAGGTATGGTAAAAATGTTGAATATCTTTCCAGATTACCAGACTCATTGAATACAGATACAATTCCTGTATTTAAAACATTTTTGCAATAGAAATTGTCTTCTGCCAATGGTTTGAGAGAAAGTTCCACATAGTGGTTTACTCTGCCCCTTCTATGTATGTCAAAATAAAGTATGGTGCATAATTCATGTTTATTTAAAATAATACTAATTTATAGGATTAATTTGAATGCAGTTTCTCTGTAGTTATTTATCAAAATTATTGTATTTATATTACACATAAAAAGCAAACAATTTAATTTTAAATGAAATGTTTCTTTTATTTAAAGTGTTTTTTAAATATTTGTGTATTCTAAATTAAATCAATATTCAAATAAATTTCTATTAATTGTTGCTTAATTTTATTTTAAACATAATGAGTAGAATAATTGTAAAAAGTGAATGACGAAAAAAAATTAAAAATATGCATGCGTTAAAATTGGTAATATTTGATTGAATGATATCATTACTAACTTTTAAATAATTGGGTTTTTTTTTTTTGAAGCATTAAAGTATGTCTAATTAAACCAGTCAGTATGCTATCAGTCATATTTTATTTTTTATAAATAATTTAAACTATTTTAAGCATTTCCAAAATGTACTTTTCTGTTCTTTACAGTTTAAAAATGAAGTCTTTCATTTTAGCAATGCTTCAACATTCTTTTTAAAAAGGTGGAACTAAATTTTAGTATGAATTTTTAAGTTCCTAATTTACTTTTTAAAATTCCAAAAAAATAAAAGTAGTTAAATTTATTTTTCAATACAATACAAAATCACTTGTTACAAAAATAAGATTTGATTTTTTAAAAACAAAACATGCTATTTAAATGTTTTAAAGAGTTTTCTTACCTCTAATACTAAACATTTTTTTTAATTTCAATGATACATTTTTAGCTTTCCTTATGCATTTCAAACTTAAGTTTCCAAGTTTTTGATTTCATTGTTATACATGTAATTAATGTAATGTTGAATATTAAAAGCAGTTTTATTTTATATTCTGATATATACTTTAATGTTGCATATTGATATTTTCATAATTAAATCAATAGGAATGTGTACTAACAACTTGTAATATTTTGTATTTGTTAACCTTTTCATTTAATTTGTATGACAAACCTTAGAAAACAAGACAGAATATTATAACTTAACAAGTTATTGTAAAGAAACTATTTAAAAGATTTAGTATCTTTATATTCAATTGTATGTGGACCGATAGCAAAGCGGTTAGCATTCCTGACTCCTGAGCTGTGGATCCCGGGTTCGAATCCTAATTCGGGCATGGATGTTACTTTCTTTCTCTGTTCTTTGTCCTTTCTTCTGTGATAATGTATGAATGTGGCCCATCTTATAAACAGGTTTGTGGTGTTATGGCGTGGGCAATGTGCTATTCGCCTCCGTGACTTGGCTCACAGGTGACCTCTGTGTAATGACAAATGAGTATCAGTTTCTGGCCTTGTTGTGGCATAGGGTTTGTCCCCCAAGTGCCCGCCGTTGGAAAAAAACCATTCAATTATATAGATCAATCAATTTAACAGGTATTGACTAAATTGTGCTTAAAATTTATAAAATATGAAAACACTTCAGAAATTACAGTTTTTTTAAATACTTGCATGTAGTTGCATATATTTAATACATGTAACATTGAATATGATCCAAATTAGTGGATCAACATACTTCTATTTCTAACCCAGTCAACATCGCAGTGAACACTTTCAGGAAACTAACCATCTCTCTTCCTGTACATCTTGGAGCAGGTGTTGGGCTCTACCAGTTATAGATGTTGCCATGTAGGAGTCTTCAGAATTTAGAAACAGGAATCAAGCAGAAAACCCTTTAATACTTTACCTACCACCCCAGGGATATCATCTCATTTGGAGGACATTACCACAACTTATTTACCACAACCCCAGCTGGTTTTAGTGAACATGATAAATCTTTGATGAAACTGGAATTCAAACTCATTACCTTACAATAATGAAAACAACCTCCTCATAGAGCTGGCAGATAAATTGAGCTCTCTGTTTTAATTCAAAAGTTTAGAGGTTTGAATCCCACCTTGAACCTAGATGTTTGTAGTGGTTTGGAATCTACTTTAAACTGTAATTCCAAGTTCAAAATATTCACACATCTTTAAATATAACTATCACATATTGAAATAAATCAAATCAGCTATGTTGTCTAACTGTTCATATTGTGAAATACAATTAATCATTAATAATGATGCAGGAGTGCTTAGGAGGATGATTGGTTAAGATGGACCAATAAACCAATGTTAATTTATTGTCATTTCAATTGATTAAAAAATATAAAGTGCTTCTGAAAAAGTTTTTGTTGATAAAATGGAAAAATGTTTTTATTTCAGTTATTTTCTCATTATCAATTATAGGTTCATAGTGCCTTCAACAAACTTAAAGAAATAAAAATTCAGATTTTGTAGTTAAAAGTCAACAAGATAAAATGATAGGTTTAGGACTTGCTTTAAATTACGTTGGAAAATGTCTAACAAATATGAATTTTATTATTTGCGTAATATATATGTGAATTGTATTTAACTAGATTTATATTTTATGCTTTTGTATCAATAGTTTTCATTCGACACTTTTGCAAAGCTTGATACATTAATTCTTATTTGCTATTTTCATATTATGACATAACAATTTTTGTTATTCTCGCATAAGATAATTTCAGATTAGGGGCTTGAAAATAAATTTTTCTTCAAAATAGTTTTAAATTTGTACAAATTCATTGTTAAAGGTACTAATATTTTTTTCATAATTCTTGGGTTTTCATTGATTTGAATTATGTTTTTTTCTAAATTTTTTACTAATTTTATATTTTTAACTATAAAAATTGTTCATTAAACTTTTAATGTGTTCATGTTGAGTTTCTAGTAATGAATGAGTTTTCTAAGATTTCTCTTAATTGAATTTGTTATTTTGTAGAAAATGGTATTTCAGTATAAAGTTTGGTATATATAAATGTTGAGGAAACAACAAACACCTATTACTTTTTGGAATATGAAAGTTTAAAATCAATAAAGAACTTATTTTCATCTATTTCTTTGTATATTTAAATTTTTAAAATATAATCACTAGTTCAAATAATTTTCTCTTCGATATCCACAATTTAAAATAGGAAACTTTTTACAAAATTTGTCTTTTATATTTGAAATGTTATGATAAAATTTCTAAATGATTTATTTTTTGATAACAAAATGTTTTCCATTGAATGTATTAATTTATTTTTTATTGGCTTTTTATTTCATCTTTGTTAACATTGTTTAGAAAAAGTTGGGTTTTATTTATATTAAAATAATTTAACTAAATTGTTTATTTTAACTTAGGTCCTTTATCATGTAAAGCTTTATGCAGTTTATTGGGGTTTCCAGAACCTATTGTGAAAATGGCACTTCAGCACTTGATATCCTTAGGATTAGTGTTTCAAGACAATTATTCAATGTTTTGCACTGTGGTAAATAAAAGTAATGCAATACCTCAAGATGATATTGTTCTTCGCATTATTAACTACCTGAAAAGGGCTCAAACAGCAATACATACCAAAGATCTTGTTAAAGGTGTGGGACTGAATAATAAAAAAGAAATAAATCCCTTGCTTTACAAGCTGCAACAGAAAGGAGTTGTCACTAAAGTTAATGAATCTCCTCCCATGTGGCAATTAGGTGAACAACTAATGAACAACATAGTGGACAAGTCTCAATCCGACGTCAATTACAAGCGAGATGAACAACAGACTTTTATGCATAACAATCTACCAAATAATGTGAAGAAAGAAATTGAATATACAAAGCCTTTGACTCCATTGGGTGGCAGGCAAAAATACAAAAATGGAGTAAAAGGCTTGTTGCCTAATAACTTATCTTATGAGGAGTCAAATTCTGCTGCTGAATCACCCACCGAAGTGAACGCGAACAACGCGTACGCTGAGCCTAATAGGTCTCACATGAAGAACGGAAATGAAATTCCAGAAAATTTAATGAAAAACTATCAGGATGCAAATATTGAATGCAATGGACAGATTCCAATCAATCCTGATTTGGTGAATCTCATGAGCTCCTTACAGGCGCCAAGTATGAATAAAAACAACGAATCTGGTAAGAGTGCTCAGAATTCATCAAAGCAATCTGACAATGATACTCCTCATGTAAATGGGCGCATAAGCTCCCGCAATTCAAGGCAGAACAATGAGTCTGGAAATGCGTCCCGTAAGGCTGCTGCAGCTGCAAAAGCTGCAGCAGGAAAATTACCAGAGCAAAACTCTGCAGCTCACTACGTAAATGACGTCCTAAATAGTGACAGCTTTGCTGCGCTAATGAAAAATCCAGTGAGTGCTCTATATGAATATGGCCAAAGAAATCATATTGACACTAAAGTAGAAATAGTCTTGTCAGAGGGACCACCTCACAATCCTAGGTTAGTAATTACAGGCATGTTTTTTCTTGACTTATAATATTTAAACGCAATGTGAGGCTTTACTGTAATTAACATTGTTTTAATTAAAATTCAGATTGTGTGAAGTTGAATGAAACAAAATGAAAAAATTTTAATTAATGCTTAATAAGGGTATGGGATAAGATTTAGCTTTATTGTTTAAGAAATGTTATAAATTATTTTATAAATATTAAAATTGAAAACAGCATTTAGTTTAATAAAGCCTATGTCCATTATTTTTTCTTTTAATTTGAAAGATCACTTTACTTTATATAATACTATTGAATTGAATAGGCACAAATGATGAATCAGTAAATGTTTACTCCTGAAATAATTGCAATTTATGCTTTCGTAATTCCTGTGAGGTTTTTATGGTCATCTATATATGAGCACTGTTAAATTGTTTTATATACATAAATTTTACTAATTTATGTGTTTATTTATAATGCATTACATTATTTTAATAATGGATTTATGGTCATTTAACATTTGACAAATTAGAATAATTACTGTATTCTATTGAAGATATTTAACATAATAAAAAAACTTTTGATAGTAATACACATTATAATAAGTAATACACATTATTAATAAGCTATAATTAGTGTTTACTTCAAAACTTAAATTAATGAGATTTGTCCTTGGCCAATTAAAAAATCTGTTTTTCAGAAGGAGTAAAAAAATATATTTTTTTAACTTTACTATATAAACCTTGATTTTTAAATTACTTTGATAGATTTTAACTATCTAAAATTGTTATGTCTTGGATTTGCCAAAATACTTTATTAGCAATTTTAGTATTTTAGTACTAATATTTGTCTCCAAAAATTAACAACTTAATTTTAGAGTTTCAAAATAAAATTGTACTGTTTTAAAAAATGTTCTGGAATTATACCATTTTTGTTCTAAATTTCTCTATTTCTCCCTGCAAATATCAGATTTAAATTTTAATAGCAATCACATGGGAATTTAAAAATAGATATTTAATCTTATCTATTTATGTAATATTAATATTTTACTTAAGATAACTTTGCCATTTATAATTAAAATAATTATATATATATATATATATATATATATATATATATATATATATATATATATATATATATATATATATATATATATATATATATATATATATATATAAACATATATATGTATATATATATAAACATATATATGTACGTATGTTATAAATTTGTTTTGAAGAAATACTTTGATAATTTCAAGAAAATCAAAAATTTAAGGAGAATGTAATATTAAGGAAAAAGGATGTTTAAAAAATGTAACAAGGTGTAAACTATGTATTGTAAGAATTATAAATGTATGGCTTTAAATTTTATTAATTTCTTATGTTAGACTAAGTAATTTGTTTCATTTAAAGACACCAAGCTGGCAACTAAATAGTTAATGCTCTAACATTAAATTTAGTAGTTCATTGTTTTTCCATACTCTAATGTGGATGCTTGTATTGCTTCAAAATCCATTTAAGCTATAAGACTTTCACATATAAAAAATGACAGTGTGTGATTAACTAGCTAGATTTAAAGCCATTTTAGATTAGTTTTTTATAATAATTTATGTAATTCATCATTTTTCTTTCAACTAGTATTGTTTTGAGGAATACCTCTATATTTATGTATATATATATTTTGAATTACAGAAACTATTTTTTAACATTAGTTTAAGGTTACACATTATTTTTTGCTTTATTTTAATATGTTATTATTGGTTTGACTTTATGCCATTATAATGTTTTTACATCCTGTTTGTGCAGTAAAAATCATATAAATGCTGTCTTAAAAATTTAAAAGATTTTCTGGGAGAAAATTTTTTAGTTACGAGTAATCTCTTTTGTTTATAATGTATTGATCACCTAACTATAATTACTCATACCTTTTTAATAATTCTCTACATCATTGATTTCCATTCCATTTTTTAATATGTTTGTCTCTACTAATAGTAAATTACTTAGTCTTGTTTATTGAAATAAATTCTTTTTATTTTATCATGGAGAACTGTCTTTAGTATTTTTTCTGAAGTGAAATTATCAATGAATTACTTAATTAGATGGAAGATGACTAATCTATAATTTTGGATTAGTTAATTGTAAAATAATTATAGAATTTCAAAATTAAAGATATATAAAATTCATTTGTATGTATTATATAATCTTAAAGTTGATTTCTATGAGTTTCACATTTTTATCAAATAATCTTATTCTTTTAAACTATGCAAAATATATGAAGAAAAATTATATGCAGAATTCAATACTGAGGTTGTAACATGGTATTTTGTTAATATACCTATTTCAAATTAAAAAAATAATTTTTAGTTACATATTTTATTTTAAATGAGTAACTTAGTCATTGACTAAGTAAGTGCGGAAAATGTTTTTAAGCAAGAAATGACTCAAGAAAATAAATGTGTAAAGCATGTTTATGTACTCTACAGAACAATGTATAACACTGATGTTTATATAATTTATGCTTAACAGAAAAAATGTCTGAAAAACTGACATTCATGAAAGACACTGTTGGCCTCAGCAATCAATTTATTGTGTCTCCAGAAATGGTTAGATGCTCTCAATGTTTTTAAGTTATAAAGAAGACAAAAAAATTGCACTTTATAGCTGATTCGTATTTTAAAACAATTTTATATAGATTCTATCCTTGAAATCTATCTTATTTCAATTAAATCTTCAGGAATATATTCAGCTCTCATTATTTTAAAATGTATTTGAATTCATCTGGTTCTCCTATTTCAGAAATTAAAGTTGTAAATTAATTATTTCTAGTATGAAGAATAATTTTTGTTCTTGTAAAATTGGTCATACCTCTTAGCAAATGCGTAACTAATATGGTAAAACCTTTCATTAGATTTTGGTGCTCATTTTAATAGCTAAATAAGCATGATTTTTATACTTTTGATGCTTCAGGATTTCCATTCTAAATTTATTCTGTGTTCCACAGTTTTATGTAACAAAAGCTTTGTGCAGCATAGCAATAATTGTAAATTTTCTCTTTGATATAAATGTTAGTTTTTTAAAATGGAATCTATTATATTAAATACCTATAAATCACCAATTATTTGTAATTAATTTGCTATTTCATTGTAATGCTGAAAATTTTAAATTCTGTTTCAAGTGTTTAGATTTTTTTGTGTAATCTGACATTTTATTCAGAAATATTGTTTAATAAGACACACTATATAAATTTTTATAAATGTATATTTTGTATATAAATAAATTCTTAAAGTGAATTGAATTAATTGTAAGAACTTTTATTTTTAATTAAATCACAGATCTTTTCATTTGAATGAGTTGAAGTTGGCAACTACAAGTTTGGAAAAAAATAATTGATCATACAAATTAGCCACGATTGCTCTCCAAGATTAGCTCCTTGCGGTTTAAAGAATAAAGGAAATTATGTAGACTGGGTTTAGAAAACTCTTATATAGAGCTAAGGAAAATTGTAAGTAGCAAAAATACCAACTGGGACTGACCATTTATTGTAAAGTTATCAGGAATTATGAAAAGAATTTGTAGAAAAATTGCTGTACTGACATTAAGAATGTCTGCTATAGCTATATTAAAGTGTCTAAAGACAAATATTGTCTAATCTCCTGAATAAATTTTCTGAGTTTGGAAGAAAAATCCTTGGTAAATTTTGTTTAAGAGTTCACTACATGTTTCAAAGAAGTTACTGGAATTGACACATTTATACACTTTCTATATGTAATTGGAGTAAAAGCAAATGATATACTATTAAAAAATGTGAAACCTACTGTAATAACTTTCAAACCTTTTTAAATCACACTAGGAATATATTGTATTGTACCAGCTGTTATTGAAAGAATCATTTAAAAAATTTCAGAGCATGTATAACCATTACACATGTACCTATTGCTTGGAGACATTTAAAATTTATTTTTATTTGTATAAACATAAAAAGATAAATACTGAAGTTAAATTAATCAGTCTAAAATATTTAGCACCTTTTTTATTAATGTCAATTGAAAAGCTAATATAGGTCTGTTTAACGACTGAATTACTTTATCAGTTTGCTTATCAATTGGGTAAATTCACTGATAGTGTGATTTGCAATTTGTACTTTATATTATATACTAAATATTGCTTTGTAGTATTCTTGGGCATTGAATGTGCTTTTGATAAGATACCTATTGATATCCTTCTATAATTTCTTGATAGAAAATTAATGTTTCTATATTAAAAATCTATTAACACAGAACTATCAGTGGTTATTTAGGAGAAAATATGATCCCACAGCCAAAGCTAAATGCAAGGAAGGTTTCTTTCACCTATTTTATAGTGCTGTATAATAGATTCATTTCTGTTTTTAACCATGTCTTGTATCATCACCATTGACAGCATATTCTAGTTATTTTCAGGTAAATTTAGCAAAGCTATCTTTAATATGTCCAATGCTTTTAAATGAGTTTAGATTTAGTATGACAAAGGTCTTGTAAGTCTGCAATAAACTAATGATTGTGCTTTAACTTACAGAAAAAAATCTTAATTTGAAAAGGATAACTTCTTGATCCAGAATTAACTTTAAAGATGTGAAATTCCTGGCAATATTTTTTGGCAAACTTAAATTGGAACAGAAATTTCCACTTTAATTTTGGAAGTTAACATTTAAAAATGTATTTATATAGTAGAACTCTTGGTGCTTTAGTTCCAAAGTTATTCATCATTATTTACACTTTGATCATTTGTCTCATTTCTTATGACTCTGGTGGTTTCGAACCAGAAATAAAACTGCCTAGGCAGGTTGTTTTGTGTATTTCTCTAGGTTTGTTAAAACAACTTAAATTCTATTATAATCTTGTTTGGTATGCACCTTCTTCTTGTACATTAAAGCACGTAAAGATATAAATAAAGTATTAAAAACGTTTATTTTATATAATTTGTATGAAAATCGGAAAGATTTTTTTTGTCTTGGGAAAACTTTAATCCTGATGTAATTACTCATCCTAAGTATGCTTATTGGTTATAAGATTATTAAATTTTTGATAAGTCTTATGAAATCAATTTTCTCTTAAAGGACATTGGAATAATTTTATTTACAATGAAAATTATATTTATTGCTATATTTCTCAAAAATAGATATCTATATTATGGATGGAACTATTAGCGGAATTATCTTTGTTTCAACAGATCAAATCCTTGTGCATCGATGTTCATAGTGATTTGGAATCCTCTTTAAACTGTAGTATCATCACCTAATTAGCTATTGTGAGCAAAAAATGATTGTTGAGCAATGAAAAAAATTAATATTGTGACTTATTTGCTGTAATGCTGATGGTATAACATTATTCCTTTTAGAAAGATGTTAAACTATACTTAACGACAAATTTGCTATTCTCCTTTGCAGTAAAATATGCTAAGGTGAGGCTACTTTTATAAAGGAGTAATTATTTGTTCTGGTGCAACTTGTCTTTGCTCCATGAAACTGTACTAACCTGTTCTGACAATCCAATTGCATTATTGGCTTTTTAAAAGTACGACTTTTGTTTTGCCAATGCTTTATTCTGTTCTTGATTGTGGATTCAATCTTGCTTTGTATAAATTAGCCAACAATATCTTTTTTAAATATGGGTTCCCAGGCACCCTAGTGTATTGGTTGCAAGTGAGCCGACATGCTGGCAAAAGCTGGACTTGTATCCGATCTTATTGGTCCAAGACCAGCAGTAGGTATTTCATAGGAATTAATCTTAGCTTGTGTTTTTGATCTCTTTAGAAAATTTCTTGAACTGGTATAACACCAAAAATCAAAGATAAGCAAAATTTTTGAATTGTATTTGTCCAATTCGGAAAGATCTACATGGACTTTTCGGAGAACAGATAGAACTTCTTGCTGTCTACTGCCACTTTAAAAGGCAGCTCCCTATAATTTTATTCACGAGAATATGTAATAAAACCTAATTACATATTCTTGTGAATGAAATTTCTCTGCACATATATTTGAATTTCTAGGTTAAAACTTAATTGACCCTTTGATGCTGTAAGGGACTTCTTCTGAATTTTGCCTCTGCCATTGTTTTCTTTACAGGCTTTCTTTTGAGGTACAATACTATAAACCTTTAATTACTGTGCTAGGTTCTCATAGAACTATACTCTTAAGTCAGGCATTAAATATTAAATGATGATAAAATGGTGCTTGTGATGAGTGTTTTTAAAACTTTTGAAAGTTTCAAGTAAGTGTTAGCTTAACTGTTTTAGTTCTTCCAAAAAGTTTTTAAAAAAACTAAAAATTTTATACAAGTCTAGAAAATTAAGCAACAAATTAAAAAAAATTAAAAGAATGAAATGCAATAAGATTATGTTTTAAAAATTTATAGGTCAATATTACCCTGTTACTATTATTGAAATTATATCAAAACTTATGAAGATTTATATATATATAAATATATTTGAGTATTTAAGAGTTTTTCACCAAAATTGTTAATAACATTTGATAAATTTTGTATTACTATTCGGTGAATAAAGGTAGAATTTTATGTTTGTATCCTACTAGTTTTTGCTAAAAAGTTTGAATGAAACAGAATATGAAATATGTGTATAAAAAAAGTAGGTGAACCAATTTCCACTAAATTAATTTTAGAAAATGATTTGCTAGAGAATAGAAAATTCAATTATCTTTTGTGTTAATCTTTTAAGAGAAAATAATTTTTTAAATCTGTACTTCTGAATTGCAATTCAGTTTAAATTTTTAACTGATCAAGAGATGTTCGTAACTATTCCATAATTTGTGATTGGATTATTAATGATTTTTATTAAATGAAATTTGTTAATTTCTATTTTGTAAATTCAATTTAATTTTAATATATAATTTTTTGATTCATTGATCTTTAGCACAAATAATAATGTAATTTTTTCTAATGTAAAATCGATTCTTAAATTTTAGATTTTTTTAATGTGTATATCAATTATTTTATAAAATATGAAAATTAAAATATTTGAAACATCTGCAAGTGCTTTTAGTGTTAAATATATCAGCTGTGATAAGTTAATGAAAATAAATTCATTTTTGTATTTTTTGGTCTTTTAAAATAAATGGTTGTGTGCATTTCTGTATATTTGTTTATAAATTCAGTTTTTGCTTTATGTTCTTGTAAATTTTCATTATTGGAATATGTTTTCTTGAAACCATTGTTAATGACTGAATTTACATTTACAGTTTATTTTTGATTCTGGGTTATCAAACTTTGTTACATTTTGTATTACATTGTAGTGTTTATTGCAATTTTTAATTATTTAAAAATTTTAGGTTTAAAGCTGTTGCATATATGGGTGAAGAAGAGCTATCAACAGCTTGGGATAAAACAAAAAAAGATGCTCGCCGCCAAGCAGCTGAGCTAGCTGTCAGAGGTCTTGTTGCAAATGGTGGATTTGGGAAATTCAGTTCCCTTGCTACTAGCGTATGATTAAATTTTTTTTTAAGTATTGATTTAATAACCGTATCCTTGATATAAAAGTTAGCCTTGCTAGACATAAACAATACTATTAAGTGATAAAAAATTACTTTTGTTAAATATTTGATCATTTCAGGTTTAGTGTTCTGTAGTTTGTATTCAAGATTTTTGCTTCTGTTTTAAAAAAGGGGGTTAGTTCATAATCCTCATAAAAATTATAACTATTGTATTTTTCATCAAATTTTTATGTTTAAAACAAACCACATTATAGACTAGAATGTTGAAAAGTAATTTTAAATTATTAAAAAGTAATTTAAATTATATGTACTATTAGTAGTTTTGTCAGACATGGGTACTTTTTCTTTTTAAAAGTTTTTATATGATGAAACATTAATTGAATTTTACAAATGTTGCTCTAAGTATAGAAACCATGAACAATTAATTTAAAATCCTTGGTCTATAATAAAAATATTAAAATTTAAAAATGAGATTAATCTTACATAAATTAAAAAGTTAAAATGAAATTACTCTTACACAATTACATTTTATCAAAGGCAGTTAAAAATTCCAGGAAGTACTTAATATTGTTTATTTAATTTTTAAATAATTCATGCAATATTTAGGAGAATAAACTATGTATGTTAATCAAGTGAAGCTGTATCATTCATTACAGCTCAAAATTTATATAGGGAGAAAATGCCAGTAATATCCTTTATTTTATTCCTTTTACTTCTTTTATGAATCTTTTGCATGAAGTCAGTTTGTATGTATATAAAATCTTTGTGAATATATATAATAAATTAAATCTCTTATTGTACCTAGCTAACTCATTTTAAACTTTATAATTATTAAAGGAAAAATTTCAATAAATCAGCTTTCAGTAAATGTTACTACATCCTTTCAATAAATTTCTATTACATCCTTTATCCAAAAGGATGCTGTTACAATGTTTTAGAATCTCCATAGAACTATATATTTCTTTTGAAACGATTCTAAGTGTAAAATGGTCCATAAACAACAAATGACAATAAATTGGAAAACAGAAAATTAAAATCTAAATTTATTGAATTCATCTTATGCAATGATTGATTATTGTATATTTATTAATTTCATATAATTTTATAACTAAGCCAATTTAACAAAAAGTTATGGCAATAAGACTATTAAGTTTTCATATTATGGATCCAAATTTGTTCAAAAAGTTAGAAATTATGTTAAGTAAAAAAGTTAAATTGTATATGAAAAATATCAAAATCATTTCTTAAAGTGTTAAAATTTGAATAAAATTATGTGTGAAAAGTGTAAAATTTTTGGAAGTATTCTAATATCTTTATTTTTGTAGTCTGAAACAGTTAATGAACTCCCACCAGTTGTAAGCCAATTTGATATGATAGCTGCTTTGAGCCATAAGACTTTTAATGAACGTGTGCTTCAGGTTCCTGAATACATGGGTGGTCGTAAAGTTCTGGCTGCCCTTGTTATGAAAAAAGGTGGTTCTGATTGTAGGGGAACTGTGATATGTTTAGGGACAGGTATGTTTATATATATATATAGGAAAGATAACTTTTGAAACATTATAGAAGAATGATTGTAAACAAAAATAGTAGCTAAATTTTAATGAAATGGTTTTTGATAAATGCTAATATTTAATTTTTAACTATAAATTACTGACATGAATTTTTTCATAGTGTACTTAAAATAAAATTAGCTAAAAAATTCTTTTATTTTTCTAGTTTTCATATTTATCTTGAAGTTAATAGATGAACTTTAATTGTTATTCCAAAATAGTTTTTGATTAAATTTGAATGAAATCTAATATATTCAACACGTTTCCTTAAAGTTCATTTTTATTTTAATTTTTCAGTAAGTTTATTTTTTTATTTAAAAATAAGAAAAAACTTCATTTTATCAAAATTCTATGAATATATTCATAAAATTCAATTCTTTACAAATGTGAATTCAAATCAAGTAAAAGTTCAAATAAAATATTTTTCAAATGATCTGCTGTAAAACGAATTATCACTAAAATATGTATACAGAGCCTACATGCTACATCATATATTTGTATGTATTTTAATAGGTTCATATTATGAAGAGATTTATTAAAGAACATTTTTTTCATAAAATATGAATGAGAAATTGGGAATATTTTAAGAATAATTATTGCTTAGAAATTCAACTAAAATTTAAAAATTGTAAATAATTTTCTCATTAATTTAAATGCATTAACTGAAAAATTAAAATTGTTAAATTCTATGCCTATGTATATATGTTCTTTTGATAAACATATTTTAATAGTTTTATGTTTATAATACTTGTTAAGAGGTAAAATTTAACCCTTTAGGAAATAGATGCATTACTGGAGAAGGCTTAAGCCAAGATGGCTTAGTTGTAAATGACTCACATGCTGAGGTTATAACTAGAAGAGGTTTTCTCAGGTAAACCAGTATTTTAGAATATTACAATATATATACATTTTGTATGACTACAAAATTTTTAAGTTTTGTTATTGATTTGTTCATTATTTAAGGTTCCTGTACAAACAACTTAAAACCTATGAATTTGGCAAAGAGCATTCCATGTTTGAATCGACTGAAGATGGAAAACTTCAAATGAAAGGTGATGTTTCTTTCCACTTGTATATTTCAACAGCACCATGTGGAGACGGAGCTCTATTTACGCAGTAAGTATTTTGTTATTTTATACATTGATTTATTCTTGCAAAGACAGAAAATGTGAATTCTGTTAAGGGTAATGCTAATAAATATTGTTTATATTGATATCTTATTTATATATTTGTTATAATTTACTTTTCAAACAACCGATTTTATCATTTGTGCAAGAAGAAACACTTTGATAAAACATGTAAAAAATATCTTGCATTTTTCATTAATATTGTGTTGTATCTTTTTATACACATTCAATGAATAGATGTTTTATTTTTTTATGAATATTTTCTGATTTATATGTTATAATTTGTTATTTATGTTATTAGGAATTTATTATTTCATATTCCTTTTGAATAGTGTTAAATGGAAAATATTAAATTCATCCTTTTTATATCTTGTTTAAAGAACTGAGTATTTTCATTTGTGCTTCAGTTTATAAAATTAAGCAGATGTTTAGTTTTGAGAAATCTATGATTCAAAATAATTTGAGTGGTAAGATTTTATAATTTTTAATAGTAATTTAAAGCCTGGCGAAAAAGTAGAGCCTCCTGATGATAATGATGGACAACATCATCCAGTGTTCACCAAGAGTCTACAAGGGCTTTTGCGATCCAAAATGGAAGCTGGTGAGTGTTACATGTGGTTTTTTGTACAATTTTATTTGTCTTTAAATTTTAAAGTGTACACTATATTGTGTATGTTACAATATATTTCCTTAGTCAATTCATTAAATGCTTAACTTATTCTCAACATTAAATATTTCTCTTAAATTTGTTATTTTTTCACCATTTTCAGGAGAAGGGACCATTCCAATAGATACAGAGTACAGGTTCCAAAGTTGGGATGCCATTCTCAGAGGTGAAAAACTACGCACCATGTCCTGCAGTGATAAAATTGCACGTTGGAATGTTCTGGGACTTCAGGGTGCACTCTTGAGTCATATTATGAAGCCAGTTTACTTGAGTTCAGTTACTCTGGGTAAAGTATTTTTTGTTTCAATAAAAATTTATTATCCTCAGTTTCTCTTCATATTGTTTTCATATTGAGAAACTATACACAAGCAATTTTATCAATATAATTTCATCTATTGAAATTAGTTATTTTAGAGTATAATTTCACAAGATTTAACAATTTGAATTTGATCCAGGTTTGAATTTTTTCTATTTATTTGAGAATATATGTGAAAAGCTTATTTAAATATATGTTATTAAAAGAAGCTTGTTTCATTTACCCTATGCACATATCCCTGGTTTGATCCTCTGGTTGGGTAAGGTCGATACAGCTTTTCATCCCTTCAGTGGGTCACTGAAACTGAAAACCATGCATGTTTGAAAATTAAATTCTGGTAGTTTCACATTAGGCTGACCACCTATCTGGCATATGCTTCACACTTTTAGACCCTTAATCGTAAGACTTTCTATGCCTTGGTGTCATGTGTTGTCACTGAGTTTAGTCCCTATTAATTTTTATTTCAAGGTTCATCCAACTCCTGGAATCCTAAGGGCATTTAAAACTACTGGAATTTTGACTTGACTCCTTAAATTATGAATTACTCCTGGAATTTTTACTTACCTTGACACATTTATTTTTGTTAGAAAATATAATTTTTTTTACTTTTTTTAATTAAAATTTCTAATGAAATAGTCCAAAAATCTAAGTATTCTTAATATCAGAGATGATAAAAGGATTGATATTAGATTGTTGTATTCATAACTGTTGACTAAAATGAAGATCCAGTTCAGCCGCAATAACTTCATGATGATCCAGTTTAATTAGGACTGGATATTGTGTTTACTTTCTTTACTTCACACATAAATCTAATCTACCTAGAATTTGGATGTGAAATTTTAGTTTTAAGAGAATTTGAAAGTAAACTGAAGAAAAATTTAGAATTGCTTGTTTATTAAATAATTGTTGAAAAAAAGTCATCCTGGAAATCTTATTTAATAGTTGTATTTGTTTTAAGTATATTTGAAAAGAGGCTGTGTGTGTTATACACATCTTGAAATACTCAATAAATTGATAGGAATCTATTGAACATGTGTAAAGACTCTAAATTTCCCATAATTTTATACAATGTATAATCAAGTTATATTAAGAATATTTTGTATTTATAATTAAAATTTTTTCTGTTATAGTTAAAACTTCATTGAAGGCTTTTTGAAGTAATCATTTTATATAATTCTAATTTAAATCAAAAATATTCCCTTTAATATTTGCAGTTTATTTCTATTTAGAAATATAATTGAAAAATTGTGTATTTATATAATATGCATATTTGGTTATTTTTAAAATAAAATGAAAAAAAAAAATTTAACATGAATGTTGATATCTCTTACAAGTTTCTGATTTGTCTCCTAGAATTTGTGATTCTTGGAAATCTGTATGAACCCTGTTATTTTCTGACATATATATATATAGGTATTAGTTTTTAATACAGAATTAAACCTGAACAATAATTTGAATTAAACATTTAATGATTTACTTTCAGATTAGAGATTTTGCCTTTATAGAAAATACTGTTTTCTAACTGTATTGACAAATAGAATTGATTTATGTAAATGAAATTATATAAAATGATATTCATTTACAAATTAATAGAAGTATTTTATAAGTGTAAATATAACTATTTAAAAGATGAGGTCAGTTTGTTGCATATTTGAACTTTTTCAAATTGAGTAAAGCTCTTGTTTCATGAGTTTTCTTGAAACTCAGAAATGTGTATAATCAACATAGCTTGCCTTTTGTTTTTTCTTACTTTCTACTTTTATTTGTAAAATTAATCAAAAGTATAAAATATGTTATAATCTCTCAATCTGATTTTATAATCTCTCAATTAGTGCCAAGTAGGGAACTGAATTTATAATGCTTGCCTTTCGATTCAACAGTATGGGAATTTGAATCCCACCACAAGCTTAGTTGTTTGTTTGGTTTAAAATTCACTTTAAACTGTTAGTACTGGTCTAAATTAGCCCTAATGTGCCAAAAATTAAGTGACAGACAAACCAACCTAAGCCTTGAATTAGACAAGTTGATACACTTCTATTTTGGGATTTACTTGCATAGTTTGGGAGAGCAAGTTACATATTTTACTTGATTTCATAAATTATTGAGTTAAGTCTTTCATTTACATTTTTCATCAGTACATTATATAGAATTTAAAATAAGCTCCCTATCTCAAGCATTTTTAAATTTGTGTAAACTGTCCTAGTGTTTTTACGAATTGAAAAATTCATAAGATCTGAGCAGTTTTTTCACTATTTTGTATAATTTAAAAAATGATTAAATTCTAAAAATTGCTCTAAATATTAAGTAATCTCATTTCTAGCACAAATAACTAAATGTTGCCTCTAAATATTAGCAAACTTGTGGGTTTGTTCATGTATGTATATATATGTATATATATAATTGTGCCTATTCAAGAAGAGTTAAGTTTTTCATTCCTTTTTTATCTTTGATTTCCATGAATTTTCTGTTATAAAAAAATAATTGGCAATTTCTGTATATATGTGATTACTAAATAAAGGTATAGAATAAATTATAATATGCATTTTAAAGGTTTGTGTAGTTTTTAAAGTTTTTCTTTTTTCTATTTAAATTTTAATGTTTTTTTAAATAATTGAAATTTATTTCCAAGTTAACAATTTTATTATCTATGAATGTATGTATTTTTTATGAAATTGAAGAAAGTTGTTATATTATTTTGTATTGTGTGATTTGAATATATTTTATATTGGGGTAATTATATTCATTTTTACTGAGTCATTGATTTTGTACAAAAATTGCTGTGACAAAATAATTTGTAAAGTTACATATATTAAGTTAATAGGAAAATTAAACTAATGATCTGCAGTGTTAGGTTTCCTTTTGCAAAACAAGAAAATGTCAAGACATATAGTTGGATTAGAAATATTTAATGTAAAAGAACTGTAATTTTTAAAATTTTGCTATAAAAATAGTTTTTGATGATTCAAGAAAATTTAAACGTAGTAAAACAGTAATGAGAAAATTGCACTTTAATCTTGATTTTATTTTATAGCATTAATATATTATAGTATCGTACTATCATCTTGTGACAAATTACTGTATTTGGTAGTTTTTTCTTATTTGCATGTGCAAGAATGTCTCTATAATTCTTGTAGTTTAATTTGTTTTTACCATCCATTTTTTAAAAAAAAATCGAAACAATCTAGTCATTTGTAAATCAAACACAATATGTAGATTTTCTCCTGAAAATGCTTTTTAAATTCAAGTATTTTATTTTACAAGTTACAGTATGCTATGTTTGACTTATTAAGTTTTTAAATATATAACCGATTAAGGGAATTAATAAAAATTTTATGCAGGCAATTTATACCATCACGGCCATTTGTCTCGAGCGGTTTGCTGTAGGCTTGTCGGAGAACCAGACTTGAATGAGCTCCTTCCAGAAGGGTACCGCCTGAATCATCCGGATCTGGGCAGAGTGATCGTGTGCACGCCTTCGCGTGAGACCGAGAAAACCAAGCCCCACAGCATCAATTGGTGCCTTGAAGATGAGCGACCGGAGTTGACAAGCGGTGTTAATGGTACCTCTGACGAAAGGTATATAGATTTCCAATAAGCACTTTCCTATTTTCTTGCATGTATTAGTTGCAATTCTACATGTTTAATGTTGATAAATATTTGCTCATACCTAACTACAATGAAACTTGTTTTTGAGAATTCAGGAACAGGTAAGAGTTCTTAAAATTGGAAGTTCATAGAATAGAAAATTCTTAAATTTCTCTTTTATAAATAAAATGTTTTTAAAAATTTAGTATGCAGTTTAGAAGAAATATGTGCAAAACAAAATTCATATTTACAATCTTTTTATTGATAAAAAATATGGGAAATGATAAATTTTTTTCTGCCTCAATTTAATAAAAAAACACTTTTTCAATGTGAAGAAGCAGTTTATTTTCTCAAGTATTTCAATCTTTATCATTTATCTACTGTTTACCATAGGTTGTAGCACAACTCTTTCCTAAGTGAAAGTTCTTTTCTATTCTCATTCATTATATACTCAGTCATTTAATTTAGTACCTATATAAAATTACATCTTAGTTATTATTTAAAAAATCCTGCAATGAAATTTTTTGAAATTCATGGCTGAGTATATCTGTCAAATCATCAAGCAAATATTTTTGGCTTTAAGTTATGATGGCTTCTTAAAATAAAACTTGCACATCGAAATGATCTAGATACCGTTTTCGGCAAAATTTCATTCAAAGTATAGTGTGGCTAGTGCATTGACTTTAGAATGTCAGCTACATAAATCATCTGTTAAATCAGAGTTAAAAATTCATAGGAAATTTTCTTTTTTAAAAAAATTCAGATTTCAACAATAACTGGGCAGATATTTAAGAATATGGATATGATTTTTTTAACAGTAAAGTGAAATACTAAGTTGAAAAATCGGATGCATAAGAATATTCGCCAGTGAGATTTTTCAAAATTTTTGTTTATAAATGGAAATTAAAATTATGTTTTGCATCCCTGGGATTGTGTTAAGAGACCCACCCACTTGTTTGTGAAATTGAGAGACTAAGTTACAAGTTTGTAAATACGATCTACCATGCATGGTGACATTTGTTTTAGGTTGTAAGTTTTTACAACTTCTAAAATTCATACAAATTCCTGTTATAAAAGATTTTAAGATGTGAAAGCTGTTGTACATTTAAGGAATGTAGCTTTTAATGTTTTCTATTAAATTATGTTATTTATGAGTAAATTTAGTACATTTTAAATCTTTTAGAAAAACTAGCTTGGTATAAAGTAGGGTATTTAAGTTATTGATTAAAGCTTTCACACACACAATATATTTATTAATTTTCCTGTAGAAAAAAATATCAATATTTCTAAAAAATAAATTTTTTGTGTTTATCTTCTGCTTATTAAAATGAGAGAGAGGGAGAGATTAAATAAAGTATTTTTATGTACTTAATAAATTTTCATTAGCACTTGAAGAGATCAGAAAGGGTAATGAGAACAACATAGTATTTTTTATAGACTTTCAGGCCACCATCAAGTCTCTCTCTTATTTTACTCCTAGCAGTATTAGGTGTGTTTATCTCTACTAAAAGAGGGATGTCAAATTGTGCTGCAATGGATACCCAGCCACTGTGGTATTGCGGGAAATGTTGCAGTTGACAAATTGTCAAAGGCTGGCTCAGATCTTCAACAGCCTTGGAGTACCATACTGTTAAAAGGCTTATTAAGTCAAATATAGCCTCCTATCGTAGAAATGTTTACAAGATGTGCACAAAGGGGAAAGCATGGGCTTCCTTACTAACAAAGCCTATTCTGTACAACCTCCACAGAGCTGTGGTAGTGGCTAATTTTTGCCTTAAAACTGGGCATGATTATCTGCAAAAACACCTGCACCATTTGGGTTTGAAGGACTCTCCGACCTGCCCTTTTTGTGGACTAGAGGACATGACTGGTGACCATCTTTGCACTTGCCCTGGACTTTCGGACGTCACAGTTAGAAATTCTGCGGAAGATGACTTTTCATTCACCTCAAGATTGTATTGGGCTGCCCGACAGAGACTGATGGTTGAAAAACCAAGGTTGGGCTTAGGATAAAAAAAAAACTTAATAATTTTTCGGTAATTTTTATTTTTAAACTTGTATACTTTAAGTTTTGCCCATTTCCTGATTAGATACAGTAATTGTTTTCCAATTTTGATTCAAGAAATTTTATTAGAAGAGACTATCAAACAGAAAAAAGTTAGTTGCTTTCTTAAAGAAATTTAATTTGCTTATAGCAGTCTTCTGGTCAAACTTTGTAGATCGTATTTTTCTTGTACATAACAAAACTTCATTTTAAAAATATTTATAAAACTAAATGTTTGTTAAGCATGTTTTTGATAATACAGCCAAAAGATAAAAATTACCTCAGATAATTACGAAACATCTATTTAGCTTTGTTGCTTGTGCAAGAGAAAATATCTGTTGTATTTATATGAATAAAACAAAAACAATAGAATATAGTGGAAAAAATAAATTTTAAAATTGTGTATATATATATATATATATATATATATATATATATATATATATATATATAATATATGAATAATATGTGCATGTAATAGTTAAATAATTAAAGTGGTTTCATATGTTAAAAATTAATAGAAAAAATCTATTTTTATTAAATTGTATTTAAATTATTTAAATTTTTATGAAAACAATATTTCTTATAGTTTTTATCTTTCTCTTTCATCTTTATTTCATTCTTATTTTAACTGAAAATTTTCTGTTATATTTAATATTTATGTGATATAAAGAAGTTTGAATAGTTTAATGAAATTGTTTATCTACTATAGCTCTCTTGATTCAATACTTTGAAATCCTTAATTTTAAACCTAAATCATAGTTCTTTGTTTTTAAAAATTTTATCATTAAATGTATGGTTGGAAAATATATTTAATTGTTTTACAATTGTATAAAAATTAAATATAATTTGGTTAAAAATAATAATCCAAAGTTTTTAACCAAATTTTCATTGTTCAATATATATTAGGTTAAAAATAACATTTAATACAAGTTTGTGATGTCATTTTTATGGAATACTTTTGGTAACAGTTCAGATTTTTATAAGAAATTGTAAGAAAAACTTTAGAATTTTTTACCTTTATCTATTAAAACTTTATATTTTATTTAAGAAAATCTACAAAGTTTAGAAATGTCTTTCAGGGCTGGAGGTCAATTACAATCACGTTTATGCAAAGCAGTTCTCTTTCAAAGTTTTAAAGAGATAGCTGCTAAATTCGGCGTTGAACATCTCTCTAATCTTACCTACGGCGAAGCGAAAAGAGCAGCCAAAGATTTTCAATCAGCTAAAGAGGTGCTGTTTAACAGATTCCAGCAACTGGGTCGTGGCACTTGGATACGCAAGCCAGAGGAAGAAGAAGAGTTCATGTAACTTTCTACTATTTAATTCCTGCTACTTATATGGTTACTTCTTTAAGCCATTAGTCAATATACTATTCCATAGGCTGCAATGCAATGTAATAACTCATTTAAAAGTAAAAAAATATAGGTCACATAGTGTGCAATTTAAAGCAGATAGTCTTTCTCTTAATTATATATATATTGCGGGTTTTGATTTTGGCTTTTTGCCAAATGTTTTTTGTGTGCCATATGCATCAATGTTGCCTTTTTTGTTTTTAATTACATGTTTGTTTTTAGATAGTTATAGAAAAAAGTATTTGTTTAAAAAAGAATCTTATTTAGTATTTGGCTGAAACTCCTAAGTCTAGCATTCACGAAATTCGAGAAGAAAACCTTTATAGCTCGATAGACTTGCATCATTTTGCACCTTTTCAGTCAAATAAAGTCTTTTATTCAATAATTGTTAAGGCAGCTCAGCCTCTAGGTATATTTTATGAAGAAACTAAAAAATATCTGCAAGGTTGCAGCTCTTAAACTATTTCCTTTGCTAGGTAGAGTGTATAGATTTCTAATGTTAAAACTTACTTATAGCATAATTATTCTGTCAGAAATATTTAACTCTTTCTATACTCAAATTGTCAAAGAGCAATAGTTGGGCTTCAAGGGACTGTTTTAATTTCTAAAGTAAAAATATTGAACATTTCTTAACATTCCTAAAATCTGATTTAAAATCTATCTTATTTTGAATTACTGCTTACATAATTAGTTTTTGTTCCCCATGATATATCAATTATTCAGACTATTTGTGCTATTGTAAAATGCATAATTTTATTTAATGGATGTGATGAAACATGCAAAAAACCTATTTAAGAAACTGCCAATGTGGAGCAGAAAGGTTAAGACCAGTAAACTCCAAAAATTGTCCAGATATATGCAAATTAATGTGCATTAAGCTGTGATAAAATATTTTATCGGCATTTTAAATACTGTTCTAATACGGAGATGCCAAAGTTTCTTAATCCATCTGATCTGGAACAGTTGTTTTTTTGTTTCTGTTTTGTTTGAATTTTATGTACATCCATGTCAATATGGAAGTGATGTACTGTGTGTAGTGTGCAAACTTGTCAAAGTGGTATGAATTAAATGTATTGTTTTTTGTGTGTATTTAATTAAATGTCCTTTCTGTATATCTTAGAACTGCTTTACCAACAGTGTGTAAATAGTCCAACCACAAAAAATAACTGTGTCCGTTCCTGTGTCGTCATGTGTGTGCGTATTAAAAAAATCTAAAGAAATCAGTGCAGCTTGCAATGGCTGCTTAATGGTGTCTCGGTGAGCTGACGGACGTGGAAGAAGCCTCTTAGTTGATTGCTCTCGTAGACATACATTTTTGTAGGCTAAATAGCATATAAACGAGGTACTTTCAACTATTTGTAGAGAAATATCGCCTTCTCAGCTCCAAGATTTCCAGTGTTTGAGATTGCAGAGTTGCTCACTGTTAAATGTTAGATTAACATTTAACTGTGATAATCATAAATATTTCCATACTATTGTTGAGGCATAATGTGCAGAGTTTTCTCGAATTTTTCCATACACTGTTGAATCGTAGACTTTAACCAATTTTAACTATTGGATTATCACTACAGTTCTCATTTTTTTACACCTCCTCATCCTCACTATAATCAAAGTGTTTTGTTTCTGCCAGATGTTGTCAATTATTTCACATCCAAATGAAAATTGAATCTGGCATTCCTTATGTGTTCTGTTGTTAGAGTGCATTTTATCAATTTTTCATGGATATACTTTGTGATATTTCATTTCGTTTTTTTGAAGTATTAAATTTGCATTTCAACTATTTGTAAATATGTTTTTCTTTAATCAGCTTATTTTTTGGGTAAGTTATTTTTGCCTGCTTTAAAAATCATTTATCTTCATTAAAAATTATCTTCCCGCATTTATTTTGCATTTTATCTTCACCAAATGTCTAGAACTTGTTTTTATTTTTGTTCCGTTAACTAAACTTTACCTAATTTGTTTAAATTTCTATTTTTCACCATAAATATTTAGTTTTGTTACTGAATATTTTAACGCACAGTTTTAGCTATTTAAGAATGTGAATATATTGTTTGTGATTAAAGCTTTTATGTTTCATTAGTCTTCCAAATTTTGCAAGTTATCTTATTACTAATGCAGTTTTTAAGAATGTGATGCTTTTTATAATACATTGAAAGTTATCAGTTTATATAAACTCTTTTGTGTAGTCTCATGCATTTATTATTTTGTGTTTAATTTCAATTTATTAAGTGTTTTACAATCAGTTTTCTTGTTTTAAGCATAAATAATAAAGTTTGTTGTTTTAAGCATAAATAATAAATATAAGTATTATGCAATCAGAATATTTTTATGAATTGACTTTCTCTTTTTTTTCTATTTATTTTAACAATTTGTAAATCAATTCAATTATTTCTGCATTATCAGTAACATGATATCTTTATGCATAATTATCTATAGAAATTTTACAAATTCAAATTTCACTATACTTATGTTAAAGAATTTATCAATCATAGAATTAAAATGTACTCTTGTAGATAATGCATTTGCCTAACAAAGTTGCATAATAGTTTATTGTAGCAAATTTTGTAGTCTTTTTTTAAATAAAGTAATGTATTAAAATAGTATCTTGCTTATTTTGATTTTTAAACATAAAACACATTATTGAACAAATTTAATATTCTTGTTATAATTGTTTTCTATTTAATTCTTGGACTAAATATTTAAAATCTTTTAGCCATTTAAAACTTGAATACTAAAATGTTTCTTCAACTTCAAAAATTTCAAACATTTGCTCACATTATTGCATTTAACTACAAAAACTTCATTTTTGTATCCATTTGTACTGTTTAATTTTATATATTTTGTATCTATGCAGCTGAACTTAAAAAATGAAATTTTGGGTTTTCTTTCTACATAGCTTAAATGTTATTTTTTAAAATTGATTGAAGTTTGAGACTTTATCAACAAGTTTTGATTGAATAGGTTGATAGCTGTGAAGTATTGAAAATTAGATTTACAGATTTACCTGTTTTATTCTTAGAGTTTGATATTCTAATATTTATTACTGTTTAGTTCAGTTAAATTTCTTTTTTGTAAAATAAAGCAAAGCTAGCATGAATGTTAGTGCTGTAGTCTTGCTATCTCATTTCATTCTAACCTTGAAAATTGACATTTATTATAGTTCCAAATCCCTTTGAACCATAGGTTTCGGTCCAATTCAGCCTTGTGTGCGCCAAGTAAAATCTAGCTAGTTTTTTTTAAAAAATATACTAAGAATTATTAAAGTTATTTTTTTCTTACAGTTAGATTAGTTTAGAGGTGAGAGCTCTTTTGCAGCTACTTAATTTTAATTTTATAAATTATTATTTTTAGAGTAATTTTACTTCTGATATGAGAGAAATGTAATTTTTGAAAGCATATAATGACTATAAGCATGGAATAATTTACATTTTACTTTCATTAGATTTAATTGTGAGCTGTTAGCCTTATCAAAAATGTTACTTAATGATCGTAGAAATAAAATGAATCACTGGTGGAACGTATATGAAACTATCAGTAGATTTTTTTCCCTGTTATGAACAGGAAATCAAATTTTGATTAATTTTCGTTTTAAAAATAAGGGTAATGGATAAATTTTAATATGTAATGGAGGAATATTTTATAAAGATAGTGGTAATGGAATGTTAAAAATCCTTTTTATTTTAAAATAGGATACTTGATGTTATATTTGTGATTTAATGACATTCAAGCTGTTTATTCAATGTTAATCCTGAAATATGATCATTTTAGTATTCTATTTATAAAATAACTTGGAAAATATAAAAAAATATATTAGAGTTGATCAATAAATATTTGATTTGAGATGAACCTCAGAATAATTTTTAATTTTATTTTCAATCCTATGTAAATATTTTTTTCTACAAAAATAACTTTTAATATTGAGGTTTGTGTTATATGCATATCAGTTTTCATGAAATTAAGAAATAAAATTTTATGTCATCTTGTTAACATCATGAAATTCTTATACATTAAAGGTTTTTGTATCAACCATGATTGCATCAAGCTAAAAGTTAAATATTAATGTATGATGGAAAATAATTAATAGAATATGGAAAGCTTAGTTCTGAGAAAATAAAAAAAATAGAAGTTTATGAAAAATAAATATTTAATACGAAATTTAAATTTATTTTAAAATCAATATTTTTCTTAATATATATTAGGAACCACTGATATTTTTTTCTGGAACTTTTTTCAAAATTGAAACATTAATATAGTTCAATTTATGAATAAAAATTTTATAGTATGCCATATATTTATACTTTGTAAATAAAAAAAATTTAACGTGTCTTATGAAAACAGATTATATTTTAATTATTTTCTTACTTTTGTTTTTTTCTTTACATCTTAGTTTTAAATAGTTTAACATTGATTCAAATATTAGAACAAGTTTAGGACAGATTTGTTAAATATATAAATAAACTTTGAGTTATAATTAAAATGCAATTAAAGGAAAAATGTTCTATAATAAATGTTAAGTCTGGAATATTTAAAAAATTACATGTTGGTAAATTTATTTAAAAGAAAAACTGAGCTAATAAAACTGTTCCATAAATTACATCTGGTTTTATTCTATTGTCTTGTTCTGAAAGTAATTTCTTTTTTTTTTGTGGTAATGAAAGACAGTTTTCGTGTAATAAACAAATACTTTATTAAATTATATATTGGCTGTGTTCTGGTCCAACACCTTTTGCCATCTTTCTGGTAGTAGCATAGTTCCACGCTCATAAAGTTTTTGATATTTGCTGGCAAAAAACTGATCGAGGTGGTTTTTGACCTCTTCATTTGAGGCGAAGGTTTTACCATCTAAAAAATTTTGGAGTGACCAGAACAAATAATATTCAGATGGTGCCAAGTCTGGAGAATATGGTGGGGGCATTGTATCCCATTCAGGCTGTAAAAGCTTATGGCGAGTGACCAAGTTTGTGAGGTCTCGCATTGTCTTGGTGAAACACTACACCATTCTTGTTGATTAGTTCTGGCCTTTTCTGTTGAAGTGCATAAGTCAGTTTGTCCAGCTGATGACAGTAGACTTCTGAATTAATCGTTGTGTTATCCGGTAAAATCTAAAAAAAAAGATTCCTTTAAAATCCCACCAAGCAGACAGCATGACCTTTTTTGGTGAATATCGGCTTTGGAAATATTTTCAGCCAATTCATCTTTTTTGCTCCATGACCTCCTGCGTTTGACATTGTTGTATACAACCCATTTTTCGTCTCCAGTATGATGCACTTCAAAAAGGGATGATTTTCCTGATGTTTGAGAAGCGAATCCCAGACGTCAAAGCGAATCCCGTACTCTTTCTATAGTAAAACAGTAAGGTATGTCGAAAATGCTGCTTATCGCTCTCCATATTTAAAAGGGCACCAACCAAAAACTACTGCATAGAATTAATTGGAATTTTTCACACACAAACCTTGCTATATGAGCTCTCAAAGCATATAATAATTATACGGCTTCAGTGTGAAATTGGGTGCAAAAAAATACAATTAAATCTTCTGTCGGGAAAAAACGAAATTGCTTTCTGAACAACCCAATATAAAAATCAAATATCTGCAACTTGTGTTAAAATGTGAGTAAAGCGATCATTCTTCATTGATATATATATATATATATAAAAAATTGATAAGTATATTTAAATTGGTAAAAGGATTCACAAACGTTTTTAGTAACTCTTTAAAACACTAAATTTTAATCTTCTAAGAAGTCTAAAAAATCTTCCAATTTTGATTTCTAATGAACGATGTTTATTTGAAATTTTCATTCATCTTTAAGAATTTCTTTTGAAAAATCATTTAAAAAATTTTTTTAAATACTATTTTCACGATTTTCTAATTTTTTGTATTGAAGTTCTGTATATAATAAAAGGAAAAGATGATAAAGCTTTTACATGTTGGTTTGTCTTCATTAGGTGTTAATGCATTAAATATGGAATTGTTTTAAAATTCTGATCTGTTATGACACAGTTTTGAAAATATAATTCAGAGTCTGATAGAATATTTAGATTTGCATTTTTATGAAGTGTTTTTCTTACATATTCTTCAGTCCAGTTTATCTTGATAATTTATTTAAACATTCTAGGTCAAATAGTTAGCACTTCTAGATTTTCTGCTTAGCAGTTCATTTATTTAATTCCAAATTTGGTCTTTTATGTATATAATGTATTTTGTACTAGATCCTCTGACAAAAATTCTTTTAACATTTTGAAATGCACAAAAAATTTATGGTGAGTGAGGTTTTGATACTGAAATTCATGCAGAAATTGACAAAAATAAATAAATAAAGTGACGATGATAATAATGAATATGAAGAATATCAAACTGAATTTCCTCCAACATACTTAATGGTTAACTGTATATAGAATTTTCGAACTTTTCGCAAAGTCATGGATTCAAATGATAGCGTGTTTCAAACTATGTGCCTTCTACAAAAAATAATAGCGCAAGGGATAGTTAAAACAAAAGTACAATTGTTCAAATCAAATTAACCAGCTTTTGTACTATGCAAAAATAACTGAAATGTAAAATATTTGACATTGTAAAAATTGGTAAATCTCTAAAATTCTTTCCCAAATACTTTTTTAAATATCATTTGGATATATTAAGTAAAGATTCCTTCTTGTAAATGAATTTGACTTTATCTAATAAGCCCTCTAGAAACGTAAAAGATTACAGAATTATTAAATGAACAAATAATTCTGCAATAGGGATATTTATTAATTAAAACAATATTAAATTAAATGAGAGAAACATAATCATTGCTGTTTAATAACAGAAGTCACATTTAAGTTTAATTTTTATGTAATAGCATTTTCTTATTTTGTACTTCATAATTTTTTTTGAGAATTGTTTTTATGAATTTTTGAAGAACACAGTAAAGAGATGAGCCACATAAACTAGTAGAGTTTTTAATATTTTTCACTCTTATATACAGTATTGCGAATTCGAAATTTAATATATTTTTATTGTTTTATTTATTTTATCTTTTGCTGTAATGAATTCTTTTCTTTGCTTCTTAAGACCAAATAAAGTTTTAGTTCTTTTGAACATTTATCATAGTTTAAAAATGTGACTAGGAAAAAAAATACATATGCATGAAATTATGGATGAAATGCTTAGAGCAGAGATCAATTCGTGTGACAGTTAATGGTTTATTGTTGCTATGATAAATTAGATTTAAAAAGGTCATTTTTATTTATTAGCTAAGTAATGCTAAATTATATATATCTACGTGTAAAAAATAGTAATAAATTTTATATAACTGTGAATTTCCATATAGAATGGTTTGTAATTGTGGATTAATTTTACTTGTGTACACTAATTAAGAGAGATTTAAAATGTTAATTGGTTAACTTTGACCTTTAAATATTCTTTATTTTATTTTGGGTTATTTATTTTATTATTATTTGTATTATATTTTGAAGAAATTTTTTTCACATATTAGTAATTGCACAAGTAATACCAAAAATAGAAAATGGCCTTTGAGCAAAGTTTTGCATATTGTCAAATGACTTATTCTTACAAAGATGAGTATTGATATTTGTTTTAATCATATCGCTGCATTGTAAATTAATTTCCATTTGAAGTTTCGGTGCTAAGGTTTTCAATAGAAGAATAAAGGGTTATGAAAATTCTTGATTTCATTCGAAATGATTTCAAAATCGGAGAAACGAGTATTAAAATTTATCTTCAAAGCACTTTTAATGCTTTGATTAATCTGCGAGAAATTCAGTCTCATTAGTGTGATTGAATATTTCACTTGGATTAAAATGTGAAATAATTTTACATGATGGTGTTTGAAATAGTATTTTCTCTGGAACGATTTGATATTTATTTATAAATCGAGGAGAAGCTGTTTTACTTTTAATCTCAAATTTAGTTCATGTTTTGTTAAATCGACATAAAATGCTTAAACAGCCGTTGACTAGTTTGTAATTCAATTAAAAGCGATGCTTTCCTCTCTCAAATATTTTTCATTATTGGTGAAAGTTCAAAAATAAACTTCCAAATTAAGTCAGCGTAAGGGAGTGTAATAAGTCATTCTTCAGTTTTCAGAAAACTCTTGGAATTGTCAGTGGTTTTGCTTAGTAGATCCGATGAAATTAACAACTAACAACTGATAGGTGGTTTTAGAATTTCCCGTTGAACTTATTATTAATAAAACGTAATTTTAATGATTTTGAAATTATTAATTATAATTAATTATTTATTTTTATCATACATATTTCTGCCTCTAGTTGTAAATCAATCTCACGTTTTTCCGTCAAACTTATTTCTTATTAATGGTATTTTCAACTCACTTTAATTATCAAGAAGTGGGTACATTTTTCATAGCTTTTAATATTCCTCGAATAAAAATAAACTACTGATCTGTATTCGATACATCCTTTGACTCAGTCTAGGCCAGAGACAACCACTCAAAGATGTCTTTTTTGTAAGACAGATGAGACGATATATTTCCTGCGATATTTTATACCTTCTGAACTAGTGTCTTTGCTGACAAACTTGCAGTTTTGAATTAACCTTTTTGGATAACGTTTCTTCTGCAACTATTGTTACACATTCTTTAATCTTTTCTTCGTCGGTAAATGGTTTTTCGTATTTTGCTATTTCAAGAGCCACTTGAAAAAGCACTCTTGTTCAGTTTTGATATTTGTGAAGAAGTATTCCTGCGCTATTGCACTTCACACACTTTAAAGCTTGAAATTTGTCTGTCTGCAAAATTTCCTTATATTTTGAAAATATTTCGTTTCATAATGATTAATGTTATTTGAGAACGAGACTGGTTTTACTGCATATCCAACATAGCTCCTTTATTAGTGAACTTTTGAATGCTCTGCACTTGCTATTTTTCGCTTCTTTTTCATATTATTGGGCTATTACCAGAAAGATGGATTTATGAGATTATAGATCAATTGTAGAGAATATATAATTAAACTACAAACATCAAAATATAATAGAGATATATTACGTTGGGAAAATTGAAAAATTATTTTTACGTGAAAATTTGACTATATAACTTGTTTCGGATTCTCTTAGTGCAAAACGCTTAAAACTGTTTTAATGTCGATCTTTAACTCCTGAATCATGTTACGACTTGTTAACTTTCCGGTCAACTTCAATTATTTTCTGTGAAATTATCTGTGTGGGTGCATTTTAACATCAAAAATACCTGAACAGGATCGACGAAATCAGGTACACGTAATTGGCGGTTACAATATCGGTGCTTTAAATATTCATAATTTCACAGCTACCTGCTTGGACTTTTGATTTATCAAAGAAAAGCTGAAATATACCGGATTTTCTCATTGTTAACTTCCATTTTTAGCACTGTAATACACAACGATGAATGGGCCAAGCAAAAAGCTGTTAACGAATTATTTTAGTGCAAAATGTCACTTTCATCAAATCTAAAATTATTTGATCCATATACTTTGCAAGATATCTATCTCTTGTTACCGGTCTAAAAAATAATGAATTACTTTTCCCACAGCCTTAAAGTCTTGGGTTTGATTCTGAATTTAACCATGAATAATTTTAATGATTTGAAATACATTATAAAGTGAAGGTATTGTTGAATAAGCCACTCGTAAGCAATAAGGGATTTTCAAAAAATCATTAATAGATTTAAAACATGATTTTTATTTTCAGATACGTTTAAAATATTCAATGAAAATTTCGGAAAAATTTATAGTTTTTAGTCTCTAAAAATATTTTTGCATAGTCATAATTTCTTAGATAATTTTTTTAAGTAATTACACTGGTCAACATAATTTTTCCCACAAAAATAACAGTGCTTTTAATGTAATTTTACATACTGATTCTAAATATGTAATTAGATTCCTTTCACCTGACAGTTTTTTTTTGTGAATGTCACTTGAATTTTTAATTTAATTTTTCAAATTAAGGATAAATTGAAACAGTAGTGAGCCTGGTAACATGCATGTGTTGGTCGTTGTTTTTATTTTCTACTGTTATTTTGTATTGTTTTAATTTTTGTAAGCTTATGAGTACGCCAAATAAGTGTTTAAATCAACCTAACAAATTCAGCTACACCTGTGCAGATCTGACATTCAAGTCTCAAGGGCAAAATTTCACACCACTCGTGAAAAACTTATGAACTGTGCTTCCTTTGTAAAGCCACTGATTTTGATAAAAACTGGGCCCTAGATATATGATGTGTATCGTGTCAGACGGGATGAAAAAATGGTACTCATCATATCCTACTTTCAGTCCTTTTGATGTTGAGGGAACAGAAAAACTATTCAATTGACTGTTATTTCTGCATAACAAATATTAGAAGAATAATGTCCGAAACAAAATATACATTAAGTATGACAATTTGGAATTTGTAAGGAGACCTCATAGTAAAGATAATTATCCTATAATAGAGTCCAGATTTTATGACTATAATTGATAACTCGGACACCAACCACGCTCACACTGAAGACGAAGGGAAGGAGAGAAGTAATCCTACCTTTGAAGCAGGTAGTTCATTAGAATCTTACTTTTTTTAATCTAATCAAAGATCTTATGAGAGGTATAAATTTGTTTAAACAGTCTGCGGAAATTTTAAGTTCCAGGCTGAAAGGCTAGAATTATCGAAATGCACATAGTGATTTTGAAAACTACTTTTCTAAAATAGGCAATGTAATTTTTTGTAATGTTTGTTCAGGAATGGTCTTTTTTTATATAAACACCAGCTACATACATGAGTTACGATTGTTCAGACTCGTTGAAACTTAGTTTGAAGGCTGTATTACTGCATAATGGAAATAAATTACCTTCAATACCTGTCGCTTATACAAGTGATATGAAAGAAACCTGAAAATTGAAACTAGTTAGAATGAATTCAGTACACTAAATATAACTGGAATATATGCGGAAAATTAATAGTAAAAGCTTTATTGTTAGGTTTGCAACTTAGATACACAAACTTTTTTGTGTGTGAAAAGGACGTTGAGATAGGAAGTCTCATTACATTAAGGAAATAGTGGCCTAAAAGTAAATCTCTTGTTCTCGGACATAAAATGTGTCAAATACTCATTCAGTGGTTCCCGAAAAGGTGTTTTTATCTTCCTTACTATAAAACTGCTGCTGACGAAAAATTTTGTAAAAGTTATGGACAAAGTTCTGCTGTGATGAATCTGAAATAAAAATTTCTCATGTATCTGAATGAAATTTCCTAAAATAAGTGATGAAAACTTGAACGGATGATTATTTATAGGACCTTAAATATGATCAATAATGTCGCATGATAAACACTTTGTGGAATTGTTGAATCCATGGATAATGCAGCTTGGAAATCATTAAAAATATATAAAATGCCTAGTCTATGGATAATATTGTGATAATTCATTTGTAGCTCTTATTGACATGATTGAACATGCTGATGAGCACTGAGATTATCTTATAGCTTTCTTTTCAGCTAAGAAACTTCATTTAATGGAAAAGCAATTATAGGGTCTTCAATAAATTTCTCGATGATTTTTCAATATCTTATTTTAATAATATCGACGACACGGACAACTCAGTATTTTTAAAAAACAAAAATTATAGTCCTAAAATTAATCATCAGTATTTTTGTTTCCTTATTAATGAGTTTTATGAGCAATTATTGTTGTGTTTTCCTTTGAAAAATGTTAGTCTTGGGATTTAATCAGAATTTTCACTGATCACACCATTGCTATCTTAAAAATTGTGATAGTATTATTTAAGAAAATACCTCAAATTGTGCATTCAGGAAGTGGAACTTAAATTTAAAAGTGTAAGTATTTTTTAAAACTTCTCTAAGTTATTTCATTTACAACCTACGGCCGTTAGAAATTTACATCATTTTTGGTTTTACAAGGATCGAAGCTGATAACATATTTTGTAGTGGGGCATCTAGTGGCTGTGCTATCATAATAAAAAGTAGCCGTTTTCTCGTTATTTAAAATCAGAACTTCATACTTAACTTACTAGTTTAAAGGTATTAATTCACTTAGATGGATGATATAACAACCACGAACTATTTTACATACTCCAGCCACCTGTGGTGACACACGACGGATTTTCGTTTGGGTCGTTATAGAACTCATTCTTTGCCTTGTCGATAACGACGTCTTTTTCCAACCAGGCCACCACGCCTACAAGTGGTTGTGCAGAATTTCTTTTTTTAAAAGAAAATGACTGTGTATGAAGTTACTGTTAAAATGAGCCCACAAGAGTTATTTGAACGATGAATTGCGATGAAGAGCTGTCTTTTCATGCATTTCTTTTACAGTGGTAACCATTTATACTAATGAAAATTTGATAATAATTTTAATATTGTTTCTTAACTATCAGTAAAATAGATGTGGTGTTGATGCTTCTTAGAAAGACTTTTTTTCTAACGGCGATGCTTCATATATCAGTATTTGCAATGATAGTTAATGAGACTATTTCCTTTGTGCTATTCACTGAAGAGCTATTATTCATTATAAATATTATCGTTTATGACTTTTCTGAAATCGTGTTGTGGACTGTTTAAAGGTCTAAAGCTGTTGTAAAGCTTTTTAACTTCCGCTGCGTAATTCTCTTTCGGAAAAATTTTTCATAGATTGTTGGCCGAAATCACGTGTAGCAAAGAGAAAACCTGAAATAGTATGCAGCACGTTTGCTGACAGATACGCATACAGAAGCGTTACGGCCAGCTCCAGTTTATCACTAGATAATAATTTATTCAATGAACACAAAGTATTACTTAAATAGTAACTTAGCCAAATATCTTGTGTAAACAAAGATTTGCATTTGCCAAAACTATTACATCATGAAAACTGATTTTTTAACTGTAAAAGTATTAGAGATTGTAATTTTTTTCTTTTAAAAGTTTTATAGCTTTTTCTGTCAAGATTTTGCAAAGAAGTGCTTAAAGGAGAAAAAAGTACAATTCTGTAAAAAATGTTTTTTTTTTTTTTAAATTACCATTCTGTAGAATAATTGTTTTTACTTTGCGCATCAATTAATAACTAAAAATGACTTTACAGTGTAAAAACATCCATGCTAAAAGTGTTAATCGAACCCAGGAATTGGAAAGGTAGAGTGCTCAATTCAGTTCATAGTTTGAGCAATCTATATTTTAAGAGGCAATATGATAACAGTACATACATATGCATTTTTATTTTACTCAGTGTGCGGAATGTTATATTCTTCGCGAATGTACATGCATTTTACACGAATAATTAGTGAATTTACATACTTTTAACAAATTGATGAAAATATTTTTATTTGAAGAGATATATTATATGAATGTATGTACATTTCTGTATTCGATTTGGAACAAAATAATTCTAAGATGAATTTTGTATTTAAATAAAATAAGCGAATGCACAAAATTAAATATAACTAAGAAGTTTGAATGATTTTTGATTTTTTGATCTTATGGTTTTCACACACAAGATGTTTTCTTTTTCTAGTTTTTTCTAAACACGTATTTTCTTTCGTGATACTGGAAATTGAATTTTAATTTTTTTTCATGCTACCATCATCAAAGAGGTGATGTATCCATCACTGTTTTCTAAAATGTTTAGTTATACCTTTTTTTTATCGTAAATCTTGATTCAAAGCAAATGTCTAGTTATAAAAAAATGCGAAACGTTTCTAAGAAAATTTATAATTTTGTTCTTTATATTTATTTATTCTACGAAAACATTAAATTAAACAAATGATAGAAGTTTTTGTACAAACTTGCAAAATTTAGGGTGTTATAAACTTATGAAAAGCATTACATTTTTTGTATCGATCATGAAATCCAAATTAAATAAAAAATGAAAACATAAAAAATGTTTTATCCTTTAAATGAAAGTTACGTAAAGGAATCATTAAATGGCTATAATAGTCGGGTAGGAGCATTAAAATGATGGATAATATGACAAACTGTAATTTGGGATATATCATTTAACTGAAAAAAATCTGCCTTCAACTTAAGAAATAAAAAAAATGATCATTTCAAAATGCTAATAGCTGCCGTGATAACTGATTGTAAAGATTGGCCTTGATAGATATATTTAAAATGATGCGTCTCAAAAAATGAATAACTCTTAGAATGTTATGTAATAATAGGTGTTTTTTAAATTGTGAAATAAATAACCTCATTGATAAGATATTATACACTTTAATGATGTGAAAAGTATTTTTCAGGAAAATGAAGAGGACAGTTATTATGAAAAATTCGTAACACGTGATCATACAATCACACATTTTATACAATCAAGAAAAAGAAGCAGTAAAACTTCAGCAGTAGTATTTTTTTCATTTCGTAAATACATGCAAGACAGTAAGGAAAAAATGTAAAGTTCTTTTTACGTTTTACATTTGGTAGATGAAGTACATATTTTTATTACATTAAACACATTGCACTGTAGAAAATATATTTAAAACTGATGTGAGAGTTGTAAGATTCAAGTTATTTTGACAGCTCTGGCATGAAATAAGTAAGTGCTGTTTTCTGTCTCAGAATAATGATACAAAGAGCTCCAAATAGAACATGGCAAGTATTTGTATGTAAAGGAAACCATTTAGCGTACCATAAAATCTGGAAAGTTCTCCAGACAATAAATTCGAAGTTGTAAAAGGAACAGAGGGAATGCTTTTGGGATTGAGCATTGTTCTTAAACTTTTTCCAGAGAAACCCGGAATATACTTTGAATATCGCTTTGAAGCAAAAAGAACTTAATTTCTATTAACACTAGTATGAATAGATCTCATGTGTTTTTTACACGTTATTACATGTAAAAATTAAATTCTAATAATTTTGCATGTTGGACCATGTTTGAAAATTTGGTACTTCTTTTTTAAAAACTTGAAAAAATGCCGTTTGCTTGTACAGTTTCATAAAATATTACTTGTTAACTGTTCTATGTGTAGAAAAAATTAAATACAAGAGTGTGTGTGCTGGTTTTATAATTATTTAAAATTCAAAATATTTCGAAGAATTTTATTAATTCAATTATATATATGTGAATTGTTAAGAATGCATTCACGATGTCTTTGATGAATTGATAATAATTTAATTTACATCGTAACCTTTTAATTTGTTATCTGATTTTTATTGTTTTAAAATATAATTAAAAATTTTAGTTTTAGGAGCTGCATGTCTGAATTTTAAGAATTTTTCGTTCATAATTTGCTGATGAATAAAGCTAATTAGGAATTATATTTTTTAATATAGCTTCTATGAAATAGATGAGCATTAAAAATATTTGTATTGTAGAAATATCATTGTATTCCTCTTTATTTTTTCTATTTCAATTTATTTTTAAAAACAGATTCATAACAATTCGTGATTAAGGAATAAAAAACTGAATAAGGAAAATCGTTAATTTTATAAATTGAGTAAAATACATACTCAGTTTAATAGTATTAAATAGAATAAGTATTCTATTATTATGTTATTCTAATATTCTTTAAATAAACCTTATTATTTAAACTTTAATGACATTAAGGTGTTTTAAAAAGAAATCGAATGTAATGATAAGACAGTTATCATTTTATCGAAATTAATATTTTCCCTTTCGATAAAATGCATGTTTTACACATTTTATACAATGTTTGTAAACAATACAGCATGTCAGATAATTATACATTTGTGATTAATTATACATTTGTTTCCACTTAGACATTTAAATATAATGTTATTATATGAGGGGTACAATATTGTTCATTCACTTCCAGTAAATTAAAAATCACATTTATATTTTAATATAAGTAATTTTATCACAAGATGAGAAAATTGTTTAAATAAACTTTCCCCCTGAAACAAAAATATTTCATAAATTTTCACACTCTTGATTTATATTCTAGAATTTATCCAGTTTAATTACATTAATAGACTACCACAATACTTTGATGATTGAAGTTAGCATGAATCAACTTTCAATCACACATACATAAAATTAAAAATTAAATTTATTTGAAAATAATGATATATGATGTTTTTCATAATAAGTGGTAAAATTAGAGCCAAATCTTTTTGCTCAGAATTTGCACCTTTATCGTGCTGATGCTCATTACTAGTTATTCCAAATATTACATAATATTTAAATCGCATAATACTGACGAAAAACACATCATTAAATTAGCGAAAAGATTTGGCGATAAAAATATTTGAGAGAAAAATTTTACTAATAATTTTTCTCTTTCTTATATTACAATATTGTTCAATAAGTAGTGAAATTTTAATGCCGTTTATATACATGAGTTATTCATCTTTTAAATAAGAGACTTTTGATTAGCTTAAATGCATTGCACAGTTTATTCACAGCAGAAGCTGTGTAAAGTTCCTAAGAAATTCATGCTGTCATCAAAAAGATAGCCGTACTTAAAATTGTATAAAACACTCTGCAATTAAGGAACAGCTGCCTCTGATGAATTAAAAGTACCGATTGCTTTTGTCCAATTTTCAAGTGAATTTCAACCAATTATCTCAAGCTATTGTTAAATTGCTTTTATGTATGTAAAGTTATTCAACTCGTCATTGAAACGAGAAATCTTTCAAAGTCAGTCGCGACGTATTTCATCATCTGATTTTATAATCATTATAAGAAATACAATGCATTCCTGGAAATACTTTGGACAATTATTCGTGCAATATTGCATGCCATAGATATAAATGCAATCTAACATTCTACACTCTGAGGTTGAAAGGGTATTATGTGCAAACATGCAGCTTAGTATCTAAGGCTGGATGGCGATTATTTATGAACAATTCTAGCTTGATATTTTTTCTGGCAAAAAGTCTCATTACTTACTGAGTATAACCTATTTATATGGTCAGCTTTTAAGAGTGACACATATCCTTTTTTATTAGATTTTCAATAAATAAAACAGCTTAATGTTTCACAATGTATGCAAGTATGAAAAAATAATTAAATTTTATATGGTTAAAGAGCAAATTGATCTGAGAATATGGTGTTTCATTTCTTTCATTTTATATATAAGTGATACATAATTTACGTATTCATATTTATATAATTTTCTAAAATCATATAATCTTAATTTCAATTTTCTAAATAAATTCTTATAAATTTTGGAAAGCTACAAATGATTTATCGGGTTTGTGATCCCTCACAACTTAAAACATATACTATCAATCTATTAGTATTAATAACCAGTGAAAAAAATAGAATGTTTTATTTATGACATTTCAAGCTCCATTGTGATTCACCTGATATCAAAATGATACTAGTTTGCAAAGTTATGATGAATCAACAGAAAACATGCTGCATCTTGTATTCTTGAACTTTTTCTGATGTTAAAGTTTCAGATTTTCCTTTAGAAATACGTAGAATATAGCGTTTAAGTGACATATTGCTGATAATATTCCATAAACTCAAATTTTACTTCCGTGTTGTACCGGAGCACATTGAATGATTTTAATAATGTATAACAAAATTCAAAATGTACTTTATCGTATAATGTACCATTTATACTATTATGTAATATTGGGAGTGATACATTTATTCAAAACCCGATGAATCATGTGTAATAACTTTCTATACGTATACTATATACTTATCTTAAGATATACATTTTTATAATAACTTATCTTTCCTAATCCTTATTTAATGATAATTTTAATAATTTTATGATTATATAGAGATAAATATGTTCTAAACTTATATGAAATGATAAAGAAGTAGATTATATTGTTAATTGAAGCATCATACAGCATGCATATTGTTTTAAACTTAATTTGTGTACGGAATATTTAATCTAAAGCCTACCCTGATATTCTACTTACTATTTCTGACACTTTTGTTTTTACACATGAGATGTTCTAAAATTTTAATTATTAGTGAGGAAAACAATACAACTATATGCAATTAAAATTAATGAGGTATTTTTCGATTGAGATTCAGGTTTTTTTCGATGTTGCGCTCTCGATAATTAATAACTTTCAAATTATAATATCCTATTTATGGATTGACATATTAAGATAAATATTATTGAAATACATAAACTAACATGAAGGTAAGAAAGAATATTTTTGATTGTATAATTCACAGGTTCTGTTATGCAGTAAAACTCCTTTAAGTAAAATTGAAATTTGATATTTTTTTATAATAACAGCAAACGTATTTTTCTTGCTTTTATGGTCATTTCTAAAATAAAGCAAACCAAATTCTCTGGAACTACGTCTTCCATCTATTCTTAAAACAGTGGTTACTAAACAATTATAATTAAATCATAAATTGATTTAATGATGTTGAAATCAATGATCCACAATTGTTTTGATTCCAAGTAAAACACACCTCTTTCTATTAGATGGAAATGAAAAGGCTACTTTCTCAATATATATTTTGAAAATGTGTGACACATTTTAATGTTAAAACTTTATTAGTTTGTATTTGCTATACGTAGTTTAATTTTCCATTATCCATTCTCTCATTTATTGTCATATTTCGAAATATAGTGTAAAAAATTAAAAATGCAGTTCATAAAACAATGCACGACGGTAACTTTAAAAATGTTTAGTGATCCGAACTTCTGTAGCTTATAAGTTTATTTGTAAGTAGTAGCAAATTGAATGCTTTTTGAAGAAAAATCCATCAGTCATTTTAGGCTGATACAAATTTAATAGAAAAGTTATTACACAATTTCATAAGCAATCAAAAGTTGGTAGGAAGGTGATATTGACGAAATGTCAAAATATAAAATGCTTATTATGTGATACATAATGTTTGTCTAATACAAATAACAGGGCATGTTTATGCACACTACAGTAATTTACAAGAGGCTATAAAAGAGTCTATTTCGCAGAGCATTAATAATTTCAGTTATTCGCCTCTTTATGCAATAAATATCTTATTTTAACTTTTTTTTAAATTACTTTTCGTGGTTATCAACATTAAGCAATGAATATTTTATTTTTAAGTCAAACTTATGATAATTATTTTGTTTGAAGAAGAAACGTACTTTTCATTTATTATGCAGAACTACTACTGAAGAAAAATATCGTCCTTTTAAGATATTTTTTTTTATTGTCATTACAGTGATATGAAAATTCAGTTTTTCACTTGCGCTATTCAAACGTTTTCCAATAAAGCTAGTAAGAAGTTTTTAAATAGCATTATAAAGAAATTTAATTTTTTAGCTACATCCCTTTTCAGTTGACATCATTCATTTTTAATATTTATTTTTATGGCCTGATATGTTTTTACTGTATTACCTTGACATTCAAATAGAAATAACATTGATTGTCGACATGACCATCAAATATGTTTGATGGTCACACAAACTGATAAATTTTGGAATTATCTTAACATTTTAACTGCAACAAATGCGGAGTAATTCTAGAAGATTCTTGAATAAATTTCATTGGCTTCACCTACTTTACGTTTTATTATGATATTGACTACGCAATGATAATCAGCCTGTTCTTTTTCTCATTTATATATTATTAAATAAACATTGTAGATTTAAATTATTCAAGTCTGCATTTCAGATTGTAAATTTATATTGCAATTGAAAGAGTAACATATGCTGAAATATATGGTATTTATTTAACTATTTTATGAAACTACAAAGTTTAGAAGCCACTGTTTTAAAATTTATTAAATCAACTTTTCTTACTTTTTATTAATAGATATAAATTAGTGATTGAACATAAATTGAGAGGAAATGTGTACTTTGCTATTAGTTATACAAGTGAAGGCACCACATTTAACTTTTTATTTTTTGAATTCTAGCCAAAGTATAGATGATTGTGAATGAGCTCAAAATAACGCTCCAGATGGAGCTACTTATAATTTTTCTTAAATTTCAGGTATACATATTTATCAAAACTTTGATTCCAACAAGGGATATCAAATTTAGTATTCATGCAAAATATTTTACAAAAATTACTTTTTATCCGTTAAAAATTCATTGTTCTATATAGAAATATTATATAGGAGCATATTATATCTAATGTTTGCAAGAAATTGTGTACTTTTAATGTGCTGAAAGGATTTTTTTTCAATTAATGTGCTTAAAAATGGAGAAGTGTTGTTGTGGTCCTTTAAGTGCATGAATTTTTTTTTTATCAAAGTTGGAAGAAATTGGTCAAGAAAAAATTGGTCTCTTTAACTCAGAGCTGCGGAAATGCGGCACTTTATGTCACAATCTTTACACGTCTTGAAAACTAACTTGGAAAAAAATATCTTACTGATTCCTATCTTTTGAAAAAAAATTACGAATAGTTTGTTGGGAACTGAATGAACATATACTTTGGAAAGAGTATATTTATTTTATTTATTCGTAATTTTGCAAACGATTGTAAACATGGATACAGTTATGATACATAATTCTACTTTGTTTTGTGTGCAAATAATTATCTTAAAGAAAATAGTAATCAAATGGTTTGTAAAAAATAGAGAATCAATCACAATATCAATTCGAGATTTCTAATAATCGGATAAATTGTATATTTAATCCAATTTTCCACGAGTAGTTCAATCCAAAACAAAAACTACGACTAAAACACTTAAAGAAAACTTTTTGTGTGAGGTTACTTCCGAGATTATGTATTATTCTCAACTACCTATTTTGCAAACGCTGAGATTCTTCCTTGAGTCTAAGAAATTCCTATAAGCACTTTTCTTAGCCATTTTTTCGTATCACAACTTGATATGTGTTATTTAGACTAATCATAATTAATGATTATTTTTCTAAATATAATAAAATGTGGTGAGTTTTACCATAAACATTTCCGCAGCTCTGTTTTGACTTTTCAAAGTTCCTGCCTATTAGAAGAGCTTGATAAGCAAAGCTCACAACAATTACGAAAGCTCTAAATAGATTCATTGTAATAAGATATAATTTTTTTATTTTATGCATATTTTTATATGCATTAGACTTATTTGAAAAAGTGACTTTGAATATGATCTTATAGTTGCGCGTTAACAAATATTAAATCATAAATTTGCGGCGTAATTTATAAAAGCTAAAAAGCTGGATCTAAAATTAGAACAGCATATCTTACAGATTAACATATTTATAAAAACACCATTAATTAATCTTATATGAAATGAGAAATGCATATGCGTAAAAGAAGGGACTTTGAGTGCAGTTACACTTATAAATCTAAGAGTAAAAGCTGTTTTTTTAAAACACCAAGTGCATTATTAAAGGAAATGTAATAATAGTACATAGAAATGAGATAGTATAATCATACAGCTTGACTAGAAACATATACTAATATACTTAATGTTGAACACATTTGACGAGTTATATTATAATACTCGAACTAAAGTTCCTAAGCGCGTGTTGAGTATAAGAATTCGAGAAAACGAATACTTATTTTTAACCACCACAAGAAAAAACAGCTAATCACGTAGCAATTGAAAAATCATCTGGAACATCTGATCATGGGAGCACTGGATATGTTGTTTGAAATTGAATCTAAGCAAAATTTCTTTGGCATTGTGATGGTGGATATTTTGAGTAACACAAACTTTCTCTCACAAATAGTTCTCTAAATTAAGTTCCAACCCAAATAATCCTTCGATATTGTAGTGAGAGATCGAACTTATTAGTCCTCTTTAATATAGTCATTGTATACCACCAGCAAATTTTTAGCATATAATTCGGGAGACAAGTCTTGCTCGAAAATGATACTAAAAAGTCTTAATGTGATTCATTCATTCATTCTAAACTCATTGTAAATAACAGGAAATTATGATTGAAAAATGTATGTAATATGCTCACACAAAATCGTAAATCTTTTTAAAATTTCACCAATTCACACACAATTTAGAAATGCATATTATTTGAAAGAAAAAAAAAATCTAAGATTTTAGTTTAAAATACATACAGCTAAATTTATAGTTTCAGTAAAATATATTCACACAAATAAAGAAAAACGTATAATCAATCATTAAGCTTGTAAGGGAAACTTAATTTGGCAAGGTTCTTTGATTTTGTTAAAAGATTTATCCAAAATCATTTATCTTAAGCAATGAATTTTGAGATCAAAAATGATTTATAAATTCATTCTTCCGTAATTCATGCTTACACATAAATATGGCATTATTTTATATTAAAATCCCTCTTTCTCGATACAGCAATCATTTTTGTGTTCTTTTCTCGCTATTTGCATAATTGGAAAATTTAGAGGATACCTATTGATCGAAAATTTCAGAACAAACGAAATCATCTGACTTTTCATAATTTCATTCCATTTTTCACTAAATGATGAAAAATAATCATAGCACTATGTTTCCGATTGAAGTCAAACTACATTCCTACTTTTTTGACGTAGAGGGAAAGGGAATTTCGGCATGGACAAGATATTTCTGGTTAAAAAACTGAAGCTTCACCTTTTGTACTGAGGAAATACTGTCTCATAATTGGGTAAAAAACATGACGATTTTTCATTCAAAAGTCTTCAAATTCTTTTGGACATTTTTCTGTCGATGCGATGAACAGAGCTTCTTCATCGTATTCGTCAAAATTGCTGGCATCGCCAGGTCCTTTACTCGGTGGTACGAAGGGCGCCTCTACCTGAAATATAAAACAAGATATAACAAATGATTAACGTTAAGCAGGTCTTTATCTATACTGTCAAAATACATCATTATATGAAATATACTAAAATATATATAATATAATATTTTTTGTCGAAATTTTTAATTTGTCAGCAAAATGGTTTCACAATAAAAAATTCTGTATGAAAAAGAAATGACTACAACAAAGTAACAGAAGAAAAATATTAATTATATTATTTTAAATGATGTGTCACTGAAATCTGAAATTAACAAAAATTTTATGAGAGATTTTATGGCTTAAAAATGAATCGATATGTATGTATTATCCTTTCGACCATGTTGGTGAAAAAATTAACGTTGCTTAATGATTCAATTTGGTACCATGTAAACTGCAAATAAAGTTTTTATTTATTACAACGAAGATATTAGTAAACTATTCTGCTTTTCTTTCCCGTTTCGACAAAAATTATTAAAATCTGAGGACATATTTTTATGGCGAAAAAGGTCGACGGTATAATACGTACAGGTAAGTACTAGTGATTTTCGTATAAAGCTTACAAAACAGTTTCCTTCAATAAAATAAACAAATTAAATTTTCATTTGAATAAACAGTTTCAAATACAATGTGTAAGGACTATAGCAATAAAAGCTTTCGCATACAATGAAAGAATAATAAAATATAATAATCAAACTTCGATGCTTAGAAATTTTTATTTCGAATCAGATTTACCGTACAATCACTCTTGGCTCCAAATTTGGCGAACATTTTTACAGGAAACCCGGCCAATTAGTATTTGGGCAACCCTATTTGTCATTAATTTCTCATGAATATTTACCGATTTAAAATCATTAATATAAAATTTAATTAAAAAATTTTATGGATTGTTTAACATATCAACTTCATTATATTTTACCCATGATATTTGAAAACTATAAATCTGCGTTTTTTGTTAATTTTGTAAAATTAGTTGAGCATATTGTTAGATACCAACAATGCATGAAATTCATTATTTCAGCCATTTTTCATCCCGCCGTTTTTCCGATCGGAAATTCGTCTTACGGTCACTCTTGGCGACTTTTTTAAATTTTCGCCAAGGGTGACCGTAAATTTTTACCTTTATTTCAGTATATGTGAAGAAAAAATAAAACTGAAACATAAATATCTATGATAAAATTTTGTGGTAGAATGGTTGAGAAAAAGGGTAAAAAAAAAAGTTTATTCATTACTTTCTATGCATACATTTATTGTGGCTTATAGTCTATTTTTAAGTCTATTTATTGTGGCTTATTTTTTAACTTTTGGCTTATAGTTAAAGCGAAAAGTCTTGATTATGATATAGTGAGGAGACGATTATGCTGAATCAGAAGTTGACAGTTATTTGAGAGTAGCTGAAAAGTATGAAGCCGCTTGTCTGTGCTTATGGTCAGTAGAAATAGACAACTGGAAATAAATGGCAATAATCTAACATAACTTAAATCTATCATCCAGCTCATTGATAGTCACATACTAGGTTATTGAACTTATATTTATCTTTTATACAGATTGAACAAGCGAAAAAGATTTAAAAATCCAATTTTCATTATTCAGTTGACGACTCCTCATAAAAAATTAAATCCGAACTAGATTAACTTTGATCGGGATAAAATTTTAATCCTTATTAAATATCATGTGGCATTAAGTTTCATCATAGTGTGGCTCCTTCTTCTTCTTCTTCTACAGGTTGGGTTTGTATGTCATTGGCACCTCTACTTTAATCAGCATTTTGTACCATTAACTCCAAATCCAATGTTTCCTACTTCCAGTTACTCGGGTCACCCACTTTATTAATATAGTCCGATAACCCTTTAATGGAATCTAGGTATAACTCTCTAGTATGGATGATGCCTAAAGAAGTTAATCTAGGGAGGGCAAGAGCCTCGCATTCGTAAATGATATGCTTGGCCGTTTCCTCTTGCATATGACATTTCCTGCAGATAGGTTCTTGCTGAAACAGTCCCATTTTGTGGAGGTGTTTTCTGAAATAGTAGTGCCCAGTTATGAAGCCTATGATTAAACGTATCTTCTGCCTAGAGCATCTTAGAATTTGAGAGGAAATCCTCGCTGATGATCTAAAGATCATACTTTTAGCGTGGGTTTGACCAGGAAATTTGAGCCAAGCTTCATACATCTTCCGTTTTTCCCATCTAAGAACATTTAGTGTGGCTCCTACTAATAATTATTTCAGAGATGAATTAAAAATTAAAAATACGACACAGTATAGATCATTATTTTCACTGATAAAAATAACAACTTGTCTTTTAAGTTGTAAAATATGTTATTTTTTAAAATTCCAATTCAAAAGTTACATAGAAAAAAAATTAATGAAATTCGCAGTTTGATTCAATTTTTGGCAATGATGTCGCAGTTGTTCTTGTATTCAGAGCATAGGAAAATGATAGTAGTGCCAATGACTAGAAACTTTAAGTTCTATTATATATATATTGGTGTGTCAGTTAATTTATCAATATTCAAAACTGGCAATTTGTAAATAGTATTTAAAACTAAGATATATCTCTATAATATGCCTGAATAAAATCACTATAAAAACATTCTGAACACCCTACAATTAGTCTTGAAATGAGAATTTGACAGAAAATTAATATTTTTAAGAATTTTCCAGTTTTGATGATGGCTCTCTTTGGCGGTTACAGGATTTGAAAACAGATAAATGTTTTACGTGCAAATATCAGAGTCACAGGTTGAACAGTGTACATTTAACAAAAGAGGCTATAATTACAGACCAATATATAAACAAATAATATATTATTTGTTCGTGGCTACAATAATAATTTTCCACCAACCAGATTATGAATACAGTTAAAGCTATCCAAAAATATACATTCACACACTGATTCAGACGAGACAAGTAATTCATGTCCCAGACTGTTCTTTAAGGTTAATGAGTTTGGAATATTCAACCATCAACAAGCACTTCGTAATTTAGAGCCACGATCAGGTGACGATGTCCGGAATAGGAATATGTGATTCAATTAGCTATTCTAAATAAGAGTTACGCTATTTTACGTTAAAAATGTACAGGGTGATCTTTTTTAAAGTGACAGTGTTTGGAGACCCCTGTAGCGTGATCTAATATCCGAAATGGCACCAAACTTGGTATTTAGACTGATCGAGACACGGGAAAAAGGATTCCGAGAAAAAAAATTTAGTTCGAAAAATCACCGCTAGTACATTTTGTGGTGCTTTACAATGTATAAAATGTGAGAAAAGAAAAATATTAACACATACAATCGTACAGTTGAATTATTAATGTTTATTTACTACATTGACTTCCCGGGTGAAGAATTAGACCACATTCCATGTGAGCACCTTTTTCAGAAATAACACCGTGAATTCTGGGCACAACGTTTTCCACAGCCGTACGTAATATATCACGAGGAATATTCCGCACTGCCTTTGTTATTTTGTCCTTTAGAATAGACAAATTTGATACTCCACCAACATAAACTCACGTTCTGGTAACATGAGTGGTATGGCCATTGGAGCTCGTTTACCTCAGCTGAGGTTGTTTGTCGGAGATGTCTACTACTTGTTTTTATAGCCCTAATACTGACACTGTCATCGCACAACATTTGCATTTTTCTTTGATACCCGTGTTTTATGATAATGCTCGTTATTGTAAACTACAGCAGCGCCACAAAATACCCTAGCGGCGACTTTTGAAACTGATTTTGTTTTTGACAGAATTTTTTTTCCCATGTCTTGATTAGTCTAAATACCAAGTTTGGTGACATTTCGGCTGTTAGATCGCGCAACAGGGTGCTCCAAACACTGTTATTTTAAAAAAGATCACCCTGTATATGGTTGAAAGACATATTGAAAAATTTGTGATACGGAATGTGTTTGTGCGTAAGCAATAAATATGTGAGGAATCCAATTTGCAGTGAACTGTAGAAAGTTTGTTAAAGCTTAATGCAATATAGATCAAAAATTACGTTGCTTATAAACAAGAGCAACGAAAAAGAGGTTGCCACTTACGAAAAACTTTAAGAATAAATAGAACAAATTACATTTACTTACAAAAAAGCCATCTACGTGAAATTAAGCACAAATATAATGACTTAATGAACGTAAAGTAAATCCGTGAAATAATGTTTTTCTTCTATTTTAATCAGGATTAGTTTTTAATCCGTATCGCAAGAACAACTACAAATCCCAAACTATGGTCTTCCGAAATATCGCCAAACAGAGCTAATGTTACCAACTACACACTGTTACGTTTATTACGATTAAGCCTTCAATACATTCGCAATCTAATTCCCAGTAAATAATGTTAAAAATGTCTTATTATTGCCCAAATAGTAAAAAAGAAAAAAACATTTGAAGGCAAGAGTAATTTTAAGTAGCTATTTTTCTCTTCAAGTTTATTTGAGTTTCAGTTCTTACGTATTAGCGTCATTGCAGTTATTTAAGCAGAACGAATTTCGAAAAAAACCTCTTATAATTAATTTCTTTTTTTAATTATAAGTACCTTTTCATAATTAGGAAAAGAAATTTCCTAATTATAGGTTAAGGACTAGTTCTGCTAAAGTTAAGCGCAAAATTTGCTTCAGTGACGCCAATCCATAAGAACCAAAATTTCTTTTACTTCAGTAATTTTTCATTGTGATTAATATTTACAAATAGAAAGAATAATTCTGATGACATCCTTTTAAAATGAAGATCTGTGAGAATATAAAACTATACCTGAAAAAAAATTATAAGATTCATTATATTTTCCCACCATGATTTATTGTCTCGTGCTATATACTTGAGTGTATTCAGTAATTTTTTGTAACGATACGATAGATAAATAGTAGTTATTTACATAATGATACTTAATTTTTTAAAAATTCGTTGTGGTTGTAAAGCTTTTTGGAATATCTGAAATGTGGTTCACCTCATTACCGAGAGCGAAATGCAGAGTCAAATCAGAAGATTAGTACGCCAAACTAGATTCCTTTATACAACGATTTTTGAAATGCGTGTTTATTGGTTGCTATTATGACAACCAACATCAGGAAGCATTTATAAAATGTATATACAGACGAAAAAGAATTTTGTCGAAATAAATTAAAATGGTATATTTAGAAAAAAATAAGTATATTGAAAATGAAATATTTTTTCGAAATTTTAATTGAAAATAATAGTGTTCTTATATTTATGGATTAAGTATTTTAAAAATATTTAATTAATTAAAATTATGAAGCATAAGAAATGATTTCCTTTTTAAACATGCTAAAAAAAGCAAGCGATTTTTATTCTAAACAATTACTAAGAGTAAAAAGTCGCAGTACAATGTTAAAACATTAGGTTATAGTTGCCTTTTAAAAGAACGCTAGAATTTCCTGAGTGGAATGGAACGAGTAAGTACTTTTATTGTTCAAAATATATTAATTATGAATATGAAATTAATTTGAAAAATAAAGAATTATTTGTGTTAATGGGCTGCTAATAAGTGTTACAGAAAATAAAAAAATAAATTTTCAAAATTGAATTGAAAAATTATGTTATTATATACATATATAATATTAGAATACATAAATTACTATCTGAGAAACAAAGTGCACTGTTACTAACTTGAGTTGAAAAGTTGTATTATACGCGAAAGAACTCCGGTTATAATTATGTCATTTGCGTAAATTTAAAATATTATATTGAATAATTTGAAATAATCTCTTGATATATTAAAACGGCATATTTATAAGTAAGATGTGATTAATTTATATTATACATACCATTTTTTTCTAATTTTCATATTAGGCAACAAAGTAGAAATTTTTGTTAATAATATCAAAATTAAATAAAACAATTTATTCGTTTAAAAAAACGTTTCTAAAAAATCCTTTTAATGGATCATCAATCAAGGCATTATCAGCTGATGAATTTTAATAAAAAACATTATTCAATATGATTTTCAAAATTTTTTAATATTTTCATAACAAATATCTTTCAGATAAAAATTGATATTTGTGAAGAAATTAGGAAAACCTTAAAAATGAATTTTCTTAAGCTTTTAATAAAACAGAAGCATTTTCATAAAAAAATAAATTTTAGACATATTTTTCAAAATGTATAATGAATATTTGAAATATAATTTGCTTCGCGTCGAAAGGTTATTGCTGAACTAAAACTGCAAATATAAAACGTCTCATAATTTTAAATTATTATCAAGTGACTAGGAAGACACGTAAAATATGTGGCATTTAATTCTTCATCCTAATTAATGGAATGGTGGTTAAGCCATCTCATCATGATGACCTTCCAGTGAGTTAGGCACTGGAATCGCTACCTTAACAAATATTAGATTTTTGCCATTTCTCCTCAATAGGCTATTTCGATCCTAAAAAAATTAACTTCATATGAGAAGTTCGTTATTTAGAAAATATAGTAATAGTTACAAGAATGAATTCCCCAGGCTATAAAAAGAGGAACGCAAGAGGTCTCGAAGCACATAATTATTAAGCTTGAGTGAGTGTAAGTAAATCTCTTGCCTTAGAATAGTTACGGAGAAGATCGGATTATCCTACTGAATGCAATCAGTTCTCCTCAGTTCGATATAATTATGGTCTCAGACTGCATATGACCCATTTCTAAAGAATTTCTTTAGTAAAGTGTTTATTGTTATATATAAACCTCATTACATGAGACTTTATTTAATGAATTGTTTGAAACAAAATGAGATTCATTGGAAGTTTGCATGATTAATTTAATATCACGAGTTGAAAGTTTTGGTGAAGTTATTTTTCTTTACTTGATAAGTTATATTTTTAAGTGGAAAACTTAAAATTTAGTAGTTACAGTTAGAAGTACAAGAATCTAATCGAGAAGATTATGACTGATTATTTATAATTTATTTTTTATATCAGATGTCTATTTTGTAATATTACAATTGAATTCGTTATACATCAGAATTTATTTCGAGAAAATACCATTTAAAATTGAAACAAAGACAAAATCTTAAAATAATTGCATTGTTTGTTCAATTTATTGGAAGTAAATTTTAATACATGAATTTAAACACGAGTTGATATTTTTAAGATAAATTTTAATTTTATCAAACATAAAATTTTTTGAAAGAAGGGAAATCGTTATAAAGACAAAAATCCGTCTAATTTTGATGATTTTCATCCACCATTAGAATTTTTAGGTGTTGATCACGCATTTAACATTTACAAGATGATAAATGGATTTTCATATGCTATTCGATTCTGGATGGCGGTAACGCATAAATAGTTGTGATATATGGATTTTTATCCCTCATATTTGAATGTTGTTCACAGATTAACATTTGAGGGATGATAAAGGATAATCATCCGCTGAACTGAATGTCCGGGTGGGATAATACATAAAACATTTACAGAATGGTAAAAGATATCATTCTGTAAATGTTAGAAAACCATAGAAATACTGTAAGACAATGAATTTCCTATTGTTACGTTCTTATGAATTTACATGTACTCAAATAAGCCTTTTTTTATAAATTTATACTGAAAAAACACTTCTTTATATAAGGATAACTATTGTTGCAAATAGCACTGTCTTAAAATCATATTACAGGAAACATCATCTTGGTGAATAAATATCAAAGTTATGTTCAGAACTCAGGAAGAAAATCAAACTCAGGAAGATAACAGATTAAAGAAATATTATTTTGACAATTTTAAAATAATTGAGTTACATTTTTATATTTAAGTCGAAATTAAAATCTCATGTCTCGTGGAAAATATTTTAACTAAACAAATATTAAGTGTTTGATGTTGTTTTGGTGAATTAAGATTAATTGCTGCTCTTAGTACATTTGTTTCGAATTATAAACCATATATATATATATATATATATATATATATATATATATATATATATATATATATATATATATATATATATATATATATATGTGTGTGTGTGTGTGTGTGTGTGTGTGAAATTTTACTTACAGTAACTTTTTTTGATTTTTGCACAAAATACAAATATTAGGGTGAACTGTAATCGTTTTATATTTTGGATTTAATTATACACACGCACTCACGCACTTTAAAGAAAATTGATTTATAATAAAGTTTGGAGGTTAAGGAAATGACACGAAAAAAATGTTTCTTAATGGCTGCTATTAACTTTTTTTTTAAATTGTATTCATAGACAACGAGAAAATGCAGAAACGAGATAAAAATGTTTTCATTTATAACTAATTTGCATACAGTTTTAAGTATGGGACATTTAAAAAACAAATCGCGCAAAGCATTTTAATAAGAAATAGAGCGATTTTAAAAAATGATAAATCTTATCAATTAGGTCTCTACTTTAAATATAAATTATTATAATTTTATGTACAATCCCTGATAATATTTCTTGTATACAAACTTGAATACTTGAATTATAAGAGAAAACAATGAAATAAATTATAATTCTGAAAGATATAAAAATTTACATAATGTATAACCATATATATATCTATATCTATCTATCTGTATACATATATTTATACATACATATATTAATAAGGTAATATATTTTTTTGAATGAAACTTTTTTTTATCTAGGTAGGATCTAGTTTGCTAAGGTAGATGTCAGGTTATCGATATTATTCCTGTTGATTTTGAGATCAAATGATGTTTCTTTGTGCTTTTACAGTAAGATTACTTTCAATTTTATGTAGTAAATAACATGAATGGATATTTTAATAAAAATGACCTTGAGTTTGAATCTCACACACAAAATACAGAAGTTAGTGCAAATTATAATTTGCTTTTATTAAACATAATTATTCAAACGAATTCCACTTAAAATCAATATAAAGTATAATTAAATATAGTACATATATTACTAATATCTATATATATTTATTAGCTATAATAATTTATATAAATAACTATTTACCTAAAGGCAATAATTCATCTACCCATGTGAAGTTCTCTTACAAATCAAGAAACGAATATAGAATTTAATAACTAAAACTATTTTCAGCGGATATTTTTTATCAACAAAAATAGATTTGTATATGGCATTTTTCGCCGTATAATAAATGGATAAAGTAATAAAAAATAACTGACAGTGTTATGTTGCTATCATGTAAAAACGCTTTTCCTTAGATTTATCGTTCCCCACTTCTAAGAAAGACATATCTACCGTAGACGACGGAATACTTCTTAGTTCCCATTTGAAAAATGAGCATCTTGTCAGAATTCTTCCAACTCTTTCTCAAATTTATCGACAGATGCAATGACGATAGGATCCTCTGGATATTTATCAAAATTGCTGGCATCTCCTTCGTCTTTTATTGTTGGTCGGAAAGGAGCATCCACCTGTAAAACTTGAAGTTTAGATCGATTTCATTTTCGAAACAATAATTTAAGAGACTTCTGTTAGCTATCCGCTTAAGATGTTGTGAAAGTCAGAAATAGCAAAAAGGTCTAAATTATTGCCTATGTATCGAATTATTTGAAAGTGTAATTGAAAATTCCTTTTTAGTTAAAATTTTCTGATTTATTTTTCCGCTCATATTCAAAATTAGTGTTCCGAAATGAATTAGACAACATTAAAATTTACTTGTAACCAATTAACACCAAATAAACAAATACTTTTAAAATATATAACCGATAATGTAAATTTATATTCTTTAAGCTGTCGAGTAGTAAAGTTCATAAAATGATTCTTATTATAATTTATTATGGGGAATTACAAACGTCTATGAACAATTAATTTTTAATTTAATTTTTTTTAAAAATCAAAAAATATTATTACATGTTTTAACTATTCAGTTTAGTGAAAAATTATTGTTTTTGCTGTTGAAATGCATTATATATCTCTATTCTCTCTATCTTATATATTTTCAAATATCTTATATTTTCATTATCTTATATATTTGCACTTACTTGAAGTCAATAAATATTTTAAAATGTCAAATTAAAAATCTTTATCATTGATACCATCCTCTAATAAATTCTATATATTATTATCTTTGGTCGTGTCAGTATGAATATTTTCGAATGCACCAAAAACCAAATTCTTTACTGTCATTTGTGAGATATTTACTTTTAATAAGCTGGGAATGAAGCATTTCATTTATTATTCCATCCAATAATTCCATTTTGTATTTAAGATATAATAATGGCGAGCTTTGTACATGTGATCAAATTACGTTGAATATATATACGAGAAATATGCATGATTGCCCAATATTCAAAATTAATGACATAAAAAAGAGAAATCATTTTTTACTTTAATTAAATTTTAAGTTTAAATTTTGTATAATCACTTCATTCTCTTTCCTAATTTCCCAACAATTTCTATTGTGATAATTTGCACATTTTATTCGAATAGTAATGATTTGAATCAGTTTTGATTTTTTTTTCTGTAAAGGGAAAAACATTGTGTTCAATGTCACTTCGCATTTTTGAATCTAGGTTGTGTATGAAGTTTCCCCATTATGATAAAGATTTTTACGACGGAATTTAACAACTCAACATTAAGCAATATTATTCAGTCATATAAGTTAAATCAACTGGAAATTCTTTAAAAATTCTATCACTATTGTGTGAAAATAATATGGAAATTTTAAGCTTAAATCTCACACTTTCATTTAATTCTTCTGATTTAAATCTTCCTTAATTCATGATTTCATCTTTATCATTGATAATTGCAAAAATTAATTTATCTTTTTTCCATTTAAAAAGTAATTTAAATTTTAAATACAATTAGAAGTTATGAAAAGACAAATCTTTCATTCTTTTATTGTCTAAAAAATAAAGAATTTGAGTATTTCATCCTTCAGTTATTTAATAGATTGAAATTTGTTTAAAATTCAAATGTTTTCATAGTTAGTTCGATTTAAGACAGAAATTCATTCCTATTTATGGGAATCATAATATTTCATTAATGGTTTTGTGAAAACAGGTATAAATGAGTCGAATATTTAAATCTCATTGAGTAATTTAGCTTAACATAGTATACATTTTAGATTATCCCATCCCTATTCATTCAGTCAAAATAAATTCTCTAATCGTAGGAGGTTACATATCGGTAATTACGTATTAAATTATTTCATTGTACATATTGTGAATTTCTTCACATTTGTTATAATGGATTCATCATAACAGTGAAATTTTATCTTAATGTAACTATATTTACAATTTTAACTATTTTCTTATCTTAATATGGCATACATTTTTGACTATCTGTTCATAGAGACTGAAGATATTAAAGAGCTAAGCACTTTATTAATTTTTAATCATTATAACTTCAGATGGCTTTCTCTTCGACAAAATGCAACACCACATCTGCAAAAAGATATAGGAATTCATGAAATTTTAACGTGCAGAAGTTCGTTTAATACTGTTTTTCACTGGGTCAGTTATAAACCAGCTACTTCTGCAACAAAAACGACATAATTTTCTTAACTAAGTTACTGTTTCCCACAATAATTTCAAAACTTACATTGTACGAAAAGTAAGGTGTTTTCGATGCAAATTTATGTGCCTAAGTTAAAATAATATAAGAAGATTTTATTGAACTGTACTTGCATTTTGTAATAAGTTTTCTCCAAATACAATTTGATAATAATTGTACTAAAACATAATGAAATTATTCGTATAAAATTTATTGGCTTCGCTTGTCGTATGAATCCTTCCACCAAAAAACTCAGAATCTTCAAATACTAATAAATCGGAGCCCGAGTTAGAAGAAGGGTCAGCTTAAGATGGGTAGATTGTGTTGATGAAGATTTTAAGATATTAGATGTTATTAATAGAAGTTCCCTGACGAAAATAATGAAATGGAAGAAACTTCTGAGGAAGGATCTAGACCACAATAGTTGTCATGTCAAGAGAAAGAGAAGAAGAGCTTATTTTTATTTTACAATACATGTGATGAATGAATGACTACATATTTTAGTGGCAAGAGAATAATAGAATATTCTCAATCTATTAAACATCTTTATATTATTTGGTAGATAAAAATGTAGAATATATTTAGAGGCATTAGTTGTTATATGTAATTTTATACTATATATATACGTTTAGCATTATATTACAGAAGCCTCAGGACATTTAAATGTCAGTTAAAACAAAGAAAATAATTTCATGTTTACAGGTTCTGGATCTTTTAAAATAAGGGTCACTTCAACAAGTGTTATTAGTAATTCTCATATTTCCTTGTTTTCATAAAGATATTTATCAACAAAAAGTTTATGAATATAATAATTGATTTATAAAATTCGTAAATTATTTATTTTTATTTCCTAAAAGAAATATTTGTGATTTGTAACCTGAATGTGTTATCAAAAAAGAGATAGTAATGCTATCCAACCCATACACGAAAAGAGTTATTAATAATTCATTCATTCACTTCTTTCATTTCATGGTTCATTTCTTTCTGGCGTCGGAAATGGAAGAAATACTTACTTTGCGTTGAAAAGTGGCAATCCAATCCGTCGGTGCAAACCATTTGTGGTTCTTAATATCAGCGACACCATTCTTCAGGTTGCCATATCGCTTCGTCAAGTCAACTTGCAGCAGGTTTTTCAACAGGTCTTTCAGCTCTGGGGAGAAGTGGGATGGGTATCTAACCTAGGAATGCACGCAATGAAAATAAGATGCATTAATTTCACAACAATTAATAGGCTGCGTAATTCAGCTAGAAATTATATTTACACATCATCTTTGCTTAATCAAAATTTACTGATAATATTGTTCTGTAAATAAAAGTTGAAATGATAAATTTGATTGTGCACTGGTGAATCTGATCAAAAGTGTGTCATAAACAAATTTAAAACTTAAAAAGTTAGTAAGATTTTAATAATTATCAGGAAAAAATTGACTACCTGACTTTTGCGTTTTGAAGGCGCAAAAACTAGTGAAGTGCTTGTGGATATTTTTTTTTACGAAATTGCTTAGTATTTTAAAATACCATTTAATAAAAACAGAATTTATATATATATATATATATATATATATATATATATATATATATATATATATATATATATATATATATATATATATATATATATATATATATATATATATATATATATATTTAAATGTATAGATATTTTTGATGTATTTCCAAAGATAAAATTTTTGCTTTCTGAGAATAAGTAGCCTTATCCAAGAATTATTGTTTTTTTGAAAAGTAAGAAATGGTTTATTTTTAAGCTTTGCGATTGCCAGCTTTACTCAGTAAAGTAAACTAATTCAAGTGCAGTTATATTTACACATAAAAAGGATCATATATAACTACCAGCTTTTTATATCATGACCAGAAGTAATATTAGATGATTAGAAAGGTTGAAAAATTTTCTCTTTATTTTTTTTACTAGTACTATAATCAATCAATATTATTATTCCCTAATCCTTTCTTTTAAAATGTTTTTATTTTTAATCAAGGTTACTACAGCAGATTTTTTCACAGACGTCAACTTGTTTCCATGGCAACTTGTGAATTCTTGTTTAATACTTCAACTTAGAAGTTTGATTTTGATTCAGAATTTGGTATATTCGGATTAAACATAGCAAATGTGAGAAGGCTTAACGATTAGCAAAAAAGAAGCTTCAAGATAATCTTCTTCTTATAATTTTCAGTTCTGTACAATTTTGAGGTTTTAGAAGGACTTGTTTAGTGGCAAACCTATACTTATGCGGCATGATTAAATGTGATCAAGCATCTGCCGATGTAATAATAATAAAAGAGATTTATTAAAAGACAATACAGTAAAATTTTAAAATGTCATCACACATCACCGTTCTAATAAAATGGAGATAGTTCTTAAATTTAATAAGATAATTTTTTTATCTTTCAGTAAGTGCCACAATGTGGTGAGAAAATGATTCCATATGACACATTTCAAATTTTGATAATAATATTAAGGGTTTTAAAATGGTTATATATTGAATTCCGTTGAGGCCAACTGTTTAGTTTCACAAAATTATAAACTTACCTTCATGTTTCTTGCTGCTTCTATATTGTAGTGATATCAATTCCTTATAAATATATTTTACTAGAAATTTTGATAAATTTCAAATATTCCTTTTCTTGGAAAAACTAAACTGTATTGTATCTTGACAAATTAGTTTGATCTCACGATGCATTATAAATAAAAAACATTTAAATTAAAAAATATAATCAATTTGTATTTATTTGCAGTTATCTCAGTTTAAGTGACCCTAAGCATATATTCTTATTCAATAGAAAGTATTCTAACTTTTCTAGAAAACAAACCGTAAGATTCTCTATTGTTCTTTTTGTTCATATAATATTCACTATCTTGGTGAGTACTTTATATGTTTAGCTCTCGAGTAATGAAGAAAAATGTGTTATCTAGATCGAAATTATTGTAGAGATGAGGCAAAATCTTATTTGATATTTTTATTCATGTCTACACACACACATACATACATACATATATATATTATATTATATTATATAATATTATATATATATATATATATATATATATATATATATATATATATATATATATATATATACAAACAGAAATATTTTATAACTCCATAAAAAGCATATATCTTTCTTATGAAAACTTACTTTTCCGGACACAATGCGTTCATAAATTTGAATGGGTTGATCTGCATAGAAGGGCGGATAACCTGCCGCCATTTCATATACAAGAACACCAAAGGCCCACCAATCCACAGCTTTGTTGTAACCCTGAAGGAATAAAAAGAAATGTAAGATTTTATATATGCTTTCATTTATAATATGCAACGTATACTCATTTCCCTTTTTAGAAATTTTTATGATAAAAATTAATGAGAATTGAACTTTATAATGTGAAATATTTATTTATTTGCATAACAAAAGACATCTTTATTACAAAAAAAGAAAGAATAAAATATTTTTTAGTCTCAGCTACGATAGACATAAATGAAAAATACTATTGATTTCAAAAATATCTTACACAATTTTAGCTTGAATTCATCAGTGAGTTTAATTATTTAATAAATGAATCTTAATTGTTCTCAAATGAATCTGAATTCAATAGTTTTAATACAAAAATATTCATAATTCATTTAAGATTTTTTTGCGAGTATAAGTTTTATATTGTTGAAAAGTGATTGATAAAAACAAACTGTGTGTATTTTTTGATTTATTATATTTTTATAAGCTTAGATTAATTACTGTTTTTGCGAAACAGGCATTATTATTTACTGAAGTTCTTTTAATATTATCATATTTTGTTCATTTAAACATAAGTAAGGACTTTTTGTAAATTATACTTTCAAATGTTACATATTTGTCTTTATTTAAATGAATTATATTTAGCTCCGGTTATTAAACGATGTAAGAAAAAGTTCAATTGCAAATAATTTTATAATTGCGACAATCACATTAGTTGTTAGTAAAAATTCCTGGGAATCAATTTATTTGCTTAATACTTGAACAAATAAAATGAAATTTTATGGAAAAATGATGGTTATTTATGAAAATGATGCTTTGTATTCAGAAATTGAGCAATAAAGATATTCTTTATTTTATATAAAAAAAACTACATAGTGCAGGAAAATTCAAAAACATATTACAGTTTATAGATATTCAGATATCATATTTTTTATATGATACTGCTCCTATGTACCATATTTCGATAAAAATGTCTCAACAATAGTTGAATTAAATAGCAACTACACATTCCGACAACACAAAATTAAGTGAAGAAAAAATAACAGAAAAATAATAAATGAAATATGAATACATATGATAAGAAATTAATTCTTAAACTGATTAGAAATTATGGAAATCCAAAAACAAATTAATCTAGATATAAAATTGAATGCCTATTTGTTTAAATTGCATACAGTTCTTCGGGTTTTGACAGATTTAAATTAAATTCCGAACGAATGCTTTTAACCATCTAGAAAGATTAACTACGTTATTTAGTTAATAATTTCCATTATGTATAATAGTTTCTTTCTGTTTGAGAGTTCTGCTCTATATTTTTGTTTGATCACTTAATGAAGCATTCATATGCTATTATTAGTAGAATTAAGCAGAATTTTCGGTAAAAATCTGTAGCTAAACATTCAAAATCATTATTCTCTAAGCAATTCCATGGATTCAAAATTAAGATCCTAATAATATTATATTCATCGATATAAATATCATCGATACAAATATCAAGGAAAAGAGCATGCCACTATGAAAGGAATTGGGATTTATTCATCTGGATAATTTTTATTTATTGACTTTAACTATGCTCATTATAATGTATGTACACAAGCTCTAATTTTGCTTACGTATTTCATTACAGATTTCACTTATTTTGGTTGATTTTATATTTTGCCGGATAAGTCATATAACTGGAGCTATCTATAGAGACGCCGATTTTAGAATAAAACTTATTATTTACTTATTAACTACTTATTAATTACTTATTATTAATTTTAAAATAAACGTTTATACGTAAAATTCAGGCGGATTTATTAAAAATATATCCCAAATAAAAGCATTTAAAATATATATAAAGAAATGTAACGTTTTCATGCTTAAATGAATTCTTAAGAATTTATAAACGTGATGCCAAGTAAAATATTTGGTAACTTCTTATTTTTATCCATTTATTGAATATAAATCAGAGATCGTCGTCTAGTTAACATTATTCTAATGATTTTCAGGCTACAATATCAAATGAATGCATAAATAAGTTTTAAAAACATTGAAATAAACTTTAATAAAATTGCATCTCAGGTCAATCATTTGATTTAATTAACAATAAGTCGCATTTTAATTATTTTTTCAAATTCTTACTCTTATAAAATCCAATTAGTATATGTAAATAATAAAGTTATTAGATTATTTATATAGTTATTAGATTCACCTATTTATAAAAATATGCAAGAATTATAAAATGAACAAAACAACATCAATTTTAGTGAGTCTTTGAAGAATTCATAGTTATTAAAAATTATATTTTCCAAGAATGTTTCGTTAAATACCCTTTTTTACTAGATACTTGAAAATGGTTGTTTAATTAAGATAAAATGGCTTACTTAGCAGCAAGTCCAAAAGAAGAATTTAGCGGAAAATGATTCCTTTCGTGAAGAGACGCAAGACTTAGAAATCTTTTTTACATGGAAGAATAATTAGGTACTTTGTTAAGTGTTCCTAATTAAAGTGGTCCTTTAAGCGAGGGAATAATTATTGTTTCTGGAAATTTTTGGAATTTTAAAAGTAATAAGCGCAGCTAAGAGAATATTCTTAATTAATGATGTGGCACTTTGTTGCAGTCCGATGTCAAATGGCCGTTATAAAATTTCAATTATGTAATATAATTAAATGTTTTATTCAAAACTTAACCGTTCTCTTAGTTGAGGAGCACAAAACAATTTAGGAATTAAATATTATATAAATTGGATAGGTTACTTGATGAAATGACACATTTTTATTGTTGAATTTTAATATGCAATATTTGTCTATTTTATATTGATTTAACTATTAAATTAAAGAATTTATTTTTTATGAAGTAAGTTCTATGAAATTAATTATGAAAGCAAGTACGATAAAAAGAAATCAAAATAATCAAAGATTCAAGATAAAAAAGAATTATTGATGAAAGTTCTTGAATTGTATTATGTAATTAATTGTATGTGAGAATGTTATAAAAAAAGTGGGTCTGCCAAGCTAAATTCAAAATGTTGTAAATGCAGAAGGTAAGAATAATATTTTTGGGAATAGTTTAATTCGTACATTTTTTGTTACAAAACGGCACAATATTTATACATATGATTACTTGTAAGAAAATTAATTTCAGTCAGTCATTAATTGATGAAATTATAACTGGACTGATATTATTATTTTCAAATTTTATATCACAATAGTGAAAAAACAGTAGAATATGGGTAATCGGTGTTAAAAAATTTTTATGCGGTAATTTTAGACTTCTTCAAACTTTTATTAACGAGACTTGTTTTTATACTGACTGAACCACTGCTGTCTATATGCAAGTTTATTTTAACTGGTATAGAATGGAACAAAGAATGGATGTTAACGAGTCTGGCAATTGTTGTGATACATGAATAAAAATATTCGCTATCATATTTATATCTGCTCAACTGGATTTTAGATAAGATCGATACACTATCGATTAAAATTGAGATGCTTTCTAGGTGCTTTTTAAAGAGCAGAATAAACTATTCAGAGTTGAATGGTAAACGCAATAATTGAATGTACAAAGCTTTCAAATATTAATTGAAGCATATTTGCATAAACGGGAACAAATGTCGAGTAAAATATGTACTAAAACTATTTATTAAAATTATTACCTTGCTCAAAATAACTTCAGGCGCTAGATATTCCGGAGTACCACATAAAGTCCATGTTCTTCCACGAACTTTTTTCGCAAATCCAAAGTCCGTGACCTATTAAATATATAGTATTAAAGAATCTATGATAAAATACAACATTATTTTCTTGATGTGTTAGAAATACATAATTCTAAGAAACTATCACCCAGAATAAGATCTTAGTTGTGGTCAACCCTTCGATGTATGCAAAAGTATATCAAACATATTACGTTTATTTGATATTACTATTATCATATACCAGTGGAATTATATACAAATAAAGTTTTATTATAATGTTGATTAGACAAAAAGGGATGTATTTTATCAGTTTAGGGAATATTACTAAAAATTTCTCATTAAATTCTGAGGAATAATAAAAATTGTCAATATAAATAAATGTAAATTTCTATCAGATACTATTTATAAATCAATAAAATTAAATTACAAATTTCTGATAAATCACAGTAAGTTTTAATTATAAATAATTTATATGTAATAGAAAAAAATATTAAAATATTTTTAAAATGTATTGAAATTTATTATTTACATTTAACGCTTTCAATTTATTTTCTAGTTTAATAACGATATAAATCAAAATCTGACATTTATTTAATTTGATTTATAATTTTTCTTTTATTATTTTTGCAATAGGTAGGTGTATATGAATAAAAGCATACAAAATTAGAGTTGTAGAAAAGCAGAACAGTTTGGTCTAAAATTATTGAACTTTAGAAAATGAAATTGTTTTATGTGAAAGAAACTTCTTTCGCAAAATCTTTTCTCTAGAAGAAATTCATTTTACTGAATAAACTTTCGTTCTATAAGTTTGTTACCTTATTTCCATATAAATGTATCAGAGGAATATTTTAAAATTTACACCTTTAAGTGAATAATTTTTAAAAAGAAAAGTGTGTATGAAATTTTAGTATGAAAAAGAAATTTAATTCTTTTACATATTGATATTTGTATGCAGTTTTAAAATGTTTTATTTCTAAATTTTATTTTTATAAGAGAAATTTTATAATAAGAAAAAAATAATTGGTTAAAAAGACATTTTTCTCTGTAATGTTCAACTAGAGTAGATTTACAATGATGTATTTTGCATTTTTTTTAAAAAATATTTAAATGAAAGATATAAAAATAAAAAAATTATTATTTGCTTTAGTTTTGATTGAAAAAGCATTTTCCTAAAAAATATTTTGTATGACGGCTTAGTAATCATTCAAATGTTTATTCATGATAACTTTAAGGAAATATCTCAAAAGAACACCAAGTTTGTTTGAATGAATAATACATATATATGTATATATATATATATATATATACATACATATATATATATATACATATGTATATATATATATATATATACTTCTTACTGTATAATGAACAGCAATTTTATTTGTAATATTCTAAAAAATAAGCAGAACTTGGGTGTGTGCGCTAGTTTGGTAGAAGATGATATAAAATTATGATTCATGTGAGATGACACTGATGAATGTATCTACCATAGATTTTAAGATCTAATGCAAATTTTAAGAATGTCTCGTGAGTTACCTATATTCATGTATGATTTAAAACGCGTTTAAAAATTCTATAATTTACATATTTGATGAAATATTTAAAATTTTAAGTAAAAGAATGTCCAATTCTTTCCATATTTTCATGATGGTCAATCAAAAACCAATGATATTTAATAACCAAGTTGATATTTTTGTAGCGTATTGCTTGGAATCAGACAGTCAAATTGTTTTTATAGTTTACAGAATTTCATTTTCAAAAACTTCAAAGGAACCTTTTTTATAAAGCAATATTATCAAACTATTAATCAACAACTTTAGTTTATAAATCCAAAATCGTTATATGATACTAAAACTAATGAACGATTTGTAAAACTAACCTGTGAATGAATAGAAATTCAACAGTTATGATGACGTACGTGACTATTGCCTTAAAAATAAACGAGTGATTACGCATTTTAAAAATATCAAAAAGTAAATTCATTTAACAGTTGCGTAATTTTTTACTGTTATTTATCTCTTGTGTTGTACTTTTCAGTATCATTATTGAAAGCTTTTAGACTATATCATTCTTAGAACGAATATTTAACAAAGTGTTTTTAATTTTGAATGACAGAATAATAAAATATTATACTAGAAGAATTAATCAAGCAAGTTTATATCAGTATACCCTTAATAATAGGTTAAGAAAAACTAAAAGTTAGTTGTGAAAATAAATTAATGGGCAGAGATGTAGTCAAAAAATGCTATTTTTGTAGTAAATAATAATGCAGCATGTACTTTGTAAATTGTTGATGTAATCGAACTAAATCGATCCAAAACGTGCATCGAATACTTAAAAGCACATCATTTTGCGTTATTCTGTATAATTTGACATAAATATTCGTAATTTAATTTAATTTTCCACAATTTTTGATCATATTTTATATTATAGTTTTACATTTATGTTAATAAAAATGATGTCTATAGGAAAATCTGAAATAAAATAAAATCATAAATAAAAAGCACAACTAATGTTTTTAATATTTAGATAAAAACGCAAAGTTGAAATTCCTATTAAATTGTTGAGCTAGGGAGGAGAAACATTGAATTTTGTAAATTCAAATATCAAAATACGGTTTCTAGAGTGTTTTTTGGACTTTTTACTTTACGATAAGAAAGGACTCTTGGTCTATAATAAATTTTCCAAGAAGATAATAAGCAAAATATATGACAGCTATCTATAAAGTTATTTAGGGCTACCTTTAAAAATTTTTAATAATCATTTTTTGAGCTATTTAATTTCAAAAGCACTTTTTTGACGATTAACAATGCACATACAATTTAGAGGTAGTGATTTTTACATACCTTTACAAATCCTTCCTCATCAATGAGAAGATTTTCTGGCTTCAAGTCTCTGTACACAAGATCTAGAGAATGAAGGTACTCAAAGGAAAGAACAATTTGAGACGCATAAAACCTTGTACTTGGCTCGCTGAAAGAGAATAACAGTTGATGGACATTTTTCTTTGCAAATGACAGAATTTTGAGAACATGTGTTTCGCGTTTAGAGATCAGAATAACTCGTGGAAAGTAATAAAACACGAAAGTCGCAAGAAAAGTGGAACAATAAATAGTTAAGATGCTAAAATAAATAAATAATAGAAAATAAATAAATAGTAGACATGCTTTTTTAAATGAACGCATATATGAGATTTTTAAATTTTATTTTTTAATTTAGATGAAATATAGTTCATATTTAATATTGTTTGTTGTTCAAAGTTATTATAGATTTTCATCGATAGTTTAAATTAAAAATAACTGCGTTAAGTATATTTTGTATTTATAAAGTGTAAAACAATTATGAAATTCTCAGAATTGGTCTTTAATAAAGTTTTTTACAGCAAATAAATAAGGGATTAAAATTAAAAAATGATGATTTCATTATTATAGCAAAAGTAATTTAAAAGAAGTCATCAGAGAGTTTTATTTGGATGACAATTTCAGTGCAAATGATGCGATTCAGTGTGCAGAATAAATTGCTTAAATATACGAGCAAAGTGAAGAATAATTTTAAAAGAATTCTTGTTTATTAGATTTATGGAAACTGCTTGTAAAATAGGAAATGTTTTTAAATAATTCAAAAGAAAAATGTTTGATTATAATGCATAGATATAAATTTATACATTAATATTTTTTACAATAATGTAATTTGTAATACAATATGAATATTTTTATATTATAAATGGAAAAATTAAATTTGTAAATTGTTGTTCGATATAGAAAATAAAACAGTGTTTATGATCTTAACATTCAGTTAAAAGATATTATTTTAAAATGAAATGTAATAAAAATTCAACCAAATCTGAAATAATAGACGAAAGCGTGTTTGATAAAAGTTAGTGGTATTTTTTTCGTGGCTATTTTCCCTTCAGACTGACCATGGAAAGCAATTTTCGGGATGATAAATAATAAGCTTAGCATTCAATAACAAAATTATAACGTATCAAAAGGTAAATTAACATGCTTCAAATGGAGAATATAACGTGTGCCACCTGGTAGCAAATGATTTGGTAGTTTGTTTTAATATTATAGATGTGCCAATTTTGTTAAAGTTTACTGCTGTTCACTACTCTTAACACAGCTAACTAGGGAAATTAATATAAGGAATAGCAATATGTACTTTGAGAGACAAGCTATTGCATCTCTTAATTTTTAAAGAAACCATTAAAAAATTAAATAAAATCCATCCCTTATTGTTTCAGTTTTTTCTTTAGATTTCTATGATCCATTCAATTTAGTATTAGATTAGAGCTTTTGAATTTAATATTTATGCCTATACTTCGAAGCACTTCATTTGTTATATGTTAGAGTTCACTTTCCTACTTTCAAAATAAATATAGTTCCTTAAGATATGCCTTCAATTATTTTTAACTCTCTCGGAGGTTTATTAAGTTATTAAGAGCGATATTGACAAGAATTGTTAATTATTCGTACTAATGTAATCAATCCTCCCATTTGGTAACCAGTTATAATATCTAAAATTCAATAATTAGTTCAAATACATTTAATAATTATTCATTTTACAATTTAACGATATATAAAGATCACAGCCATTTAAAAATTTGATTCAAATGAGAGAAATAACAAAAAATTCAAATATTTAAAATTGTTGACATGTAAATGTTTAGATAGTTATTCTCAACTGATTTTTTTTATCTTAAATTCAAAATATACGAAAAACTTAAATTGTTACCATTCATTCATAAGTTAATGAACAAAAGTAAATTTTTTACAGGAAATTCTTAAGAAGCAGATTTATTAAAGAAAAACTTTTAAGTAAAAAATTGTCAAATTAGCTGGTAACCTGTTAATGATTAATTAACAATTAGCTACTGACGAGCTTAATTTGTATATTCAATGATAATGTTGCATAATTTCTGATTTACTTTTCTTAGTTTAATATATAATAATGAAACGATATAGATCTCATAAATCACAATAGGTGAAAGATTAAGAGGCAATAACAGTTAGTTTTAAAGCATCCACAACGCCGACAGCTATATTGAGATCGTGAAAGAATGTGTCGGTGAGTTTTCAGTCTCGCGACACCCAATCCACGAAATTAAGTTTTTGGAACTTTGCCATTGAGTAGAAGGTCATTAAGGAAACAATGAGTTGTACTTTGAACCTTGAATTTCCCTTTCTACTTTGGCATCTCAACATAAAACATCTGTTCTTCAAATGTTCTAAAACATTTAAGATAGAATTATTGCAATATTTATTATTCTGTGTTTTTCAAAATCAATATATAATTTTACTTCTTTATTTGTATATTGAATTACAATTTATTTCTGATTTTACTTAAAATAATTTAAATATATATCTCAATCCAATATACAAAATATTTCACAATTATTTTAATGTATTTAGTGATTTTTATTGAATGGTTAACTTTAATTTTTTACTCTTTTAATTGACTAAAATTGTTGGTAAAATATGAAAGAATATCTTTTTCCTGCTCATAGAGTAGTTGTAGTCCGTATATGGATAATTATATATTTCCTTAAGAGTTATTTTGAAAAAGGCTTGAAGCAAAATCAACCTTTTTACTACCAAGAATTTTAGATTTACTGGCATAAGCATTAATATTTTAAATGAAACATTTTTTGATGAAATACAGTTTCAATTACATAATTAGGTAAACACATAAAATTAGTTTACTTTGGTGATGATATATCTCCATTGATTCTTTAAAAAACGATCACAAAAATCCACAAAAGAATTATTACATTCTTGGCATCCCTGATTATTTTTACAAAAAACATTATGGAAATAAATGATCAGAAAATCGCAAATATTAAATAGATCTAAAATATTATTGGTAGAAACTTAACAATCTAAACTAAAAATACGAGCTCAATTTCTTTATCAGAAACATTGCCACCACATTTATTAAGAACTTATATACCCACTTTTTCCAATGATTTTTTTTTCAATGATATAATGTTCTTTTTATGATTGCTCTGTAACAATGTAGTTAAAAAGAATATAATTTATTTCAGCTTTGATGGGTTACTTAAAAAATTCTAATTATCTGAACGTGTGCATAAAAAATATCGTATTTCACATACATACTTCAATAGTTTCAAAATTAAACTTAAGAAAAGCAATAAAATTTATTTTATAATAAACTTCAGAAAATCGAATATGAAATAGCACTTACAGAAATTCATAAATCTATAAACTCTACCTGAATCGTCCAGTTTTTCGCAAGTGAGAAAACATTTCTCCTCCAGAAACATATTCCAAAACCATGTATAAATTAGAGTTGTCCTGTTAATAAAATCAAAATTATAACCAAATTTATAAATTGCAAATAATTCAGACAAAGCGCAAATAATAAGATTTAAGAATTCATTTACATTTTTTAAAGAATGTTTTTTTCTGTGAAAAAAAGAGAATAATGAAAAAGACAATAGAGACGAATTTTGTGAGGAGTTGGCAACATATTATACATTACTTTTACAAAGTTTACGTAGAAGTATTTCAAAATATCATAGCTTTCAGGAAAAACATTATTATTATTTAAAATTTTTTAAATTATTTAAATGTTAAAAATAAATACTAATAACTAAATGATGTGTATTAGACAAATGTATTTTGTGAATAACAAGAGATAATTTTACAAGAAATTTAGAAGCACAAGTTATTAGTACATAGAATAATCTCATCTGATAAAATTCCTTATTTCTCTAAGCTTTGAGTCAAATATAGATTAAATGGTATATGCAGGTGCAAATGTCTATGCAACTTCAACATAATGCCGAATCAGTCAGTTGTCAACCGCTGACGAGGCATTTTCTGTTGGTGAGAAATTTAGAGATCGTGGTAATAAGTTCAGATTTCGAACATTTTTTGCATTAAGAATGGTCCTTACATTAATGATAACATGTTTTTGGATATTATCTGGCTAAAATGTGTAATTTCGTAGAGTTCGAATAAAAGACTGAGGCTGCGGCTCTCAACACAACAGAAATAAAACAACCATTACTCAAAATGCCAAAAGAAGGTGATTGAGATATGTATCTAATGGCATAATATACCATCATTCCAGGTGATGCGCCAATATGGCTATATCAAATGCAGGCTGTCAGTCTGTATTCCCATAATGCTACTAAGCACAGATGCGGTCAACACAATATAGCAAGTAGAATCTGGATTAATTTAAAAGTATTAGCATCTCATGAAAATCTCAAATATGCATCTCAAATATTATTTTCAGCTTGGTTTAGAATGTACTGTAGACAATAATTAAGAATATATTATGTGCATAAAGGCTATGTGTGTGTGTACATGCATAATTACAAAGTCAATATATTGAAAATGTAAATGCGCTGTACCTTAATCAGGCTCTCTAGGTAAAACCAAGTAAAGATCAGAAATCAGGTCAGGCAAAGACTTGGTTAGTTCGAAAAGAAGTTAAAAGTTTCGAATTGGTCCAAATAAAGCTGTTGGAGGTATATTGTATACTGATAGTATTTTCATAGATTATATTGATACGTGGATTACCTAGGAGCAGAATGTTATTTCAAGATTTTCCTTTAAATATTCTTTCTGAATAGTGTTTTCTCTTGAGTTGCTTTTTCTAAATAGGGCTTAAAATGGCGAGCTGGGTGTTCAAAAACCTAAAATAGCTTGGGTTTTTATTCGGAAACAGATGGGAATGAAGGAAACAGATGAATAGCATTCATCTTTTGTTCACCATTAATCACAGTCTCTCAAATAGTGTCACAAATTTAGATTATTTTTAATAGAGTAGTGTGGAGAAAATAAATTTATGTGCAATTTCTGACTTCATAATTATTAATTTTTGGAATATTTTTTCAATTTCATTGAATTTATAGTTAGAATTTATCTCATCTCAAAAGATACGCAATTATTTTCATAATAGCATTTTTTTCTTTTTGAGTACATGCAATAGCGCTAATGGAAATTTTGCACGCAAAATGCGCATGTAAGTTATGTCCCCACAGTCTACAATTCTAAGATAAGTGTTCGATAAAAGTTGATGTGTTTGCAAATTTTTAAATGTCGAGGTTTAATTTTAAACTATATTAAAGAAAGCAAAAATAAAACACACTTTCAATCTGTGTATTAATATAAATTTATAAATTGTGTTAAAAAAAGCCTTAGAAACTTAGTATTAAATTTCAGTTTGAACTCGTAATTTTTGGGTACGAATTACATTCATCCAAATTATTTATTGCATATAGTAATAGTTAAGAAATCATATCAAAATTACAGTCATAGTAAAATAAATTTCCTATTATTCAAAAATGCTGTAATGTTAGGAAGAAAGCTAGAATTCAAGATAAATATTTGAATAAAAAAATAACATCATTAAATTTCCTTGTAAAATAAACGTTGAAATAAATCAAATGAATATATTTGAAAATAAATTCAGTGGAAAAAAAAGAAAAACATTTCTAAAGGAAGACTTCAAATTTACAAAAACATCTGGTTTTAACAAATAATTCTTTGTAATATCGAAAACCCAAAAACTCCCTTTAAGCACACAAAAAATACGTTTGCAAAATAATTTATTCATGACAAATACAGACATCTATTTGAGAAAATTCTAACCGTTTTTTTAACTTTATTTTTACAGTTAAAAAAGTGTTTTAATGTTACCAGAAACTTCAAGTACGATTAATAACAAAAGAGGATCCCCATATTTTTCTAAGTACTGAAATCCAATTAAAAATATTTCAAAAGAGAAATAAAAACATTTACAATGTAATTACTAGTTCCAATGAGGGAATGAAAAATGAAACTTTTTTGAAAATTATTTTATTGCTCCCTGTTTTTCTCTCCTCAATGTTTCGCTTATATTTTCATTCGTATTACGTTAAAAGAAAAAAATTCAAAATGTTTAACTTTTTTTTAAATAAGAATGTAGTTCAATAAATTTAAACCATTAAATACATTTTCTTAGAAAAGCGATAGATTTTTAAATAGAACAGAAAATGTAAACTAGTTACATTTATTAAGCTAGAAAAATTTTATTTTTAATTTAGTGGTCCTAATTATATAATTTTAAAAATTTATAATTTATATTTCTTTAGCAAAAATGTAATTTTTTGATACTTTATATCTTTACTAAAATAAATTTCGTGTTATTGAATTCTCATACCTATAACAGGAAATTTAGTATGTCTATGCATTCAGAAATAATTGTATAATGAGGCTGAAACAAGAATGAATTTCATATTTGCCATAAAGTTTTCCTTTCCCAGATTAAAAAATACAATATGTATAAAGTAAAAGCAATTCTTCAAATTAAAATAAACTTTAAAAATATCTAAATTTATTCTTATTAACAAGTTCTTCATAGAAAAAATTTATAAAATGCTTTATGTGAGTGTAGAAAGTCAGTAAATAACAAAACTTAAAAAAAATTACAAAATTAATTAATTCGACCACCGACGAAGGAAAAGTTTAATAAATCTGAAAATTGTAAAAGGAAATTTTTAAAAAGTATAAAAGGAAATTTCTAACTAAGACATTTAATTTGAGAAATTTTGATTTCAGATCGAACGTTTAAATTATAACTAGTGTAATATAAAAAAATAATTTTTTCAATAAAATTACAAACTGATATTTAATTTTTGTCTATTTTTTTCTCCCTTAAATTGTTTAGCTAATAGTAGTTGTGTTTGCAAATCCTTTTCATACTATTTTGCTACATAATAAAAGTTGGAAAAAATACAATTATATGTGATTTCCTTAAAAAAGGTAAAAGTAATGAAAGAATTGTTAATTTTAGTAGAAACAGATAGAGTTTTATATTTACATAGTTTTTATCATAAAAAAAAACAGGTTTTGTCCTGCAAAATCATACAGGCAGAATCAATTTTAATATAACTTATATGACAAAATTTCTTAAATACATTTTTGATTGGTAAAACAATTGGGGAACTTTGCTTTGAACAAAGCTGGATGTCAAAGCAGTAAGTCCGAAAATATATTGTTCTGGAAAAAAAATGCTAATTGCATTTTTTCAAAGCATTGCAAAAATGCTAATTGAAAATGTAAATTCTGTTTTAGGAAAACTTTGCGTAGATTATTTCAACTATTATAAGAATTGAAAAATTACCCCAAATTAATTTTGGTGCCTACTATATCATTTATCACAAGAAAACTCATATAGTACATAATATGAGAAGAAAACTTAAGTTTAGTTAAGATAATTTTTATTTAAAGTATACTACTTAAAGAGATTCTATCTTTTTAAGTATATTTTATCATATAAGTGTATACTCTATGGTATATAAATATATTTTATCATACATACTGATGTAAAAACTTGTACGATAATTTATAATTTATCATACAAGTTTATATACATATACATATATATATATATATATATATATATATATATATATATATATATATATATATATATATATATATATATATATATATATATATATATATATATACATCAGTTTTTAATAGAATGGTTTATATTAATCAGTATCATAAATATTAAAAAAAAGATCTTTATTATTATTATAAGGTCTCGAAAGTAAGCAAATTGAATAAAAAAGCCTTTTAGGGGAAAGCTATCTTATAAACATTTGCACACACATTGGCGTGTATTTTACTTGATATTGTAAGGAAAGGAATATTCGTTAGATAAACATAACTCAGCGATAATAAAAATTCGAAGAACGTACTTTGAAATGGTACACTAGATTGACCATGAAAGGAAAGTCAATCGCCTGCAATATCCTTTTCTCATTCAAAGTGTGATCAATTTGCTTAAGCTTCACTACCTGCGGGAGAAACAGCGATTGTAAAACAAACAGAATATAAAAGCATAATATTTCAATATATTTATTTCTGTACGTAAATGAATGATTTTTATGCAAATAATTCACATTTTAATTTATTCACAGATTTATGCTTAAAAAATCCATTAATATTCGTTGATTTAATAGCGCCTGATTTTGATCTTTTATGATGAATTCTTATAATGTTTATACCCTTGACATACAATGTCGAATCAAGCTCATCATTCATTTCATGGACTATTGCTGGTTTTGACGAATATTACTTGCCATTGTATGTCAAGAGACGAAACTTATGCGTCTCTCTCATTAACAAAAATTGAAATTTTATACTAAAATGAGCTCTATTTCACCTTCCACTTTCTTGTTTATTTGAGCAAAATTAACTTATAATCTTTCTATCACCTCTTATTACAAAATTTATTTTAAAAGGAAGGTTTAAACTTTATTTTAAAAAAAGGTTATATGAGTAGCAAAGAGACGCACTACACATAATTTCTTGAGTATAAGATAATATTTTTAAAGAAAATAATATATATATATATATATATATATCTATATATATATATATATATATATTAATAATAGTATATATGTAAAGTAAAAGATGGAATGAAAAAGTTAAGTCAATACAGTTCACAACCATTTAAAAAGTATGCTAATCAGCATTTCTAAAACTTTTTCTTCAAATTCTAAAATAATTCTTTATATAAAGTGAAAGTACTGAAGTAAAATTCAATGGAAAACAAATATTTTATTATTTTATATGTTTTTTCTTTTGAAAATAAAATGCTGCAGTATTATTTGTATTATTTAAGTAATTCAACTGATTGTAGTATTATTTAAGTAATTCAACTGTGTTGGTTCGGGATGTTTGAAAAACCAGGTTTTTCATTCGTTGATGAAAAATATCACTCAATAATTTTGTATTATAGATATCTAAGTTATTAAGTTATACGTCTTGGTAAATGAATGTGAAACAAAATTTAAAAATAATTGGATTTCTGAATACGAACAAAGAAAAATAAACAGGTTAATAAACATAGAATAAAATTGGTTGCAACATAACTAGATTAGAAGGTATGAAAAAATTGTACGTAGGGAATATGAAAGTAAAAGTTAAAAATAAAGTAATTTTAATAAATAAAGGGAAAGGGCAACAATTTCGTCTTTGAAAAAAATTCTGAAAATATATTTAGAAATAATTTTTTGCCTATAATTTTAAATCTATCCCATAGTATTAAAATTAATTATTATGGAATTGAGTTAAGAAAATTGAAATAATATTGAATTAGCTAATTTATCTTGTAATATTGAATTGGTGAAGTATTTAAAATATAAAATGAATGTAACTTTAAGTTTATACACACAATGGAATGCACACAAATATTAAATTAAGTAACTAAAGACGTTTAAAATAACTTGATTAAAATTCTCATTTTTAAACAGGAGTTTTATACCATTTTGAACTGAGAGCGTAAAATTTCATATAAAACTACATATTAATGCTAAAATAATAAAAAAGTTAAGTAAACATAGAAATATTAAATTAGTAATGTATTAAAAATGAATTGAATTATGGAACCTTCCTATGCCTGCGTGAAGAAATTTCTCCATGTATTTAACATACGACTTTAGCTATCTGCTTTGTTTCAAATTTCACTGATTTAATTTTTTTATACTATTTGCTTCAACTGTTGTTCACTTTTTTGCATTACAAAATCAACTTTGGACTGAGAGGTTTTTTAAATAAGGATTTGTTACAATATCACACCATAGGTTCATTTAAAAAGCAATGTGCATAATATTACATTTAAATAAATCATATTTAGGATCTTCAGTAAAAATAACTGTTTGTTCAACAGTGGGTAAACAAAATAGAGTTGAAATTATACATACATTTAGATACATTGCTTAAAGATTTGTTGAAAGAAAATCATTTTACAGTCTGAGTAAAAACTTTAAGGTCAATAGACATTTTTGAGAAAATGGAAACATTTAAACTGAGGAATTAAAATACCATTTGATTGATAATTATTAAGCTTAAACAAAAGTAAAAAATGTAAAAAAAAAAAATCAAATATTTTATTATTAGAAAATATTAAACACACAGATGAATATTTGAGCCCGAGTAAAAACTTTATGGCCAATATAGAAAATAACATATAAGAAAAAAATTACAAATTCTTAGAAGGTTGTTCAGGAGCCATTTCTTCGAATTCCTTCAAATATTTTTGTTTTCATGGATGACACGAGTTTTTGACAAAGGGTGGGGTTTGTTTTATACCATTCATCTTCGATAGTAGATTTCAGCAGCTCTGTTGTTGATGTAAAATGTTTCCCATTTGCAAAAACTCTTCTTGCAAAGTCACCCCAAATGTTCTCGATTGGGTTGAGGTCAGGTGATTTAGCTGGCCATTTAACAGTTTCAACATTGTTGACTTGGAACCAATTTTTATGCTATTACTCGAATGGATCGATGTCTTGCTGATATTTCCAATTTCCTCGAGCAAGACATTCAGTATTTGGCAAAATATGATTTGTTAGGACATTTTGGTATATTTGTGAATTCATTCTACCTGAAACGAATGCCATTGAGCCCACACCATTGTAAACAAAACAGCCCTAAGTCATGACAGGCCCTTCACCTAATTGGCGTTTGGAGAATATTTCTTTTTAATTTCTTATATCATGCCAGTAGAAATTCCAGCTATCTGGTCCATCCAAATTCTATTTTTTTTTTCGCCAGAAAAAATAATTTCTATTCATTGGTTGTCACAAGTCATAACTTTCTGGCCAAAGTTCAAACGCTCTATTTTGTGCCTCTGCAGTAACTGAGGCTTAGTCAATTTATTTGTATAAGTGTAACTTCCAGACCTTCTAATTGTATTATAAACCATTTTTGACAAACTTTTAAACCTGTCGTCGGAATCAGTTTCCTGGTTGAGTACTTTCAAGTAGATGCAAGTTTGCAAACTCTTCTTTCATCACGCGAGGACAAACTTTAAGTCTTCCCCCAGTATTCTTTTTAATATAATTGTCTTTCAATTGTAAAAAAATTGTTGACTACTGTCTTTGATCTTCTTATCTTTATCGCAATAGCACGACTACTCATTCCTATTGAAGACAAAGCTTCGATCTGTCCTCTTTCACGATCAGTTAGTTAAGTTTCTTACTCTTCGCCATCTTCACCAAAATCATCAATACTTCGAAGAAACGTATTAAACATATGAAAAAATTGCAGAGTTGTCACAATCTAGTAGTTGCAATGGTAATTTCACGATTATGTTACATTTATTTTTAAAAAATAACTGGTGGCCTTAAAGTTTTTACTCAGGCAGAAATACTAACTTTGTAAATAATCACATGTTTCTCATAATTATGTATTTACAAACTATGTTTATAGCATTTATTTCTTAACAATGAACTTTATAAATTAATATTATTTGAATCCCTTTTATTTCATTTTATACTTTCTCAAAAATTTTTATTGGCTTTAAAGTTTTTACTCGGGCTGTATTAGAAAACTGTTAATTGTAAAATTTTATGTAATATATATATTTTAGTTTTATAAAATAAATTAATTATATAAAGGAAATATATTATTTTCGTTTTTGTGAAGAATAAAAATTAAGCTCACAGCTGTATCCTCAAAATTTAATGTGAACTATGAAATATTAAATTTTTGCTGATTCATACAGAATACTTATTTATCTCTGAATTCACATTATATCCAATAAACCTAGAATATCATGTTAAAAATTTAAAAAATAAAAATACCCGTTTTAAAAAGTAAAAAATAACCCACTGTTATTGTTATTTTTTACTTTTATAGCATTTTTATTCCATTTTTATTGCAGATTTAAACTGAAGTATTTCAATGAAAATTATGATGTAAAAATAAATAGTTCTTAAATATACAAATTTGAATTAATTTGCATTTAATCATAATTTCTCGGTAAAAATGTTTCAAATTAAATGGCTATACATATGTGGAATACAATGAAATTTTTTATTTCATTTATAGGTTGGGTGTAATAAAGGCAGAAAATTTTACGTAATATGTGCAACTAAAAGCATTATAATAAAAAATAAAAAATTATATTTTATAGCATTTAGTAATATGCAGATAATAAATTATATGATTTTTAAAATTGATCTATCTCATTTGAATTTAAAATATAATTTGAATTTGAAGTATAAATTAAATTATTATCAGTGAAAGATAAATAGAGTTTTGATATATATAAGGTTAACTTTTGCATTCAAGTAATATCTCTTATATTTGCATATAGGAAAAGTGTTATAACGTAAATTGAATTTTGTATTACTGCAAACACCTACATCCAGGACTTTACGTAACCCATGACAAACTAAACTGAATTCCAGGGCGTTTACTATTTAAGTATAAGTCAGGTTTGAACATTTTTTGAAAATCTTTGCTATCACGAAAAGAAAGGTATTAAAAATAAGGTAATGTCATCAATTAAAAAAATTACCTGTTTGGAGAAGGGAAAAAATAGACATTGACTATACAGAAATCTTAATATTTTAATCTGAAGAATGAGGATTTTTTTCACTGTGGAACACTTTAAGTGGATAATGGTCAAATTTCAATAACTATCTACTGAAAAGTAATGATGTTACCAACAGCATGATTACCTTTAATTTGTCCAATATTTTCATTGCATAGTACTTCTTCGAGTCCTTGTGCTGAACCAGCATAACTCGGCCAAAGGAACCGGTACCCAATGTCTGTATTCTGTCGAAGTCTTTTAATTTGGCTGTATTCTGAAAGATATAAGTCAGTTTTTGCAAATAAAATATCATCAATTATATTAAACAATGCTGTTATTATTACAAGGCAAGGAACTAAAAATAAATATCATTTACCGAAATATGAAAGAATTTCGTAATTAACTAGGTTTGATTTTAGAGCAGAGGAATAATGCTTAACTTATTCTCAAATAAAATAATTGCAGTACAGTACATAAACGTAAGAACAATAAAATAATTGAAAATTTACTGCTATACAATACACACACGCACGCACACACACACGCGCACACACACACGCGCGCACACACACACACACACACACACACACACACACACACACACACACACACACGCACACACGCGCACACACACGCGCACACACACGCACACACACACACGCACATACACACACGTGCACACACACACGTGCACACACACACACACACGTGCACACACACACAACACGTGCACACACACACACACACACCATGTACACTGGAGTACTCTAAGCAAAGAATTCGCTATAAATAATTTTGTTTTATAGAGATAGGTATTTTTTACTATTATTTTTAAATGCATAGCATTAATTTATTATTTTGCCCTCTATAAATGTAAAAGAACTCCTCATATACATTTCTTCAGTTGTAAACTTAGCAATGAATGCTGGAATTTCATTCAAATATTTTTCTAATTTGAGTTAAAAAAAGTACACTCCTCTCTCCTCCTCATTTTAATGAAAAAGTAAAATTATGAATTATTAATGTAGAGAAAATATTACAAGCTTGTTATTACAATTATTTTATTTAAAAACTTCCATTTCTTCATTTTTTCTGTCACATTTTGTGATGCCTTTTCTAATTTAAAGTCTGTTATATTTACATAAAACGTTCCAGACTTTAAAAACAGCAAAAAAAAAAAAGAACATACATTTTCCTAAATGTGTTACCATCTTCTAGATAATGTTATTTTTCTTGTCAGTTTGATCAATGTGTGTCATGCAAAAGAATACATGGTCAAAAATCAAAAGGTTAAACCTATCAAAAATTGTTATGTTCTAAAAGCAATCATTTTTTAGACAGAAAATATTTTTAATGTTAATGGGAGAAACTTTAGATTTGCATTTATGTATCCATTTGTATACATGTGTTGTTCATTGTAATAAAAAGTGCTTATTCTTATTTTCTTGAAATGTATGGTGACACGAATTATATAAATCGTTTAGATTTTAGCAATAATAAAGTGAGGGAATAAGAAAATATCCAATAAGAACGGATGCTTTTCATTTATATATTTTTTAATTCATCACATCTATGCATCGTGTTTTTTCTTGTATAACTATATATACTAAACTAAAATCAGTTTAGATTAATATCTGATATTTATTTCAAAATTATAAATTAGGGAAATTGCTGATGATGACAAAAAATATATGTCAATTTCAATGGATGTTCTATTGAAGATTTTAAAAAATGCTTGAATAAATACTTTCCCCAATAGTAGTATCATTTTCAAATATTCAATAAAAATTTAAAAGCGATTACTCATAAGAATACCTCAGTTATGCAATAATTTTTAAGCAGGCTCTTAATCTTTCTTTTTTGTTACTAAACATGTTATATTTTCTTAATAATGATAGATTTAGTTCAGTGGTTTTACTTAATTTTGTTTTAAATGCATTTATACGATTCAGAATTCGTTAAGAATAACACTAATAATGATAAAAAAACTTACTGTTGTCGGATTGTTCCATCTTTGATCGAAATCCTTTTTAGCTTGCTCCAAATACTGCTTAACTACAACAGAAAATGAGGAAAATAATTCTAGAATCAATATTTCTAACTATACTTTAAATTAATGCTACAAAAATAATTATATTTTGAAAATTTTATAATGAACATGAAACGTATTTTGTTGCAGAATTCAGTTATAATGCCGAAGTATTAGCAACTTTTTTTTGTTTCATAAACTTTCAAAAAAAAAAAAAGTCGGAAATTATCTTTTTTTCTTCAAGTATATTTTTTTTTACATTTGTGAACTCTAAGCAGAATGTGTTAGGAAAAAAAAAAAAAAAAAAAAAACGGAATTATCAGTTATTCTTTTGTAATATGTGTAATTCATCTTTTGTGCAATATTTACTCAATTTTATTTGTAATTTTGGAAAACAATTGAACTACATTTGTTTCTCATAATTATAGAATGCATATTGTTTGTGTTTTAATATAAATGCGTATGTTATTTTGCAGCTAAGTGAGATTAATTAAAAGTATAAGAAAAAATATATTTTAAATCAAGAGCAAATTTTAACAAAAATGTAAGTGTTTTTTTAAAATGCATTTTACTTTTTCGTGTTTCAACCAAACAAATTATGTAATAGGTTGAATGACTAATCATTTTGGAATTTTTATGATTACAAATACTATTAACAATTATCACTAAAATTACTAAATAAAACCATGAATGTGGAGAGGAAGATGTCAGCTTAGTTTCCCATTTTTATGAAACCTAGCCAATAAGAGTACGAAAAAATCAAATAAACATTGAAATTCCATAGTTAATTAAAAAAGATCACAATTTATTTTTATCGTTCGAAGAAACATTTTATTTTTTCAAATCTTATGAAAAAAAGTATGCAACTAAATAAAGTAGAAATATAACGGACTTAAGTGAATTATTAAAGTTGACACCTAACAGAAATCTAATCTATCATGATTTCTCTATGGTAATGTGTTGAAAAATAATTAAAATCAAAAATAAGCAATAAAAATGACACGCGAAATTTACAAAAACTATTTACTATATCATATGTGTTTTTAAAGAAGTAAAAACATTTTTGCACACATAATTTAAAATATTAATTTTCTTATTTTCCTCTTCAAGCCACTTTGATATGTGAATCAGTGAAATCATTAGTTACAAAATTGATTAGTTTGATAGTACGTATTTAAATAATGAAATTCGTTCTACATTACATTTTAGTATTTGGTATTTGTGCATAATATAGTGACTAACGAATTTAATTATAGCAAGAGGCGAAAATTTCTTATATAATCTTTTCGATTAGTTTTTAAGATATTTTTACTAATTAGAATTAACTATATCCACTCAAGAACAATGATATGTTTTTCGTCGTTGCAGTGCCATTGTCAGTCGTTATATCAAAGGTATGCATTGAAAAATAATTTGTGTATTTTAAAAACATATGAGGGTATGAAAACTTTATCAACTTTGATTGTGCGTAGTTGGTTAAGGCAAATGATGAATAAATTGTTTGCCATTTTAAGAAGAAATAAAGCTCCAATTTTAAGATAAGAAGAAAATTTATTGCAAGAAAAAATGTAGCATAGATGAAACAAAACTAAATAAATAGAAGAAATAACAACTAAACCGTTATCGTGCATGGTCATTTAGACACTTAAATTTTGGATGACATAATCATTTTAAAGAAAATAGAATACTATTAAGTTGATAATAAAGCAGCTTAAACTGAAAATCAATACACAATTCATTTTTCTTCCAATTTAATTAATTCTTATGTATATATAATTCCAATATTTGTATTTATATATTTTTTAAAGCTTAGAAACACACATTCTAATATCTACTGTTCATGCTTTGCTTCTGAGAAGATTTTTTTTAAAAATAGTAGCAGCATTTACATGTCTGTAAAAATGTGGGAAGTTAAAAAGCTCCTAAGCACACTTCCAAATTGACATATATATAAACATAACTGAAATACAACATTCAACATGGATTTTCTAACAGTCACATAGATCAAATAGGGAGCTTTGATTCTTTAATGCATGGTATTCCCATTAAGCTTGGCTAGATAAAATTTTCATAATTCTAGATAAATATTTGGAAAGAAACAACAGTATTGTGAGAAAGATAATTTTTAACCAAATGTTTAAGGATAGAGTAATTCAGCAGTACACTGAGCCCGCCAAACGTATAAGTAATTATATAATTTTTAGTAACTACACATGAAATAATTGGCAGGAGGATAATAATAAAAAGGTGGCTCATCTTCAAATATAAGAAGAAATACGTTAGTAGGATCATAAAACAATGCAAAACGCATGCAATAAGAACGCGCAAGTAGAAATTACAATGAACTTACACGGAACCAGTTATGATAACATTTCTCTTCAAATTCAAATGAGATCTTACTTATCTCCAATGGTCAAATAAAATATTTTAGAAGAGACATTGTGTCGTTAATGTTTGAATATATTAATTTAATGTTTCATTTTTAAATAATTCTATAGCGATTTTAACAAACACAATGAAATTTAGTCTAACAAATGGAGAGCAGTTTGTTGCTTCCGCGCTGGCTGAAGGACGAAACACTTCTTCAGTCGTGGAGTTCAGAGTTACCGCTCCGGTACCAGTGAAAGCGTACATGTGACGATACTCCAGACATAACAAACACAAGTTATTAAAAAATATCTGAATATAATTACTTTCGCTATTAGGCTTATAGCAATAAATTCGGTTCTTATACTGCCGATTTGAACTGTTCATGGATAGTAAGATTGTAAGAGACATATGGACCTGATTTGCATTCACAGAGGTATAATTTTACTATCACCATATCGAATGTAATTTTTCTTATGAATTGTTGAATAAAAGATTGTGAATTTTTCAGTATTGTGAAATATGAACTTTACAGAATGAATGCATTAAAATGTGTTACGTAATAATGTGAACTCTTCAGTAATAAATATTTAAATGTAAAGTTTTAATTACAAATATTTATAACAACAAGAATTTTTGCACAATTCTTACAACTCTTCATTTAGATTACATTTTATTCATAGTATTCAGTAATGTATTTCGTTGGTGAACGCTTGACTTATATATTTTGCATCTTTTATATATATACATATATACATATATATATATATATATATATATATATATATATATATATATATATATATATATATATATATATATATATATATATATATATATATATATATATATAGAAACGTCTAGTTTTAATGACACAAAATGTTGGATAACATTAATTTTTCACCGCATAAGTTAATTTTATGTCTGCATCAAAAGGATAATATGAATTATGCAATGTAATAAAATGCTTAAAAGTTTTCTAGAATTTTATTTGTCTATGCATTGCAAAAGTGAGATAACTATTAAGGGTAACTTTTTGCATGTTACTGTAAATATAAAGAAAAAATTGTTTATATTTCATTTTTATATTTAATCTCCAACTATTATTTTATTTCAATATCGAATAAAATAGTAAAAAAGTAATATATATATATATATATATATATATATATATATATATATATATATATATATATATATATATATATATATATATATATATATATATATATATATATATATATATATGTATATATATATATGTATATATGTTGATTTAAATTGAGAAAAACCTTGATAAAAAAATATTTCTAAAGTCTCATAGACTACTATAATAGTAAAAATTAAAACCAAATATTGTTATATTAAAATTAATAAATTACCAACTATAAAACATAAATAAAATAGCTCTTTGTTTTCATATTTCTTTTGAATTATGGTAAAAATGACAATTTTTCATTTATTTTTAAACACAAAAGAATGTTTGTGAAAGCGATCTTATAAATGATATAATCAAACTATTTAAAATATTTTGTGAGAATGTTGTCCTCAATACAGTTTTTATCAATAATATATATGTCGACATTTTTTAAAGCTTTTGTCATTACATGTTGGTACAGTTTTTGTTTATGTTTAGTAAAAATTTATTGATTAAAAAATTCTTATAGAAGAAACATATTTTATTATTCTTTAATTGTTAAAAATCACTATTCATTATGTTTATAACTATTATTGATGCTTGGATGCATAATTTTATAGACATTCAACTCACATAATGATAATAAAAATAATTAAAATCATCTTAACTGCTGTTGGTAATGACCTTCAAAATATTGAAAATTGACAGCTTCGAAGTTTTCGGTGATGTAAGCCGGATTATCATAATCTCCAAAAGTGGGAAATAAAATTTTTCTCAGAAAGCGTAAGATTTGTTAATATTAAATACAGAGTTCTTACACTTTTGAAACTAATATAATTTGGCAGTTTCCATACTTTTTATCTAAGAAAATTGTTATTTTTCTGTAAGAGAAACTACATTAAATTCTGCAGAGAAATAGTTCTTACAGTATTTGCTAATTATGGTAATGTTACTGAAAACGATGCCGTCACTAAGGTTTAATTAAATTTTCCTGTACTAATGATGCACTTGATTAAACACATTAATTTGTAGGCACAAAAGTTAGTAAGAAAATATTTTATTATAAAGGCAACTTAAAATTTTTTGTATATTTTATTATCATTTTAGTCCCCCATTATTGCTTAAAATTAATTTAAGTCACAGCAATTGTGTCAATAAATGCAATTAGGACAAATATTGATGCTGGAAAAATTTCAGTATGCAATTTGAGTTTTTATTATCATTACTTAATGTACAATCTGGGCGCAAAGAAATGGAGAAACTGGACATTTTTATTGAAAGAATTGATACCAGTAAATTTATCCTCAAATAATTTAATACGCACTATATAAAAGCAAATCGGAAACTTAACTTTAATGAAATTTCTGTAAAACGACATAGTAGTACTATTATCTTTCTTTGTTCATAATTATGTTTTATTATTTGTATTCTATTCCATAAGACATGGTTTTATGAAAAATTTTGCAAAATAGATAATGCCAACAGCTTTCCAAAAGGGGATTTCAAAGAATATCAATTCAATTCAAACACAAACTGTAATGAGTAATATTACAAGAATTTGGGGTTTAATTCAAAACTACAGCTATCAAATGAAACAATAGGCAATAATATCGATTGTGTAAATTAAATGGTTTTTAAAAGTCTTTTTTCTGTAAAGTTTTCAACAGTTATTCACCAGTTACTCTTTCACTTTGTTTGCATATAATTTGTGACACAGATTAAGTTTTAAATGCGATCAAATGACGATAATCCTGCATGAGAAATTTATTTTGAATAATTTTTGGTATTGCTTTCTCTTCAAATAATTAAAAAAACTATATTAAATGAAAATAATACGACATACGTAATGAACATTTCTTCAAATAAAAATAATTCCATTCCCCCGAAAGAAGAGATATTTTGCTAAAGTCATGAATTCAATGATAATGACTTTAGATTTTATAAATATTCTTTTAAAATAATTATATTAAATATCTTCTTAAATTAAATTAATTAATTTCAGAAACTAGTATAATTGCAAGAGTATTCTAGTTTCTGAAAATTAAAATACTATTTATTTAAAATTTCGCATGTTTGATAAAAGATAAGGCATAAGAAATTACCAGACAGTTATGGTATTTTAAAACTTCCCGTTCTAAAATTTAAAAAAATCAAATATATCAGATAAATATAGGTAAATGACTTATACAATAATATAAGGAATATAGCACATATTGTGACTTGTGATATGAATTATAGTATTTATCAGTTCACAGTAGTAAGTGTGATCTTTAAGGAAATAATTATAAGGTTCAAAAAGACTGTAAAGTGCTGTTGTTCATATTCTATTGTGACAGACAAATTGTCATCAGCAACAAAAGTGACAATTGCTGAATTGCTGCATATTAAGATGACTAACATATTTTAGTCTTTGATTATATATTAAAATTTTAAATAATATAAGTAACAATATAAGTGTGTTTGAAAGGAAATTACAGCCGCAATTCAAATTGATATTAAGGACAAAATTACATGAATTAATTTCGTTTTAATTAAAGTTTAAAAAAATATTTAAACATGCTTAAAATTTAACTAAATAAAATAATAATTTTGAAGAAATGCTGATTCAAAGTAAAACAACATTTTATCTATAAAAATCAGCATTTCCAGGAAAGGTAGAGTTTAGGAAAAAATTTTTAATGATGCTTAGGGCATATTGTATGTCCATTTTGTTAACCTCAAAATGTGCTAATTTCAAACATTAATGTATTTAGGAATTTCTTATCGTATATTTTCTCTTTTTTTTCTGATTAATTAAATATATTAACATTCGTATAAGAAATTTAATCAGAAAATTATAGACTTGATTTTTATTACAATATTTGAAGAATCCGAAATTATAATATGATAAAACAACTGAAAATATTCTCAAAGTTTAAATCGGTGAGTCTGAAATTCTTAAGTAAGATTTCACTTTTACTTTTATTACTTCAATTTTACTTTTATTACACTTCACTTTTATTATTACGCTTATTTATTAAATCCAACAATTATTATTCAAGACAGTCGAAAGTCTGCCTAGACAAATTGTAGACCGATATATAATTGGTCAATATTGAGATTACTGTACCAAAATGGTGTGGCAATTGCATGGAGTTTCATACGTATGCTGCTTCGGCACAAGTGCCGTATAATTCATGATTCCAAATTCTGAATTTTTTTGGCGATGAAGAAATGTTGCCAAGATGACGTATCGTGACGTGCGCAATGACGTAAATACTAGTGTTACCAAAATAGAATTTTCTGCATAATTCTTATAGGTCTCCATATGTATGACGTGACAAAAAACAAGGTTGTCAGATACATAAGAAAATCCTCCAAAAATTTGCCAATCTCAGAATTTGGCGCATGGATTATACGGCACCTGTGCCGCTCCTTCTATCAATATAGATGAGTAATTAAAATTTCAGATTAATTTACTTAATTTTTCATTTAATTTGAAAAAAAAACTTGCAAATAAAATAAAAAGTATAGGATTAAGTTTTGACACCTTTAACTAGGATTTAACGGACGCTGACATTGAGAATTTATTAAGAGTTTGAGCAATTTCTCTGACCACGGAACAAGTGCAAATGAATTTTTGGATAGCTTAAATACGTCATATGTCCAACCTTTACCCTTCGTTAAAACTAAACAGCAAGAAATGAAACACATTTTTGTATTTTAGCAAAATATGTCATCAAAACATGCTGTATCTCACCATTGATAAGTAGATAATATTAGCAATTTCTCAGTAGATAAAACTCCTCATAAGTATTTTATTTTTAAATGGTTTTGGCGAAAGTTGTAATGGACATGGTGATTAAAATATTAAATGGACTCAGCGAAACAACAAGGATGATCTTTAAGTAATTTAAAATTACCTATTTGATTACCTATTCAGTGTTGAGCGCATTTCGTTGTTTAACAATGATTGTTCATTTGTTGGAGCGGGTCAAAAGAGTTTTTTCCAGAGTTTTTTTTATAGTGATTATAAGGGATTTCCAGTTTCGATCCTAAAAAATTCTATACATCGTTAAAGTAAAATCATATTCTTTATTTTAAGTATTACCTAATTAATTTAGAATATCATAAAAATTGCTTACACAAATGAAGTGATTTACTAAAAGCAGTTTTAGAATAAAAACCAAACATGTCACCTTATTTTAGTAAGAAATGTAAAAAAAAAAAAAATTGCTTTGTTAAATTTGGCATAAAATGTTCCAGAAACTATTTGTCAGAACTTATTTAAAGATGTCAAAGCGTGTAATCCAAAAATTTAAATTTTCGTTAAAATTTATGTCAACGATTGTGAATTCCATGTAGGAATCAATTTACTACAAGAAATAAAACAGAAGAAATTGCGCCAAATTGGCAAATTTTAAGCAATTAAATGAGTGACGATTTGAATTTTCACTAGAAATTTAATTTTAAAAACTGGCGAAAAACACTTTTTTTCTATATTTTGTATGAAAATTTCTATTTTGCACATGCATTTGATGCATAAAGTTTTTAATAATAGAGTAGTTTCCTCTTAAGCGAATTACATATGTGTCTTATTTCTACAGATAAAAGATACTCTTATGTAATACATAATATTAAGAATTGCTTACTTTTCTTATCTTGGTTTGCTTGCAGATTGGAACTGGAACCTCCCATTTAAAGAAAGTGAAATCAAAACCACATACGCATACGAAAAGAATGCGAAAAATATTCAGAATTAATGTTTGCATATGCAATGCATCATGCTTAGAGATCATCCGAAACTGTCGTAATTATTGTTTCATTTCATTTCAAAGGATTCACGCGGCACAAGAATTTGACATTGAAGAGCTGAGACGTTTTCTTTCAAAATTGTGTAAAACCGGATCTTATTTCGAAATGGGGCTACTGTCTATGATAACAGAAGAAAAATCATTTTGATAACAATTTATTGTATTTTTAAATAAATTATTTTTCCATAAATGAAAGAAAACAATACCAAATATTTAAAATCTTTACTCAGCAATTATTGGAGTTGTTTCTTTTAGGAAGAATTGATTTAATTAAATTGTGCCTAAATTAAAAATTATCATCTCAAATTTTAATTATGTTTAAGAAATTAGAAACACATAATATATTGAAGAAAATCACATTTAGTAAAAGAAAAATATAAATAAAAATATAAGACTAAATGGACTTGAAACCACTGAACTCATGAAAGTTTAAATTGTATTGCTTTGTAAATCGTTAAATATTGAATTTTTATTTAAATTAATGAAAACACAGACTTATATGTATAATAAGACTTCCACTTCTAAGCAAAAACGGTTCTTCTTTCTCATTCAGATGGCGCGAATGCTGTTTCAGCGGTGACGACAACGCAACTAAGTGGATCCTATCATAAATTCTATTATTTTATTTCTATGTAACTTTTGAACACAGAGAAAGAGGTACTTTGAAATTAATTGAACTGGTATTTCAAAAAGTAAAATAATCTCTGTTTTTACCACTGAGCATGTGATCTAGAATTTTAATGTTTTTCAACAAGAATAGGAAATAAAGATTTCGTTAACAAGATATTAAAACTGTTGTTGGCAATCCTAAGAAAAATATGGCAGTTTCTTTCTAGTTTGATAAATCCTTTTATCTATGAATTTGGCAACCAGTTCAGTTTTAAAATGTTTTGATCAGAAATTAATGTTCTGATTAAGTTTCATTTAATATTACAAAATATAATTTTTTTAAAACAATTTAATTTATTCATTGATACGTTGTCCAAATCATTTGAATATCTTAAAATATCTATGTAAATTATTATATCTGTATTTTTAAGAAAATAGAATAAAATGGTGAAATCCTAAGAGGGCCCACACTTTTGGCGACAAAAGTAAAAGAAAGAGGCAAGGCAGAACGAAATTCCAGATATAGTTTGCTTTACCATATCTAGTGTATCGCTGTAGGATTATCAAGATTAGCGCAAGCCACAATTATCGCCAATCAAATTCATTCGCGCCAAGGTTGTGGGCTCTGCAAGTATCCAACCAAGTAAAATATTATAGGAAATTAGAATATTGAATCTGAACAGCTATATAATCTCATATGGATTCGCTTTTAAAAGTAATAAAGCTATTAACTATTTATTTAAACGCTGAAAATTAGTTTTGTTTAACCATATTACAATAAATGTCTCGGTTATTAGATTATATGTAAATGAAAGGAATATAAATTATATTTTCATCAAAAAAGTATACTTTAGAATAGAAATTGTAAAGGTAAATAAAAAAATTTCAATCATTATAAAAAATCACAACTATACAGGGTGTCCCAAAATGAACGCATGTACTCTGCACAGCTAGATTCCTCGTTGGGAGTACATAAAAACTACCCGAAGAAGCGTTCCTCTACTATCAATAGTTTACGAGAAAAATACGAAAAACAAAGTATGACGTCACTTCCGGTGTAAGAAAAAAGACTTTATTGAACATATCAACACAGTATATTCACAATTTAAAAGATGTTCAAAGTGTCCACCTTGAATATCAAGCCAGGCTTGAGCACGCCGTGGAATGGCTGTCATTACACGTTGCAGCATCGCGGGGTCCACCGAAGTATAAGCAGCGTGCAGACGAGCAACTAAATCCATTAGTGTTGATACTACGTCTCGATACACCAGTTCCTTTAGATGACCTCATAGGAAAAAACCCTACGGTGTAATACCTGGTGGACATAGAACCAGACCCCCACGTCCGATCCAGCGGCCGGGGTATTCCATATTCAGCCAAACACGTACAGGAGCACAGAAATGTGCCGGAGCCCTATCATGCTGGAACCAAAGGCATTTCCATTACATCGGCTTTACATCAAGTACATATCGCAGTAGTCACGAACGGTATACATGGCCATCATACAAAGACTACCAGTAGTTGCAAGATGCAGCCTTTTAAATACCAGTTTAACGACGGCATAACGCCATTCCATGGCACGCGCGCATGCATGACGTGATATGCGCGGGGAACGTTTCAAACATTATCGTCTGGAAAGATATGCAAATGCTGTTGTTGATATGTCCAAAAAAGTATTTTTTCGTGCACCGACAGTGACGTCATATTTTATTTTTCGTAAACTATTGATCGTACAGGAACACATCTTTGGGCAGTTTTTATGTACTCTTAAAGAGGAATCTAGCTATGCAGAGTTCATGCAGTCGTTTTGAGACACCCTGTATATGTGAATTGCATTTTTCTACTATATTCTAAAAAAATCACAATTATCTAAAACTGAGTATTCTTTTCTCTTCAATGTAATATTTGATAAAATTTGTGATGCATAATTCATTAGCTATATTTATTGTGAATGTGTGAAGTATTTCAAAAATGATTCTGTAAGAAATTTAAATTTGTATAACTTATAAATTTTATAATTTTGCTATACTAGGAAAATAAACTTATTTAAATGGAAGTAGAATACATTTTAAAAATAAACAATCATTTTACACTTAGATTGAAAATATTATTTCACAAGATACAATAAGCATAGACAAGCAAATATTCTAGCAGAAAGAGTTCTGCTTTCACTTAACTTTTTATCCCTTAAAATTTTCAGGTATTCACACACACCGTTTTTTCTTCTCCTGATTACTACAATTGTTATTGGTCTGCGATTGAAAATTTATGCTTCATATTTTTGTAGAATTTTAGATGACATGAATTCTGATTTTGACTTAGATGTCAAAATGTTCCTACTAGTCCTTAAGATAAGCATTATTTGGTTACCGTTAATATTTGGGAAGATGATCGTATTTTTTTCATATTTTCTGGTATCCCATTGTAGATAGCCTAAACAAAGAACATTTTTGCCCATTTACAGCATACTTCTTAGTTCACAACTTCTTTTTACTAAAATATAGGGTTGTTATCAAAAGCCTTAAAGAAGAAAACCATCTTACTTCGATTAAAAGCGATGTTTGATATTGAACCGCGGAAGTTCAACTAGTAGAAAAATTGATGATGTCCTTTATTTCATAACACATAATGGAATATTTAAAAGAACAACAAACATTAAATATTTCGAATCTAAATACCCTTAGCTAGTTGTAGACATCTTAAAGACAGAAACCGCAAATAACTCAGGTATGAACGCCGTTATTTTAAAATTTGGATGACATTAACTTTTATTTTGTGATTTTCAAATCCAACTATGCAACTGAAAATGTTACACAATAGTAATGCGTAACCTACTTAGGGGTAGAGGTACAGCAATTAATAATTATTTTAATCCTAATTTTGGGTTTAACATACAAAATTCGTAATTTCAGTATAAGGAAACTTCTATTAATTAATATGAAATGAAATGTGTGAAAACTAGGTAAAATTTCCTTTAATGATTTTTCATCTTAATTTTGCAATTATTTGGAGATTTATATAGGTATTTTAAGGTCTTATAAGGAGGATTTTGCATTTTATGTTATGGATTTCCGTATTCAGATATTCATTAAATAGTAAGAAACATCTGAGGTCAGCTTGTTTATTCCAGAAAAAATAATTTATGTATTTTATGCCCATATTGTTGAGATCTATTTTTTTTTGCTAAATCATGAATTTTTAAAATAGAAGCAGAACAAAAATTGTTATGATTGAATGAACAAAATTCATAAATCTTTTAACAAAAAAGAGATTTCTGTCAATAGATTTAGATAAAATATCCTTGCTGATTTCTTTATAAAGGATTAATTATTTAATAGACTTATAAAATGGAAACAAAATAAAGTAAATTTAGGATGAATGGCGAATAAGATATTTTATCCGAGTTTGATTTTTCATTGTTTTTTATTTTATAATGTTTTGATTAATTGTAATACATAAACTTAAGTAAAAGCTTTTAACTATCACAAATAATGGAATTATTTTTTTATAGTTGAGAATGGACATTATACTATTTCTATTTCGGCAAAATGCAGAACATAGATAAAAACGCAAAGAGGGATTTTTTAAGCAATTTAATTTCTAAGAATATTTTGTATAGTTTCAATATTGTTTAAATTTTTTTATAAACACAGTGCTATTTATATATATTTTTAACAGTTTATTAAAATTGATATAAATTTACACTTGAGACTGTGTATGTTGATATAAAACAAATATGTAATTAAATTTATAATTAAATTTAAAAAATTATAAATTTTCATCTCAAGATAAATACTATAAAATGGAAATAATTTTAAATTTATCGATCATTTTATATTTTATTACCATTTAATCAAAATTAAAAATTACCTATTATTATGATTATTATTTTGAATTCATGAGCCAATTTTTTTAAACTAAGATTTAAATTTCAAAGAATATTAATCAATTCAAATAATTCAGTTTCAAACAAAAATGCTTTTTCATAAATACAGCTGAAAAAAAGAGAGGAAATTTCTCAAGCATTAAAATATTTCGTTATTAAAATAGGCTTCCAATTTATGTCATAGGTAAAAAAATATGTCATAGAATTTTCATAAAAATTATATAATAAATTTATTTAAAACTGTATTGTTTTAAACAAAATTTTATATATAAAAAACGAGAAAAATTCAAACTATAAAACAGCTTCAAGTTGTCAAAAGAGTTGTTACTTTTTCTAAATTGATAGAATATCAAAAAATATTCTATTTATAAATATGCATCTGATATTAAAGGAAATTATATGAATTATATTTCTTTGTAAATTTAAAATAAACTTGTGTAATTTATAAAATTGGAAGCTTCAGATTAAGCAAACACAATTTTAATTTTGAAAGGTTTTTAACCATCATTGAAAAAAGTTTTAAACTATTGCATTTTTGTGTTATATGTGGTTTAATATTTTATTGAAGTATTAAGTTTAATTTTTCTAAAGAATTTATGAACAATTCGTTTTATGATTTTAACACTGCAAAAACTAGATAATGCAAGTTTATATTTTAACGCAATATATAAATATACCTTAAGTACTTATACAAAGCATCATTTAAGTGAATTTTTTAGAGTTTAAAATAATCTGAATTGGAATTGTTTACTCAGTTAGTCTACAATAAAGTATTGGAAACTAAACCTTAACAAAAGACAAAGTTTACATTAAGTTATAATCCACTATATTTGTGTTTGTTTTGTGTCAAATACAGACATTGGTGCAATTTGCTTAATGCAGCATCTATTATTTATGTTTAGATATGTTTGCATTAGATGAAGCAAATATTGAGAGAAGAGCGCCTATGTTTATATTTGATTGATAAACTTTTCATCTAGAGTGATTAAAAATTGTTGTCTTTAATAAGTTATAGAAAAAAAATAGATATTCTGTTTAAAAAATTAGGATTATAAACACCAATATTGGTGAAGCTGTATATATTGTTGCTTTTGAAACTAAACATTTAATCAGAAAAGAACACAAAAGGAAGCAAATCTTAACAGTTTTTATAATATAAATAATTTTGAAATTCATTAAGTGAAAGTTTTAATTTACCTTGTTGTAAAGCTCGTACAATTTATGATATACATTAAAATGATATTTATTTTTCTTTTTTTTATGATTTTTAATCACATTATTTTGTCGCTATTAAAACTTTATCAAAACATATATAAGAAATGTTTATCAGCATTTAGTATAAAAATGGTTTTTTGATATAAAAAGCAATCTGTTTGGCCCAAATAATTTTATTTTCGTGTTTCTATAGACAGTAAAATTATGCACATATATGAAAGCAAGAATTACTAAAATGTTCATGATCACTATTTTCTATCATTTTGCTAATTTATTAAGTTTTGTTAAATAAAATAAAGATTAATTTTATCCATTACTGCAATTTTTCTGTATTGTTAGTATAACTAGATTTATTTGAAGTTAATTCTAATATTTACTTCGTGCCTTCTTTCGCATGAAGAGAAAATACTGAGCATCTCATAAATATCTAGCTACTTTTGCAGCTATTTACATAGTTATTTGATAGTTAATAAACGCTACTTTTCTTTCAGCTTGGCTGGATCTATTCATAGAGTCATAATTAAATTTTCGACAAAACATTTGTTTGTCGATAGCCATCGTTACAATATGAAAATATTCTATTTTGCATTCTTTAGATTTTTTTTGAATTTGTAAATAAACAGAAGATGGTATATTATTGCTCATTCCTTCTCAATTACTTTTGTTATATGTTATTCATGTTAATGCTAAGTTATTCCTTGTTATGATTGTTATATTGATGATAGATTTAATAAAAGAAGTTCTTAAAACAACTGATAAAGTTCAGGGATAATTTTCCTAAATGACTAACTGTTAAAGGATATAAAATGGCTTCATCCTATTGTTTGGACTGAGAGGATAAAATGGCTTCATCCTCTCAGTTGAATGACTGGCCTTCTAGCCTTTGGATCAAAAATCGTGTGTTTGCATCCCCTTCAGGGCTGGATGTTTGAGGTAATTTGGAATCTATCTTGAAATCTATATCCCACTTTAATTAGCTATCGTGTTCAAAAAATGAGTTAGTGACAGATAAACAAACCAGAACCAAGCAACTGATTGTATATTAATCAATGATAGAAAGGATCTTTAGTAGTTACTGAGTTATTTATGAGTTGAGAATACATGTAGTATGTTGAACAATATAATAAAAAAATTTATTTTTATTAATTATTCGTCTTTAAAATTCGTACTAAGATTAAACATCTACTATTATTTTAATGACTATTTTAATAATTTCACAAAATGTTGGAGATTATTAAGGCTATTGATAATAAACTTAATGAAACTACTGAGTTTTATTGTAATCTTTTAAGCAAAGTGCTTACTACAAATTTAAACACCAATAATAATAATTTCTTTGATAATAAAAATAATTAAGGAATATATTGAATGAATACCAAGAATTATATTGCTTTATACAAATGAAATTATTCAAATGTTGGGCTGCATGTATTAAAAAGTTTTTCAAAAACTAGAATTTTCCCTATGTCTCTCTTGTGACAGGCAGACCAACATATGTTTGTCTCGACTTGTCAGTGGGCATTTGAAACATCACACATATTCTGTGGGAAGTAAGAAGCTTACACTTTGGCTCTAAATGCCGGCAAGAACAGGCATCATCTCAGAACATCTTGGAATGCCTTGGACTAGACTGGGACATTCACAATTGTTCACTTCTTGTATCGGATTGTCCACTTATTGTTTTGTAATGTCAAAAGTTTCATTGATCTAGTCTGACTCCGTCAAAGCCGATGTGAGTTTAGAAACAACAACAAAAGTTTTCTACTACACACAATTCAATACATAAAGATGTTACAATATAAAATGCATGTATTTTGTGCAAATATTTACAGATAGGCATAAAGAATTTAAAATTTACAGAAGTGGAAAAAGATTTCCAAGATATCAGATTATGATCATCAAATAATTGCTGCAAATAAGAGAAACGTTTTATTTATTTAATAAGATATAATGTGTCAAATTGATAAAATGTTTAAAGAAGAAATCGTATGTTCGTTAAACTAATGTCTTTTGCTGATAAACACAAAGTGTTATTGTTAAATCAATTAGCAAAACGTCAGATTTTTAATAATAAATTTTACGAAATATTTTTACAATTGTTTATAAGAATGTAAAAATGAATCAGTGAAATTAGATCATATTTAGAAGGTTAATTGATATCTTGATAACAAACATTTGATAAATCAACTGTGGCCACATCAACAGAATTCATCACTAGCAGACAGGAAAAAATTGAAGGCTAGTTGCAAAATACACTTTACAATTTTCAACAAAGTGCAGATACAGACGCGATAATCATCAGATTTTAATCCATTAAACTGTTCTTCTTAAGACAGTATAACAGTTACTTTCATAATCTTATACAAATGTCTTTTGTGCACGATGAAGAAGTGTGATGAAAACTTTTCTTAGTTATTTCTAGGTCGATTGCAAAAATTTTTTTCAGCAGTTTAAATGCACTTATATTAAAACCAAATGTAGTTACTTTGTCAATATATATATATATATATATATATATATATATATATATATATATATATATATATATATATATATATATATATATATATATATATATATATATATATATATATATATATATACATATATATATCTGATAAAGATAATGATACACAATATTTTTAAATTTTGGCTCACTTAATAAACTTGTTTTAAGGGTAGAATGATTCTTTATGTTAGCTCAGTTTGTTTCATGCCATTTTAAATGTATTATAAGATACATTTCAAAAGAATTGTTTTGAAATATAGTATGAAAAAATATAAAAACTGCAAATTACAAAATGATGAATATTTGAATTGTTTTATATAATACCAAAAGCACTAAGCAAAAGTACCATAAATATATTTTTATAAAAATTTCTAAAACAAGAGTGTTGCATATAAAATATTAAGAAAAATCTTGTTTTTCTCCTTGTATTTATTTTTTCTAAAATTCACTGAGAAAAAGTAAATTTTACAAAAAGGAAAGAAAATATTTATCGGAAAAAGCATTTATTACAAAATAATCTCTTCTCAAGTATATACTCAGAATAGTAAATTTCTAAGACATTTCAGTTTCTCTTTCTTTCTTAAAATATTTTTGTATCTTCTCTCCAAGAAAATATGAATGTTTTGAATGAAAGTATTTCATTTGTCTTTCCACAGTTAATTTTCAAGAAGGCCAATCCCGGAACTCATAAATGTCTATGGATTCTAAAATACATACATTCTATAGATAGGAATTGAATTCTCAAACAGTTAAACTGAATATCATATGGCTGAAAATTTAGCTATAAGCAGGAATAGCACAAGATGTTTGTAAAACTGATATTTATATCGATTTAAAAGTTACGTAACTAGCAAAAAACATTTCATTTTTTGCGAAAAATAGAGTTTAGTATTTGAATTTCTCATGGTCATTGTGTCCATTCAAATGTTTCAAAAATTGAAACCTGGAAAGTTCTCATGCACTCATCCTTGATAGATTGGATAGTTGTCTGTCAGCTCTGGGAAAGTTTCTCAAAACTGATAGATCAGGGATATGACTTATCATCGTTGGGAAAACTTTGCAGAAAATGGTAAATTACTTATCACAGAAAAGTGTTATAGTTAAACGCGGAAACATACCACTATATTTTACATCCTATTTGAGAGCTTGTATTCATAAAATGATTTCCTAATACAAAATTTTATACGATAATAAATAAATAATACACATTTCTGACAGATTTAAATAATAGAGTATAAATGGAGATAGAACATCGTGTGCATGTGGAAGGAGTACACTGAATAAAATTAATCCAATCCAAGAATTCTAAGTCATAAAAAAACTTACATCCAAGAAATCTAAGTTATAGAAAATTTTTAAAAATAACAACCTACACTTATTGAAAAATAAGTTTTCATATTATAATTTGTAAGTTCTAGAAAAACTTACATATTACAATATGAAGACTTATTTTCAATAAGCGTAGGTTGTTATTTTTAAAATAAATTTTTTGAAAGAATTAATGTGACATAAATCCCATAATTCGATATGTTTCAGTGTAATATTAATTTAAATTCATAAAACACATCTACTGCATTATAACACCATCAGCGCATAATTTTTTGAATAAAAGCTAATTTTTCATTTTTCAAGGTATTTTTATTGATTATTTGAAATATTTAATTTATCAAATTCTTCTTGAATTGTTAAGAAAAAACTAATATAAACGCTTTCTCATTTAATTTTATAAATTGTGAATCCTACAATTTTTTTTATAATTAGTAAAATAAATTTTGTGATTAATTCTTTTGTTTGTAGAAAATAAGCAATAATATCAAATTGTCCTTGATTTTTTCCAAGGAAAAGGATAATACTTATGAATGATTAATTATTAACATATTTCAATGAAGCATATATTTATTTATGCATCATAAAATAATGTTTTAGGGAACCTTATAGTTGAAAAATTAAATTAGGACGCTCAGAAAAGCAAACAAAATGAAACCTTATAAAAAGAGAATTAATGAAATCAAAAAGCAATTTTATTTTCTAAGCAATTAGGAAATAAAGCGTGAAATGTAACATCAACAAAAAATGTATTTTTAAAATCTTTCTAAAAAAAGAAATAAAACATGAAAGATAAGTTATTAATTTAGATTTATAAAATGGAAACAGCTTACTATTATAAATTATTGCAAAAATTTAATTTAAATACAAACCTTTCAGTATGAAAATAAAATTTACATATTCCTGAAAAGCATAATATCAAAAATGAAACTTTTTTATAATTTTAATTTTATAAATGCGTTTTATATTAATTATTCACAAGCATTTCGTTTCAACCTCTTTACATATGCTACAAAAATTTGGAGGCTTAATGTTAAAAGAAGGTAAACATTTAAATTAAAATTTAACTTTTGATTTCAAAATGCATTTTTAAGTAGTAAAATATAACGCTATGTACCTAAAAAGGATTTTATTCTAAAATATACGAAAAAATATTATTACTTAGAATTTAAAATTTGAATATTATCGTTCATGCCGTGAAAAGGAACTAATTTAATGAGCTGAATGAATTATAAAGCTAAAAATAAATTTAAGTTTCTTTTTATCGGTAGAGTGAAAGGAAGTTACTCAGTAAAAGTATTGTATCATTAATTTAGAAGTGCTTAACTTATGGTTGACAGTATAGCTACAATAGAATGAACTATTCACAAGAATAATAGAATTTTGGAAAAGAGAATAAAAACTCTTGTGTAGTCTTGTCATAATATTTTAATTCTTATAACACAATATGCATATTAGAATTAAACATATATAGGGTTTCATATCAAATACTCTGTTAGTTAACAAAAACTTATTATATATTTTAGATAAAATATTAAATTATTTTAGCATCAAGAAATAAAAAATAATTTACAAAATTAAAATATATTGATAAATGAAAATATATCCCTATAAAAGAAACTATTTTAAGAAGACTACCGTTGGAAAACACAGTTTCGGAAGGACTTCCAGGTGAATTTATCGAAGCTTTCACTTATTTTAGAAGATTAATTTTAAACACATAAAAGAAAGTTTATACAAAAGGTAAACAATTGTCATTGAATATTTTTAGTAGCTAAATAGGATTTTTTAAAGGATTATGAACATTTTTTTAATGAAAATAATATCTAAGACTAAATATATTTTGGTAATTCTATAGTAACGAGTACTCTGAACTTTTAAATTTAAATATTTAAAAATGAATTTTTTAAAATAATTTCTTGTTTAATAATTGAAAGTTTTTCATAAAGTAAAAATCTGTAATCAAAGCTTATTTTACTGATTTACACTTAACATGTTATTGAATTTGTATTTATCTGAATGCACATTTATATATATATATATATATATATATATATATCATATATACTATATATATATATATAATATATATATATAGTATATATATATATATATATATATATATATATATATATATATATATATATACTATATATATATATATTATAGATATTAGTACTATATATAAATATTATTATATATATGATATATTATCATATATAATATCAGGTATATATATATATATATATATAGTATGGCATATATGAAGTATTTTTTATTTTTAAATAAAGTGTGATTTATTGTTCAAGTTTATAATCCATTAATAATAATAATTATACATGATAAATGATTCAAAATAGTCATAAAATACAATTTATCTACCAATAAATATTAAACAACTTTGATAAAAGAGATAAACACAATTTAATCATAGTCAATAATTGGTAATGCCTCCAAGTGAGTCTAAACCTTCCTGTGCATTTTTTTCCACAAATGGATGATGGGCGGTAGTATTTTCTTCTGTTTGTTTTGGCGAAGACATGCAATTTCTTTCACTTATTTAGAAAGTTTCTGCTGCATTCTTAATTTGGGAATAAATGTCCTCCAAAGATGTTCTATAGAATTCAAATCTGAGTTCTGGGCAGGTGAATCCAATCAATTCACAATATTATCAACAAATCAGTCTATGATGGATCTATGGGAAACGACAAATAGCAACACCATCTTGGAAGTAACAAAGACTTAACCCGTATAATTGGCGCTGAGTAGGAAGCAAATTGTTGTCTAGAATAGAAAAGTAAGAGACTTTGTTGAACTTACTATGACTTAGGATCAAGTGTCCCAGTCCATACCACGAGAAATATCCTTAAGTACAATCCCACTTCAAATGGTAAGCAGAATAGTATCTGGAAAAAGGCGTTGTCGAAGCATTTTGAAGTCCAGACTCTGCCGACTTGTAGATCTTGAACCAGATTCATCTCCAAAGAGAAGCATTTTCCACTCATCTGTGGTACAATTTGGAACACCTCAACCAAGCACCACTGTTAAATTTTGTAATAAAAGGCTTATGGACAACAGCACGTCCGTGGAAACCATGTATTTCCTTGTGGACAGTATTTATCAACAAAAAAAAATCCCGGATATTTGTAGGAACTCCTAAAGTATGTGGGCTATCGATTTGGTGTAGTTTTTCAGAATTTCATTTGACAGTGCGTGTTTTACTCATTAGATATGTCTCTTAATGATTGGCTATTACTATATCCGATAATTATGCCTTTTTCGAAGTCAGATAGCTCTGAATTTATGTGGCATCATATATGTGACTAAAGCCATTGTAGTTTCTTACACTATATTTAAGTACAGAATGCGTGATATAGATCAGGACCACAAATATCCCCATTTGCATGGGTGTCCAAGAACTCAATGGCAGATAGTGAAGAACTGATGGCAGACTTCCTCCCTATCTGAGGATTTTATATAATTTTTATTATTAATGGTATTAACTTTTCGATTAATAGGATGAAATATATTATTAAATTAAATTTTTCCTGAGTTAAAATAAATGAGTCTACATTTTTAGATACCTTGGATTCTACGTACACGAATTTAATCAGAAAATAAATATGTGGCTCATTTAAACAACATTCATCTTTAGAGTGTTTGAATATTATTTGCTATATTCAAACACTCTAAAGATGAATGTTGTTTAAATTGAAAAAGGTATCAATAGTGGAATACTTAAAAAGGCTAGAAAATATTGTTAATGTTTTCTAAAATTCATCAGTAGACGATATTGGAGAGTACTGATGTAAATAATTTGTCGTGTTTTAAATTATGACTAATGATTATAAATATTTGAAATTCACATTTCAAATTTATTTAATTATTTCAATAACTAACTTTTCCATAACTGAATTGATATTAGTGAGAAAATACCATTTTTTAATGTGATATAACTTTTCCTTTTACTTCAAATGATGTTACCGTCATTATTATGAGTCTCATTATAATGATGATCAATAAAGAATGTTTATCCATATAATAATGATTATAGATTTATTATAATAAATTTGAAAATGCGGTAATAGCAGGATTATTTTGAGGCATTATAAGATTTAAAGTGTAATCTATGGTTTATCTTAACTATTCTCTTTCGAGAGAGACTAATAAATGTTATCTTTGTTAAATAATTGCAATAAAAATTGAAAATAATTATCATTTTATAAAATATAGCTAACGATTATTAATTATTGATAGATTGCTGATTAATTTACAATAATCATAATGACTGTTACATGGCTATTTTTTAAAAAAAATAATTAAGAGATGGCAAAATATTTTACCAATGTTGAATAATATCTGATAGTTTGTTATTAAGGCAAAATAACATATTCATTATCGAATTTTTATCAACACCACATCATTCAATACCTGATTATTTAACAGAAGTTAATTAGATGTTGAGCGTGTTTTCTGAAAGGATTTTCAAAGTACATTTGGCTTCATAATCTTTGTTTAGTAGAGATTAGTTAAAATAAACGAGTCTACATTTTTAGATACCTTGGATTCTACGTACACGAATTTGATCAGAAAATAAATATAATTTTGCTATATTCAAACACTATAAAGATGAATGTTGTTTAAATTGAAAAAGGTATCAATAGTGGAATACTATTACTACTACAATGCAGCAGATTTAAATGAAATTCATCAGAATGCATGTGCTCTTTATTTGATATAAAAAGTATCAGATTAATATTTCTTAGTTATTCTTGAAATTATTAAATACAATTGTTAAAGGCTTTATTTTAAATAAAAACACAAAATAAAATATATGAAGATTTTGCTAAGGAATAGACACAACTTGAATGGAAAATATTATTATGCTTTTATAAATTATCTTACGTGTAAAAAAAATAAAAAATATAAAAACTAATGAAACATTATTTAAGCTTTACATTGTTCTTTCTCAGAGCATAAATAAATTGACTAGAGTTGTTCATTTTATAGTTTTTACTTTAGAAATAATTTAAACCAGGATAAAAAGAGAAAGGAATTATGATTTATGTAACAAAAAGATATCTTGCTTTAAGTTAGCTTTTTACATATTGAGTTTTTTTAATAAATATATTGATGGATTTTAAACAAGCTTTTCGAATGAGTTTGCATTAGTTGATTTTGTATCAATTAATTCACAAATCCAATTTGTTTTATCTCATAAATTCAAAATAATAATAATAATGATAATAATTTGATTAGGATTAGTTTAACATCCAAATTTTCCCATTTTTTACATTCAGAATTTTAATTTCTGAAGTCAATAATATATTCTCTCAAGATATTATTTCGATATCTAAACTTGTAAAACTTTAAGGAAACAATGAAAAATGCTGATAGCAAACACTAAAAAAATATTGTTCTCTTTATTTTAATTATTCTCTTTCTTACTTATCTCAAAAGTTTAGGAATTGTTAAAAAAAGAATTATTAGGCATGGTAGCATTATATATAACATAATATTTACTAAAAGCTTCACATCTTTTCAAAAATGTGAACAAAAGCATTTCTCAGCATGGAAGAATTCTGAAATTTCTTTTATACTCAAGTTCTAAGCAATTTAATGCTATTCTCTTTTTTATTTTGAAAGCTTTTAACAAAAGAGAAGCAAAATTATTTTGATAATGTTTTCGCATGTTTTGAAAGGAAAAATAAAAGCATAATAAAGAAAAAGCTTGGGTACATAAAATTGGCTTGTAAGAATTAATAATAATTTCATCTAAAGTAAATATATATTTTTTATGAAATGCGATTGCGAAAGGTATGTTAGTAATAATAATTTAATGTCAATTAATTTAAAGATAATATAATTTATTGTTTAATTTAATAAATTAAATTACCTTTAATGTCAAATATTACTTGCCTACTTTAATACGGTATAAAGAACAAAAACATCATTTTATTAATATATTTAAGAAATAAATAAAAAAAACAATACTAAATTAAAATGTTCAATATTACGAGAAAATTCATTTGAATTATAGCAAAAATGAATATATTATGAAATTTTTCTGAATGAAACTAATGAGAAATATCATGATTTCTTATTTAAGAAAGGTTTAGTGAGGTTTTAACGACATTTTTTTCCCATCCTACTGACAACTGAAAATATAACAGTAAGAAAAGCAAAGTGTATCAAGATGACAAATTTATCTTTGACACTGTAAATATGATAAACATTAATTTATCAAGAATATAGTCATACCTAATGCCAAGAAAGCCATAAAATGAGTAAAAAGGATTATCTCTCTGATTGGCAAAGGCACAGGTGCCGTGTAATCCATGATGCCAAATTCTGAGTTTGTCGACTTTTTGGCGGATTTTCTTATGTATCTGGCAACCTTGTTTTTATTACGTCATACATATGGAGACCTATAAGAATTATGCAGTGAATTCTATTTTGGTAACCCTAGTATTTACGTCATCGCGCACGTCACGATACGTCATCTTGGCAACATTTCTTCATCGCCAAAAAAATTCAGAATTTGGAGTCATGGATTGTACGGCACCTGTGCCTTGGCAAATACTACTGTAACATACTACCATGAATGGACAAAAATAAATATAGTGACATTCTATATTTATCTTCGCCAGTAACTGCACACTACAAATGTTAATCACTGTTAAATATGTTCTAAATCACTTTGGATCTAGAAGTTATAAATAACCGAAGCAACAACCAAATTCATGGAATCAAAATCAGATTGTCGGCACTGTAATCGATATAATAAGGTAAGTGTATGATGGAGAACTGCAACAACCCCATCCGTACAATAATTTTTCAATGTAATGAAATGAGGCAGCTGCTGCAGGTTCCGATACTCTCTTCGGCGTTAACCAATTTCATATTTGCCATGTTGCATTCATGACTACGACAATATATGCGTTCAATGTAATTGCCAGTTCATTGAAAGAAATAATTTTCAGTTTTTGCGGACAACAAATTTTCTTCAGTAAATATCAAAAATGCTTTCAAATGACACGTTATGTGTTTAAATTTATTTTGAAATTTCTGATACAAAAAATTGCCTACAAAGCAAGTTCTTAAAACACATAGCTTTTTCTGACTATCTATATATATTGAAAATAGAAATCTAGTTGCTGCTACGCTGACACTGTCACTTCTTGCGTATTCCTGACTTGGGGTTACCGTGATTTCGTAATAGTGACAGAAATTGTCGCTTCCATCCCAGCCGCTAATAAACATGGAAGATAAATGTTGATTTAATGATTTTTGCATATCTCATTGCATGCTTGTTGGAGCTTTTTAATTTTCATTCTTAGTAAAAAATACGTGTTACAATCTTTTTTTATATTGCCTATAAAAAATTTACATTTTCATGCTGTAACAATTTTTTTCTGAGAATGTAATTTCAGAATTTCAAATCTCAGCATTATTATCAGTATTTTCACCGATTTAAAATCACTTTCTACCTATTTTACAAACCAGAATAGAGCAGATTTATTTTTTAAAAGACATACAAACGCCACATTAGTAAAAAAGGACACTCTGAAAACATAAAATTTTCAAATACGCAAATAACTCATTGATTTTTTTAAAAATTTACAATAATCATTTTAATTCACTTGTAACAAAAAACAATTTTGTTTTCTTTTAAGTACTGCAAAACATAATTATAATAAACTTTAAAGAAAAATATTTTGGGAAAAAATAATTGATTTAATATAATTGTTTTTCTAAAAATACAATATTTTTCGAAACAAGCTATGTAACTGTCATACAAAACACGTTTGTTAGAGGAACCATACTATAATATACAAATTATTGGTAAAATTAAAAACTTTAAACTCATGAAATCCAATATCAGGTTTGATAAAATTGCAAGTATTTATATACCGAATATAATGCATCATATTTCCTTTAGAAATTTAAAAATATACATCTAAAACTGAATGTGAAGAATTTTAAATTAACAAGAAAAATGTTCCTTAAAAAGAAATGAATTAAAAAAGTTATACATTAGAACACAACACTATAACTTATTTAAGCATATTATTTTGACTTTGATTAATTAACAAAATTGAACTTAAAACTAAACTTTACTTTTGACACTTTAAAAAAATGCTTAAAACAGGCTTTAATTCTGAAAACTGATAAATATTTTTTATAGATTGTAAGTAGCTAGTACTTTCATTTTCACAATTTTAGAAGAAGTAAGCGATAATTTTACTTTGTGGGTAGCACTCACAGTAATTAACGAGGAGGAATGAAAATGATATGGGGTCACATTGAAGACAATAACTTAGGCGATAAGATTCCTTAATGTATTAAAATTAATGTCTTTGAACACTTAGCTTAAGTTATCTTCCCTCAATATAATTAATGATAGAAACTTAAATGATGCTAAGTTAAAAAATTATGCAAAATATCTTACAAAATTAGTAGTTCCGAAATAGTAATATTAATACCATAAGCAAATTATTACAGTATCACAACTTTTATTTCACAGGTGTTAATATTAGCACATTCATACGTCGAGAACACAGATATTGTTATACTAAAAATTAAAATTATGATTGTTTGCCCCATAAAATATAATGAAAGGACGAGGAGAAATAAGAAAATAACTTCTTGACGCGGCAGAGAAAGTTATAATGTTTATGTGAAGTTATATGTAAGTTTTAAATTGCCAATTCCATCTGTGGAAAGTATTCTACAAAGTGAATATTCGAACTGAAATTCTAATGAATCTTGAACGCCGGAAACGGAATGTTTTAATTTTCTCTTCAGTGTGCATGTATTTCGGAGTAGGTGCTCGGGAGTTATCTGGATTTTTCCTCGTAAAACAAGCAAATGTGACCTACTATTTTTGAAAAGCTTACCCAAGTTGAAAGCAGTTCATGTGACGGTTATTAAAATTCCTTACTACAACTTAAAGCTGTTAGCCTGCTCATTACACAGAACAAAGCGATTAAATTATAAGACAGTGCTCTTTAGATTGAAAGGTTCCAGAATCAATACCAGCCCCTGTTGTAGAATGAGAAATGAAAGTTGAACATTTGATTTCTATAAGTACGAATGTCGGTGTTTGTGCTTTAGAGCTTTCCTACAATTCTCTCTCCCAAATATGCAAATGATAAGGATTTCTCTTTCAATGAAATTCATAGCAAACTAAAATAAAATGAAGTTTGGTAATTTGTACAGAAATTTTGATTTAATGATGTCTTTCTTTCAATTTATTTTGCTTATTGCATTTTTTTGGGATAAATTATATTTTAAACATCATTCCCTTTAATCACTATATTTTCAGTGGTTTCATAAACATAATAAACGAATTGTACAAAACTGTATGTAAATATACTCATAACTAAATTTAATTCCAAACCTCCATGATTAAACTTTTACATCAAATATAATAGATTATACTTTAATTGCACAAAAAAATATTAAGAACTTCTAAAAATATATATTCTTGGGTTATAATATTAAGGTGCGCATTTCAAATGTATATTTGAATTTAATGCTGTGAAGAAAACAAAATTATGATCTCATTTTTATGCTTACAGTCAAAGGGTTTCTCTTCTTTAGTTTCCTTCTCTTTCTCTTTATCCTTATCTTTTTTGGATGTGAGTGGCATGTCGTTGAATCTTATAAGCAAGTAGTTCTGGTAAATTCACAAACTCGAAATTCACGGCAGTCACAAAGAAGGTCACGTTCTACAAAGCTCGTTCTAGCTTGGCGACAATATCAGCATGGTGAGTTGTGACAACTAATTCGTTCTTTTACATCCTGCTGGGATTCAGACGCTTCCGGAATAATTCAGAGGTGATCTGAAAAAAGGAATAAATATTTAAAATAAATACATACATTTTTCAGTGAGGTTGGCATTTTGAAGAAAGTAATGTTATGGAAGAGAAGAAAATTTTTATGCACTGAGAGAGAGAAACTTTAACACTAATAAAAGTGTTATGAATTTCAACTCTTCTAATATTACACAAAACAATAATGAATTCAAAATAAATAATGTTTGAAATAAGAGAATAATTTTTATAAAATACTTGCTTTTGGTTTTATAAAATGAAAAAAAAATTTCATTATTAGGCATACTTACCTGTTAATTTTTCACTTTATAATAGAAAGGTTAATTTTTATTATTGGGACCATTATAGAACTAGTAAATTGTTATTAATAATATCATTTTGGGGATACATAAGTAGCTAATATTGATAGACTGAAACAAACACACACATCAATAGAATCATAATGAAACAATGACTAAAATTTAGGATATCGTATAAATGGATAATGACTGAACTTAAGTACTAAGAGTAATAAAAACTTAAAGTATGGCCTGCTTTATACTTTGTTGTCAAGAGGATTGATCATCAAATGAATTATTGATATGCTATGAAATCTTATATATATTTCATTTATTTGGTTATTCATAGTATCAAATACAACTATTAGTTCTATCAGTTCTGAAATATTATGATCAGAGGATATTTTGTTAGAACAAGGAAAAATAATATTTCTACTCAATATAGCAATATGTGCTTACATACTTTCTCTCTGTGTGAAATCTTGGCCTGAATAAATAAGTATGTTATTCATATTTTTCATCCACAATAAGGAATCCAGGCAAAGATAGTTTAAAGAATTGCAGCAATTTTGGATAAAATTACTCAAAAAGACTTTAATCATATAGTTAAATTCCATGACCACTGTACTCAAAATACATTTTTACAATTTCAAATCACTTTCACTAGCTCTTTATTTACATTAGATTAATGTTTTATTTATACTAATTTTTATGCATCTTGTAAAGAACCTTCATTTCTAACTTTATCAACAATCCTCTTTTTACGCAAGAAATATATGTACAATAAATAGAATTCTGCTGTGTTTTATCATTGTATGTGTTTTATCATTCATGTATATACTAAATTATGTATATATTTGTCATTAAAGGAAAGTAAGTTGAAAATTTGAAACTTTAGGTGAGTTGATAGTCCAGTTTCCTGATTTTACTAATAAAAGTCTTGATAATTATCAACTATATCAGTTTAATGATTCATAGTGTTTGCTTTTTGTATTCAAACTTACGGCAAAACAGTTCAACTCTGTTATAATATAAAATATGTAATGGAAGTAAGTAAGCAATAACAGTTTTACGTTATTAATTTGTAAAGATCAGGAAAGATAACTTTAAAAAATAAGCAAATTTAGAGAATTTTTATGAAAATAATATATATAATATTATATATATTATTTAATGAGGATCAATTCACACAGGGAAAATGTTATTTACGAGGCGAATTTGTATTACAAAAGGTATTTTATAGAGAGGAATAGGAATTCTTTTTTTAAAATTATTCATTGATAAAAAAAGAAAAACAAAATGTATGGTGAATAAACAAAATGTATGCTGAGTTATTAACCGTACAATGGTTGTTTCTTTCGCTTCAGTTGCGATCATGATTACGCTAGTCTATTACAATTCTTATTGATTTAAAGTACCCATGACGTCAGATAACGTTACACCTACATCATACCGTATTGAGACGGCGTCGTAAATACGATTTGTCTTCAAATGTCATTCATCGAGCGACAACAAACAAGGTGAAGTTTACCATCGAATGTCTGAGTGTCGTCGGTGATCAGAAAAAAACCCATTCATGATTTTTACCAGCAATAAAGAAGTATTTTTAATTATAATTTGTTCCGTTTGTAAAAATTTTCGAAATCATGAAAATTAATTTTTGCTCCAAATAATTAGTTTCCATGTTTTTAAATCTATGGGGATATTGTTTCCAAAATTGAACACTTTGAAAATAAAACATAAGAAAAAGTAAAATGAAAAAGATCAGACAGAGCATCCCCTTCATGGTTAGTTTAAATTGGTAAGGGTGATTTAATTAAATTTTTTTTTTTGTATTTTGAAGTAATTAAGACGAAATTTAATGTAAGAATATAAATTAAAAGATTCATGTCACAGTAAAATGATATTATTATGACTTTTTGGTTATGATAAAAAACTTGACTTCATTGAAATAATAATAGGTAACTCGCAAAACGAAGGAAAATAATTTTTTCAAAAGCAAAGAATTTGATGAAGCTTTGTAAAATGAAAATTATATGATTAATACTGGAATTAAAAAATGTGTGACAACAAACGAGTTTCTAATTTTCTAAATCATAATTTTACACGCATTTATAAATGAATATTTCATATATTTAGAAATAATGGTGTCTTTCAAACTTAAGTACCATAAGCGCGCGCACTACTAGATTATTAAGCAATAACAGCACATGATTTTGCTTATATTAAGTTTGGCATGAAAATATCATCAAATAAGACACATGTAATTTCTAGAATTTACTGATAACTTGATACATTTTTGATACATAATTTACTGCTCAAATTCAATACATTCACGAAATAATCATAGCAAAAAATTTCCAAATTGCATCATCACTTCTGAAATGTTATATCCTATATTTTATGTATCGATTTCAATGCAGTGCTGTAAAGTCAATTAAGTTTTAATAATATACGATCATCATGGTCTGGGACAGCATTATTCAGAACGACAGGTCCCAAGTTTAATACTCATCACTGTTGAGCAACGGTAAATGGATGTAGTGCTTTTGCCAACTGCATGCACGTCGATGATGAGGTGGGTGCTAGCAAGTTTTCTGGATTTCCTTCTTGAGACAACTGAATACGGCCTGATAACGATAAAAGTCCTCATAGAAGACTATTTATGCTGTCGGTATTAAAAGTGTCTTAGACCGTTAGGGGATCCACTTTGTGGTATCAACATCTTAATAAACTGGCATTATAGCAGGAATAACCTATTTAACAAATTTGTATAGCGTCTGTCGTCTTATCTAGGAGATATATAGAGCATGTATCCTTCACTGGTTATATACCCAGCATTATTTATATAAAGCATATACATTTTCTGTTTTATGTGACAAGGATTTGTCGCCAAGTTAATGGTGATGAGAAGGAATTTCCATGCAACAAAAAATGGTAATTCAGAATGATAAGCTTCGAATTAGAAAATGATCACGGAGGTGCATAAATTCTCTCTCAGCAAAATGCGTATTGTCATGGGAGACATTTACGATTCTATTTTTACTCTGGAAAGTGAAAGAATAAAATATGATTTTAACATTCTTCTCACTATCATAAATCGATCAGCTATCGGAAATTATTCCAGATGGTGCTGATTCCCACGCGGAATGGAAATCTGATATTCGCGCTTTACTTTTTTTCTTTCAGAATCAGTGCAGAAAAGATTTTGTGGAGGAAATATTCTAACACCCATCCATTTCCATTTTATTTATTGATATTTAGGTTTTTTTAAACACATCACAGAGCAAAGTAGAAAATCAAAATCAAAATATTGCTAGTATTTGAAGAAGTTAAGAGAGAAAATGTTCAAATATATATTATGTGAATACGAATAAAATATTTAAAATAAAACTTCAAAGCAATTATGTGAATGAATTTTTGTTTATTTCTCAGCATGAAATTTATGAACCAAATTGCATTTTAAAATAAAATTAGTGCAAAGAATGAGCGGAATTCAATGATTCTTTTTAGGGACGACATTTAATTTTAATTGGATAATTATTACGTGTAAATAATGATTAACGCATCAGTTTTTTTATTATTTACTTTTAATTTAATATTTCATTTTCTCTCAATCTCACGCGGTGTGTTTTTATGATTCTTAACTTTATCACTTCAATTTTAATAGTCACAGCAAACTGTTTCGCATAAATAATATGACAATATTAAATTTTTTATTTGTTTTATGCCAAGCTAAGAGGTTGGGGAAAACACCCCGTTGAAAGTGTCCATTCGAGAAAAGCAGCTCATTTATTTTATGATAACCCTAATATTTTACTAGCTTGTAAATTTATATTTATATTTATTTTTATAATTTCTAATTACCATTTACCTATAAGTGATGCAACAATAATTTTTTTCAATGTTAATCAATTGAAGCGTTATAGAAAATTCTAAAATTTATAAAATTTTAAATGCTTGCTTTAAGCTGGTTTGTTTGCTGCTCAACAATGATTTTTTACACAAGAAATCTAATTAAACCTGTACCTATAGCTAAAATAAGATTTCGAGCACATCAAACATCCGTGCTTGTGGGACTGAAACACATGAACTGTTGAATTGGAGGCTAAAGCGTTAAGACATTCGAATGTTTTATTTTATTTAGATCATTCATTCTATGAAAAATTTACAACGAAAGAGCTCAGATAAATATATATAATATAAAACATGAAAAATTAAAACAAAATTGAATAACAGAAAATAAGTCACAGGTGTAAACATCATGTTAAGATTAGCAAGATATATTCAATAATTATTTTTAAAATGTGATAAAATTTAATACAAAACATATAAACTTTGAAAAACAAAAAATATTATACTTATTTTGGCCTCAAGATGTGTGATTATGGTATAAACAGAATTATTAAATCACCTTCGTTTATACATGTCATAGCTACGTTACACTCTAAGCGATCAAAACTAAAATAATATTTGACTTATCTAACTTTTGCAACATCTAATTTCAATAACTAAACTGTATAAATCAAATATTGTGAAATATTTACGGAATTTCACTCGAAGATAATACGAGACCTAAATTTAAATATTTTGTAACAGCTTTTATGTTGTCTGCTTCAGTATAAGAAAAGTTTAAACTATAATATTTTTATAAAGAAAAGAATTTCGAAAGCTTCATGAGAATGAAGTTTCTTTTTACTCCTTATTTTGATACCAATTTCAGTCTTAAAAAAACAAAATACTGTTAGTCATTATAACTGTGCCTACAGAGATTCTTTGTGATTGTCTGGATTCATGTTTCCCAATAACTTGTCACATCCTGCAAAAGATGTCACATGTAATTATTGTTTTTCAATATAACCTTAGTTGTCGGAGATGTTCCAATTGATTCGTAAAAAAGTAATTATTTAAAATAAAACAATAAGCCAAAATGAATACGATGTAATTTTTTTACAACTTCAATAATGTTGAAAAATAAATTTACTTTGTAATGTTTCCGAAATTATATTTTATTGATCTTTACTACACAGCTGATCAAAGTGGTATTGTTTTTAAAATTACAGCACAAGAGGTTGATTGTAAACATTATATATCTGAATGTAGGATTATTTTGAAATATATTATTAATAAGAAAAAAGTTTTTAATTGCTAAGAAGTTATTCAAAGATGACAAACATATTGATTTGATCCTTGCCTTGTTGTTGCTGTCTTGTGCACAGCTAGCTCTGAAAATGGGGTGCACTGCTCCACTTTCCCAACTTAACCGTAATTTGGTGTGCAGTCGGGCTTCTTCAATACATATATACCATAGGTACCCGTTTATAGAGTAGAGCAACCATTCACAACCCATTCATAAAAGGACAAAGACAGGAGAGACAATACAACCATGGCCTAATCGTGTTTCGAACCGAAGATCTCTCTATCCGCATTCAGACACACTGACCACTAGACAGGCTGGGTGGCGGTTATTCCCATAAAGGTTTTAAATAAACGAATGATTCTTGTAAATTAAGTGCAATCGATTTCTTTATTTCTTTAATTATATCTTATTTAAATATTTTGATAGTTTCAGTGCAGTTCCATATCGTAAAAGGGATAATAAGTTTTAATAATTTTACATTGTTGGAGTGTATTACTTTTGAACGACTTTACATTTTATACTCGAAATTTTTACAATTAAGTATAAAATTCTATTATCCCAAAATGTGGTTAACGATTAACAGGTTTTCGACAATATTTTTGTAACTGTTTCTTAATTTTTTTTCCAACGATGGGCACTTGGGTGACGAACCCTATGCCACAACAAGGCCAGAAACTGCTAGTCATTTGTCGTTACCCAGCGGGCACCCGTGAACCAAGTCACGGAGGGGAGTAGCGGTGCCCGCGCCATACCACCACAAACCCGTTTATAGGGTGGGCCACATTCATACATCATCACAGAAGAAAGAACAGAGAAACACAGAGAGAGCAGAGAAAGAAAGAAACAACCATGCCCGAACCGGGATTTGAACCCAGGACCCACAGCTAAGGAGTCAGGAGCGCTAACCACTCAGCCATCGGTGGGCTCTGTTTCTTAATAACGAAAGTTTTTCCGAACACTTATATATAAGTCTAAGTAAAGTAGGTCATTCATGCAGGGTACTTTCTCATATATACAGCATTTTAGTCTTTTGGAATGGTGCCATTATCGAGGAATGTTTTATTGGAATATTTTGCACTACATACAATTCTATTATGCTTATTCTCTAATTTAGAAATTCAAAGGCATAAACATATCACACATTGTAAATTTTACAAAAAATTTTCATTCTCTGTTCAGGTGGCTCTCAAAATCACTAGATCATAATATATATATTTTCTATTGATTTACATAAAAATATATAACCGCATTAATTTTGACACATTTCTTTTGACTAACACAAAGTGACCACACACCTTGAGAAAATATTAGTTAACGCTAGACATCGTAAAAATAAGATATAATTATCAATAAAAATAAGGAATATTTCATTAATTATATTCCGAAAAATAATAACAGAAAATTTGTTATTGTAATAAAAATTGATACAAAAGTATTTATTTTTCTTAGAAACATGACACTTCTACTAGATATTTAAGTTTCCAATTCATGTATTTTAAATTGCTCGACAAAACGATGCATTTTTTCTGTCTTAAGAGAATGCCTTTAGAGAAAGTGACCATAAAAAAACTTTTTCTCAAAAAATGAGATAAAAAGCGTAGCAATTTTCGTTTGTTCGTAAAAGCAGAAACAAACTAGTAATTAGACTCCCCACTTTTTACGAGGAAAACTTTTATTTTAAATAAAAGAATAAATTTTTCAATGCGAAATCTCACACACACACACATTATAAAAACAATACTTTCTATAAAAACTCGTAGCAAGTAATTTATTGATTTCTTAAGATTATTTAATTACTTCATTTTTCCAGTATTCAAAAAATTATAAAACAGTTAGAAATATTTAAAAAATGTAGTTGAGCTTTTATAATTTATACAATATTGTTTGAATATGCAATAGAATTTGAGTTTATAAATATTTTTATTTTAAAAATTTTATTTTAATTATAAAAACTTCAGTTGGAAATGATGAGCAAAATTATGCAAATCGGGAATTATAGTTTAAATGAGATTCTGAACCACTAAAAACTCTCAGATCCGGAATGGGGCTTGTACCCATAAACTGTTCAACCAAAGGCCAAAGTTGTCAACTCGGGTACAACAAAATATGTTCTTCGAATATATTAAATTATTTTTAATAATATTACTTAAAGGCGAGAATATAGATATTAATACAATGTTTGTAAAATGCTCTTTATATAGGGTGAAAGCACATTACATATTTTAATTTTCACAGAAGCCTTTTCTGCTTTTTATAATCGGTTGGATAGCTTTTCACCCACTTTAAAAATTCGCAAGTGCAGCTATTGTTGTTTATTAATTGGTATTCTTGAAGGACAATTATTCGATTCAGATTGCTCATAATATAATGGTCAACAGATTTTGTCACTAGTTCATTTTTGCGTCTTTTGTTATCAGAACGACATAGGTTATCACTTATCTCGTTCGACTAAGACATAGTTTGCATTCGCTTTTCTTGGTTTCTATTATCAAAATTGTGGTGTCAAAATTATTGTCAAATTTAAGCTTATTTATTTACAGCTTGCATTATAGTAAGAAAAAATTGTATTGAATGTAATCTTATATTAGTACACTACTGGCCATTAAAATTGCTACAACAAGAAGGAATGCAAATAACAGAACGATATTTATTGGACACATACATTATAGTGGAAAGAACAAGTGATTAGATTTACAGGAAATTAGGATGTATAGATCTTGAGAAATCAGTACCCAGAGAAGCCACCTCTGGCTGCAATAACAGCGTTTATCCGCCTAGGCATGGAGTCAAACAGAGATTGTATGGCATGTACGGGGATCTCAGTCCATGCAGCTTTAACACTATGCCACAGTTCATCGACAGTAGTGGATGGTGAGTAATGGCATGCCAATCGCTCGGCAACCATTGACCACATGTTTTCAATTGGTGAAAGATCAGAAGAACGTGCTGTCCAAGGTAACAGTCGAACTTGTTCTGTATCAAGGAAGTTCAGAACAGTAGGGCAACATGTGGTCGTTCACTATCTTGTTGAAACAAAGCATTAGAGAGGCCTCTAAGATAGGGCATAGCCACGGGCCTTAACACATCGGAAATGTAACGGTTGCTGTTCAAAGTGCCGGTAATACGAACAAGAGGTGATCGAGACGTGTATCCAATGGCACCCCATACCATCACTCAAGCAGATGGGCCAGTATGGTGATGTCCAATGCAAGCTGGCAATGCGCGTTCTCCACGATGCCTCCAAACACGGATGCGGCCATCATGGTCCTGTATACAGAACCGAGATTCATCTATAAAGATGACGTGATGCCATTCCCGCGTCCAGGTTCGTCGCTGATCACACCATTGAAGGCGCTCCTGTCTGTGACGCAGCGTCAATGGTAGCCGAAGCCATGGTCGCCGTGCAGACAATCCATGCTGCTGCAAACGTGGTCGAACTGTTCGAGCAGAAACTTATTGCCTTGCAAATGACTCCATTTCTCGACTCAGGGTTCGTGACGTGGCTGTACGATCCCTTGTGACCATGTGGATAAGATGTCTGTCTTCTCTGCTGTTAGTGATGGGGGGTCGCTGATATCCAGCATGACGTTCAGTGTGATTGTCCTGAACCCATCGATTCCATATTCTGCTAACAGTCATGGGGTCTCGACCGACGCGAGCAGCAATATTGCGGTACGATAAACCGCAATCCCGGTAGGCTATAATCCTTCCTCGATCAAAGTCAGACACGAGTTGATAGGCATTTCTTCTTCTTACACGAGGCATTACAACAACTTTCTTTGCCGAAAACAACGTTGAAACGGAAATTGAGTATGAGAAAACTGCTGTCAAATCTCTGGTTTTATACACATTGTAGATGTCGCTACTGTCGCCTGCTTTGTATGAATGCGCTGAAAATTTAATCATTTGAATATCACAGCAAGTTCTACCTGTCATACAAATTTCGCGTGTTTGGTGTGCCGCTTTCTTGGTGTAGCAATTTTAATGGCCAGTAGTGTAGATGATAGGTAAAATGGAAACATTTCGCTTATCCAATTTTGACAATGAAAATATGAAGTTTAAGTGTCTAAAGTTCTTCCCTCATTATCAAAGACACCAATGCCACAGTTTTATTTTATTTATTACATGCATATATTCAGACTTGTATGCTTGATTCTTGAGATCCGCTTGTAAGTCTTCGTCGATAATAGGACAAATAGCACAATGACAGATGTACAACAACAGAAGAATAACGAAGAAAACACCCAGAGCCACGGTGGGAATCGAACCCACACTCCTACGCTCTCAAGCGATTAGCGGAGTGATACTTTGACCATTCAGCCACGGAGCGCCCGCCACAGTTTTAACGAGATGGTTTAATTCAATATTTGTCTAAGGATTTTTAATCCTCTTTTTAAATCAAAAATGAAATTACGCACAGTATGTGGTTTAATAATATGCAAATTTTAGTTTTTATATAATCTATTTAAATAAGGGAAATATTAAATATGTTCTTGTAAAAACGTTTTTTACCAGTGTGAAAAAATAAAAATACATAATAAGAATGTTTTATATTTTTAACGCATTAAATAACGCAATAATTTATCGATGGGGATTTTTGCTGTTTCAAAAACAAGAAAAAATCTACTGATTTTGAAAACTGTATTTAGAGATTATTATAAGGTTAACAAATCAGTCACCGACTTTCTTCTTTTATTTTAAATTTTGAATATGATGATAAGAAAATGATTTTTTTGTTACCAAAGCTTTATTAGATGCTAATATATTTAATTTTATTTTTTTACGAAATTTCTTGCTGACCAACTTGTCTAGTGGTCAGCGTGCCTGACTGCAAATAAGGAGGTACTGGGATCAGGACGGACTGGAAATATATATATATATGCCTAAAGACATACCTCAACTTGAGATACTCTCGTTCATATTGCGATACTTACAATAAGGAACCATTGAGTTATACCTGATTACATCAACGTATCTTTATTTTCACATCTATATCAAAGGTGTACTTATTTAGAGTGACATGAATAAAAAGACAGGGTGTAAGAAATAGAATTGACAAGAAGATAAGAATGGTATATATGATTAAAAATTTCAAAATGATTCTAAAATTAAAATTCAGAAAAACTAATATTCTTTTTTTTAATTAATGTGTATCGTCGAGCTATTCATATTTAGGGAGCCAGATTCTTTCATGACTGGATTAGATGAAGTAAAATTTAAAGGTAATCATTGATTTCTCATTTTTTGTTGAAAATGTATCTATACTCAATATTTATTTTATATATCAACCCAAGAATCAGCATCTTTCAAAATTTATAAATGGCTTCAGCAAAAACTAGTGGTACTAAAGCCCTACTTGCAGCATACGTTTCCTAATACAATTAAAATTACTGTTGAACCTTGGGAGATGAATGTAGTGTTCATGAGTTCCTCATGAACGTCTATCACGGTAGGTGCTCGGGAGTTTTCCGAGTATCCTCTTTTACGATAAGTGTGAACTATCCCACTATTTGTGAAAAATCCTGCCAGACAGTAATTTAAAAGGTGGGTGTCAAAGAAGATTTACAAAGAGGCTCACTGGATGGTGTCAGAATCTATATTTTGAGTTCACATGGCTTAACAAATGTAGAAATTATCTTCTTCAGTTTTAAAATTCCAAATTTGACCAGTTTATTCTTGATAAAGGAGGGATGAATGTTACGTTTGCTTTCTTTATGCATGATAATCGTGGTAGTTTCTCTAGATTTTTCATGTCACTATCTTGGTACACGTGAATATGGGCCACTATCTATGAAGGATTCATTCAATATACAACGACCCAGAGAGTTCAAATAACTTACAACAGTCTTCAGCTGTTGTAAAGCTCGGTTACATAATTTGCAATTCTCTATCAAGCATATCTAAGTAACCAATCAATGTCAGTTTTGATGTTGAAATACAAAAAGCACAAATTTATAATTAAAAATTATTTAAAGGTCAAGTAAATAATGATTTTTCTTTTGAAAATTAAAAAATTAGGAAGTACTTTTTTGGTTTATTTACCGATGTATTTAAAAAAAATCCGTACATTATATGGATTTTTTTAGATAAAATATTCGAAATGTATTCTGTAATATTAAATGAATTAAAAGGAAAGAAAAATAGAATTTTTTGAATTATAAAAACATTGTGTAAAATTCATATTTTAACATCCCATCAGCTAATTATTTAATTCTTAAAAGTAATTATAATAAAGATCACAGCATCACAGAAAATTATTCAAAATATTTTATTTTTCTTTCGTTTGATTTCCTTATTGAAATATTCTGTTTAATTAGTAAGATTTAAAGGATATCAATAAAAACCATTTTTTATAAACGAACAAATCTATCAGAAACTCTTTCATCTTCACTTTTTCAGCTGAAAAGGATTTCCATCATATTAAATATTATTTTTTATTGATTTTTTGTAACTTAATAACTGCAAAGGGGTATTAATTTTATTATCCAGTATTCATTTGAGTATTAAATCTAAATAAGACAAAACAATCTTTAAAACAAATCTCAAGAAATATTATTTATTTAATTCTGAGAAAATTAATCTCTTTTCCTTCTTTATTCAATAACAAGAAAAATTCTTTTGTAAAGCTTTCTATTGATTAATTGAATTTATCAGAATACCATGAAAGCATTTTGATAAATGAATTAAATATAATTATCTATCTATCTATCTATCTATACTATACATATCTATATATATACATATATATATATATATATATATATATATATATATATATATATATATATATATATATATATATATATATATATATATATATATATATATATATATATATATATATATATATATATATATATATATATATATATATATAAATTCTTCTAATAAATAAACTTAAATCTATATAATATCAACAAATTACATAAATCTAAATACAGAAGACCCATATGTGTTACATAGTAGAGCAACACAAAAAAGGAGAACAGGATTCGGTTTGTTGATATAAGCGAAAGAGTTGAATGAGATTTACTGCAAATGAATTCCTTCACTGTCTTGAATTTTTTAAAGGATGGTGCCTATTCTTCTTGCTAACCTCCGCATTTTATTATAGAACTTAATGAAAGAAATTCTAAGCTGAGACGAGACTGTTTTCACATGAAAGCTGATTCAATTTGCCACAGATATTTTGATCTAATATAGCAATTGAAATCATTAACTTTTGTATTGAAAGCTACAATGAATATTATTCAACCATGAGTGACAAACATTTTATGTTGGATGAATATAATTTTTTCATTGTTTTACTCTGTAGCCCTATGATAGTTGCATGTAATTTGATATTGTTTTTAATAAATCTAATACTATTTCAGTTGGTTGCTAATTATTATAACATGCTTAGAACTGACTACTTAGAATGTAAAATTGCTATATTATGTGCAACTAGTAGAATATTCCTCCACTGGCAGCCATTGCGACTTTTTTCATCGCCAAAATAAACGCATGTTTTTAGAAAGGGTAATTTCCCAAAGTTCCAAAAATAGGCATTTTGGAAACTTTTAAATCACATAATAGCATAAAAAATCGAAAAAAGTATTATTGAAAAATGAATAAATATCTGTTATGTCGTGTTTGGTTTCTCTCCAAAACATTCGGTAAAAGAGGTAAGTAAATGACAATAATGGACTTACTTCATATGACGTCACGCTGACATGCTCGAATATGTTCGGTGATATTTTCTGTTTGATGCATCCGTTGTGTAAACTGCGTTAAATTTGAATATAATAGGTTACAAGGAGTTCTGAGGTGATATTTATTTCGCCAATTTGTTCATTTGTCTCTAATCCATCCATGTTAGTTTCACAGTTCAGTGAAACTTATTTTGTAAAACGTATAGTAAAATGGTTATTAAATTTAAACTACAGTTATTTTGAAAAAAATGGCAGTTGTCAAAGCTACAATAAAAAATTATTTATTATTATGTATATTATTCCTTATAAAACAATTTTTTGACTGCAACTTAGTCTTGCCACGATAAAGCATTTTTTGTGTTGTTGTTGTTGTCTTATGCCAGCTAGGCTGGTAATATAGGATGCGCTGCTCCCCTTTTACAACTGAAACATATTTTGGTTTGGAATCCGACTTCCTCAATACACACATGCAATAGAAAACATTTTTTTCTTCGTCAAAATACTATTGTTCATTCATTTTCAGAAAATACTCAGTTTAGTCAAACGTAAAAGAATCTGCAACAGTTTTCTTATTATCAAATGAAAAATTGCAAATCAAAATTTTTCGAATGTCCGACTGCTACTAGGATTTAGTACTTTTTATTCGATTGATTTAAAAAAGAATATGACGGTTGATTGATTTAAAAAATACAATTTAATTAAGAAGTATTTATAAAAACTTTGAATTTAAGCGTAGAAAAAAAAACCTCGAGTTGAAAGTAAAACAAACCTTTAAATGCTGCTGCCACTGAAAAGAACCATATATATGATGTAAAAATATTATAAAACACTAGAAACACTAAATCTAGAAACAAAAAAATTCCAAAAGAAGCAAAAACTCAAATTGGCAACATTATAATTAAAAACAAAAAAACGCCACATTTGGCGAGACATCTCTTGGGAGGGATATTGTACTTATGCCATATTATGCATCTAGATTTTTATTTCTGCCAACTAAAGCTGTTAAACATAGTCAAATGTTTGAAAATTTTGAATCATGACAATTTAGGATCAGCACTTGATTTATAACTCTTTCTTCTTTAAGCTACATCATTTAAGACAAGGGACATTACATAGTAAAAAATTTTGTGTGAGCAGAAGATACTCACAACAAGAAAAATTTGATTGAGTTATGTATATAAAACCAGTTATCTTTCAAAAACAAGCTATAAATTTTTTTAATGATTACTGCAGCATTATTTGAGAGAAAAATTGGACTTTTCAAACTAAATTCATTTCCTACTAAAACGCATATAACTATTTCCTACTGAAATCCTTTCAAGAGACGCATACATAAATATAAAAAGTAAATTAATTCATTTTTGACTTTTATCAAAAGCTTGTAGTGTCTTATAAGAGACATGTTAATAAAAGAAAGCTAGAAACAAAATAACAATTTGAAAGTAAGCTTAATTACCAATAATTCTTGCTAGTAGCAATAATATTGAATTTCAGAATTATAATTATTATCGTCCAAAACTCCAAACACTTGAAACTGTAGAAATTTTTTATGGTATTCATATCATAAACATATATTGTAAAATATTCTCTTCGCTAATTGTTTTTATGAATTTAAATTCAAACAATAGTAAGTTTTTGCCACTGAAAGCTGATTGGTTATAAGTACATAAGTTATTTGTTAGATTATTATCATTATAGCTACATTAAGAAATCTGACTGGTAGAATTTTGGAAATTTTGTATTCTGATTCATGATTTACATTTGATGTTTTTCAAGAGTTTTATTTTATAACAAGTTTCCCAAAAGAGAAAGAACAGTTCAAACAAATCAAAACAAAACAAATTGGAAATATGCTAATGAATAAACAACTCGTGTAAGTTAAGATTTTCATTTGAGGAACTTGAAATTCATAGGTAGTTATTTTAAATAATATATTTTTCTCATATTTTAAGTTTTTAACAATTGTATAAGTTTTAAATAAAATGAGTTAAATTTTAAAGTTTTTATTAGTAAAACTAAAATATTACTCGTATTACTAAGTGATATCATGAAACTACTATGATACTATGATATCATTACTAAGTGATATCAGGAAAAATTTTATTACGTTTCTGAATCATTTATTCTTAAAACATATTTGCATATTACTTAAGCTTTAATAAAAATTTCAAGTTTGCGCTAACTTAATATAGAAGAATCATATATATATATATATATATATATATATATATATATATATATATATATCCACAGATTAGATATCACCCTATATATATCCATCACTGAATACTCGACGTGTTCATTAATGAAGATGAAGCGGATAAAATAATTATAATTTTAATATTCTTCCGATGTTGTGGAGAAGACTGAAAAAATTGTATTGAAATAATATGGAAGTGTTTAAAGAGAAATAAATTTAATGGTGCAAAAAGATAAACGTTTTGTTATTTAAGTTTATTTAAATGAAATAAAATATGAAAATACGTTAAAAAATTTAATAACTTTAAAACTTAAGATTACTTGAAATTATAAATAATTAATAAAATTGATAAATAAATTATTATTATACATTTTGTGAAGGGAAATGCATATTTAATAATCATAATCGTAGTTTACTAAAAAGAAAATTTAAACTCCGGGAAATAAGATATATCAAAAATAATATTTAGAAATTAAGTTAAATTAACAATAAAAAACACATTTGTCACAAATTTATGTTGATTGAATTATTATTGGAATTCAATCAAGCAGCAGATTTTTAGAATAGTTGTTTAATAGTGAAAGTTAGGAGATATTTTCTCAGAGAAAGAAAACAAAATCATAATGTGTCACAACTTAATTTTTTATACAATATAAAAACGCGCCATTTTTGCGATCTAAAGCCAGCGGAGCTGTTATTGGATTAAAAATCAATATAATCAGTTGCCATCAAACGAGTCGCATAATTAAAGACAACGTCACTTTCAATTCTTAAGTTAAGAATAGAGTTTAGTTTCTATTGTTCCAAAGATTAAAATTATTGTTTTTGGTAAGAAAATTAAAATAAACAGTCAAGATATACATAAAAAAATGCAACAACTGTTAGCTTAACAATCAATATTATTTAAAATTGTTTATTAATTTAAAGTAATAAAATAAACTTAAAATTTGAATGCCAATGGAATTAAGATTTGTTTAATTAACATTTTGATACGATTATTTGTGTTACAAAAATTTCCTTTTTGTTCTAAACACATTTCGACATTGATACTAAGTATGAATTTACAGCAATTCAACTTTCAAGTTAAATATATATCATTTTAAAGTTACGAAAATATAAAAAATATAAATTACTCTTTCCTTATAGTAGCACTATTTTAAACAACTTCTTACAAAGTATTTAACTAAACTTCATAATGTAAGCAATTTATATAACTCTTGGTAAGGCGGAAATTCATTTCTCATTGTGAAACTTTCTAACATGTCAGCAACTCTTTCACCAGGAAGTTTCGGTAACACTGATTGGACTTGAGAAGCACTTTTCTAGTCTTTAGTCACCAGCATTCAATTCTAAAAGAGCTTAAAACAGCTTTTGCAATTTCAAGTCAGAGTTTTTAAAAGTTTTAAAATCGTGACTTTAAAGAGGAGAGAAGAAAGGAAATTTTTAGGGATATTTTTTTGCTTTAAATTCTCACACTCAAGTGTGTGAATTTAAAGCAAAAAACGCGTTTATGATATATTTTGAGTATTTTTATTTAAAAATTTATGCATTTGAGAGCTTATGTGGATGTAATTCGAGTTAAGTTAAAACTCCTTGAGTTTATGTAATATGTAGCAAGGAAAATTTAATTAAAATTTAAGATAAGTAATTTTTATGAAATTTTATACAAAAGAAGAGCATTTATAAAGACGAGAAGTTTTAACTTATAAGTATATGTTGAAAGCAAAATAATATTTACGGTTTCCAAGTAATATTTATTTATTTACAACTAAGAGTTTCTCAAATTCAACAAGTTTCTGGGTTTCCATTTCTTGCGAAAATATTTGCATAAGCTGGGAATCCACTTTAAGAAAATACTATTCGAATTAGATCTCGAGGAAAAAAATACCTAAATGATAAATCAAAAAAGCATTTACCTATTTCTTGATATACTTATTTCAAACTGCAATTTATTTTCATTCTTATTATTAAGTAATATTTTATTCATTATTTTCAAGTCATACTTTATTTCATATACATTTGTAAATAAGTATTGTTATTATTGAATTCATTATGGCGTACCGGCAAGATTACGATTTTTTAGAATAGAAGACCTTCACTTTTGAATAAGGGGATATGTTGTCCCTGTAACTTTGTCCTATATGGATTTTTATAACGTAAATTACGGCAGATCTGGTCTTTTGAAAGTACATTTATTTTCATTAAGGATATATTTCCTTGTTGAGATGTATGAATAAACACCAATATTTATATAGTAAAGTTCTTCTTGAAGGAGAATTAGTAAATTCCTAACAAAGTTTCTATTAGATATGTGCATTGTATAAATACATAATTTTACTTCTAATGTAGGTACAAAATAAGTAAATAACTTTAGTTATATAAGCGTTCTAAAGTGGTATTTATACTATTCAGTATTGATAAATTTATATATAGATATAAAATATTACACTATATAGAAACTATTATTTTCTGCATAAGTGTTAGCTACTTTTTTAAAAATATTTTTATCTAAAAGTTTAACTGTAAACATTAATTTTTACATATTAGGAGAGAGAGGGAAAAAGATAGGTACGAATTAATTTTTAACTATATTCTAAGCACAATATATATATTTGTTCAAAATAATTCCTTCTCTAATTGAAATAACATACTTATATTTCATTATCATTTTTAAAATAGCTATTATTTTATCTAAGTTTCTTTGATAAACTTCTGTGATATACTTTTTATTGTTTAAAATAAATTGTGTCCATGTAAAAAAATTTAATCATTTCTAGTGTTAATAATGATGATAAATGATTTTGCCATATTTTTAGAAAGTATAATAAAAATGAATAACAAAACTAAAAAGGGAAAAATAAAATGGAAAACATTGCCATTTGTTCATAAAATTATTTGTTGATGCTTTAATTCCTTTTGACCTGTAATTATTACATTATATTTTTTGGGTTTATTGATGAAAAAATTGATCTATGCGAACTGTTAGAATGTTAAATATTAAAGTTGGAAAGCAAGAGAATATGCACACAAATGTATATATAAATATTCATTTTAAAACATGGGGAGAATGTTCAAGATATTGACACCTTTGAATGTAGGTATATATATATACTCCAATTTTTACAGACGAACGATTCCCTTTTTGTTGTGAATGCAGTAGAGTCTACCAAGACCACTTCAAAACATGCTGAAATATCAATTTGTAAATCATACACTGCTGGCCACCCATGCAACACCAAGAAAGACAAGAAATATTACAACAAAATTTATTTTGTAGATAACATGGTAAACAAGTATCAAATGATTAAACTTATAGACTTCTGAGAAGTGTGGTTCCTGCCAAAAGCAGTAGCCAGAGTAACCGCCATTGTTGGAGATCATTGTTGCCACACGGCTCAGCATCGATTCAAAGAGACTTTAGATGTGTTCTTGGGGTACAGCTGACCAAGCAACTTCCACACGTAGCCAAAGTTGATTCAGTGTGGCAGCTGGGGATATAATCTGGGTCAATCGTTCAGCAACCATATATCACATGTTTTCTATCGGCGAAAGATCCGGAGAGCAAGCCGTTCAGGGTAATAATTCAGTCTGGTAATTAATGAAGAACCCTTGGACAATCCGTGCCACGTGCGGTCGATCATTATCTTTTTGAAATATGGCTATGGGCAAGCCCTGAAGGTAAGGAAAGAGAACTGGCTCCAACACCTCGAATATGTAGTGCTGGCTGTTTGAAGCACCGTCAATGCGTACTAGAGGAGTGCAAGAGTGATATCCAATAACGCCCCATACCATAATACCTAGTGCAGGACCAGTATGGCGGTTGCATAACGCCGTTGGTGTTCACCATTCTCTCTCCATGGTGTCTCCAGACTCCAATGCGACCATCATGGTGTTTCAGAATGAAGCGTGGTGTCAATAAAGACAATTTCAGTCCATTCTGCCGTCCACATCCTTCTTTCATCGCATAATTAGCGGTGGAGACGTCTGTGGCTCTGCGTCGTAGGTAGATATCTTGCGTAGCAATTGGGCATCTTGAGGACAGACCATTGTGTTGTAAACAGCGTCTAATGTTACGTACAGACACTGAATGATGCGTTACAGATTGAATGTGTTGTGCTCCGTGATATGTCTAAGAAATCCGCCACTACTATACGCACAATTTGCCTGTCATCACGTGAAGTGGTGCACTGAGGTGGATGCGATCAAACACATTGGTCCGTCATACCCTCCTGCATCCAACGATCTCATGTCCGCATTACAGTTGTTTGGTTTCGTTCAACACGACTACTGATTTTCCTGAAAGATAATTCCCAAACACGATAGGCCTTTATCCTTCCTTTGTCGAACTCGGATACTTGATCAAAAGTGATCGCTGTTTTCTGCGAGGCATAAGGGATCGTTTTTTTGAAAAAAACAGAAGAAAAACATAATTGCCGAACTTGAAATTCTCGAAATCTCCAAGTCTTAAATAGCGCTTTGAAGTGGCGCCACATGCACGCGTGATGTGCGTCTGTGCTGAAATTCTAATCATTTGCATATCTCATCGCCGCTAATGTATGCTGTAAATTTCATGTTATTTGCATGCTTCGTTCAGGGCGTTACATTTACGATGGCCAGCAGTGTACATTAGAAGCTTGTATTAAAATCAAATATTTGCATAATTAAAATTGTTTCAGCTAACACTGTTCAATACCATCACGTGACAAATCTGAAGGTTTTTTTAAAATTTGTCTTCGGCAACGTGAATGAATGTATCAGATTCGAAAGTTAATGAGGTAAATACAAAATCACGAAGAACACGTCATTGATGAGAGATCTTCAGCATATTATTCTTTCTTACTGTTTAACATTAGTGAACTGAGATATGATTGGAAAGTTTGAAAGATGATACCAACTATGCTCATATCCTCGTCATTTCAAAATGGCTAAAAAAATTATAAATCAAATGGCCTCTTCAAGAAGTTTTGGAAATCGTTGAAGAAACTGAGTAGTTTATAATGAATTTAATATGCAAACAGCTCTTTTATTTGCAAATATTTCACACTGCTTTCATCTAAGTGCTGCGTAATAATAGAGTTTCTACAATTAGTTACAACAGTTAGAAAATTTTTTATTTAATTACTTTCTTGCTGAAAATTTATACTAATTGCAAAGTGCTTTTTCAACTCATCGCACTTTCTAAAACAAGTATAATCCAATATTTAGGCAATGTTTTTTTTTATTTTGATGCTACTGAATTATATGCTGAATGGCAGAAAAATCGTACACGCTTTGGCATTGATTCAACTATTCGAATACTACTACTGGTTTGGATGTTGTAATAGTTCAGATTTCACTTTAAACTGTAGATACTGGTCTAATTAACCTTTATCTGCAAAAAAAAGTTGAATGGAAAAAAACAACAGAATACTGAATAACAATAGTTTATTCTTATTTTCGTCATATAAATATAAGGAAATTATTCGAACCTTTCATTCATATTTGGCTAGTCACAACCCATGATGTAATTTTCGATTACATGGAAGTGACAAAATCGGCACTTGATCTAATATATCCCCTTTTCCATAATTCACCGAAGTTGAATGAACAATGCTATGGCCTTGTTTTTAACAATTCACGACTTCGATTCTTACTTTTAGCATCTTTTCTAGGGATTTAGACTCCATTTTAAAAAGCAAAAAAAGAAAAGAAAACCTAATAAAGGGACAAATAAAACATAAGATATGACAGCTGTGATAGATTATTAAATACTCAACTTTCGATGCCCATATCCCTTCTTAACACGAAGTCTTTGACTTATCAGGTGTCGAATGAATGTTTTATTGTGTACATCCTTATTTTAAATTCTACACTCCACAATCATACATAAATCCGATCACAGTATATTCCAAAAATAAGTACATATAATTGAAGAAATTAATGTGCTATTTAATTTTGTTTCTGAAATCGTTAAAGTTCATAACATTTAAAAATTCATTACATCAATTAACTAATCCTCATCAATTAGAACTAACTAACTATTCATTACATCAATTAGCTTCCAAACTTCCAAGTAATAGCTCATTTTATTATACTGCCACATTAATCAAATATTAATAATTAATATTGGCAATATTCACAGTCTATTTAAACAAGAAATTCAATTCTAAAATTACAGCTTAAGTGTTGATCATGTTGCTAGACATTTTGAAAAATTGTGGGCTGTTTAATAATTCTGAATTTAAACTTTCAGTTTTTCAGAGTGAGAGAGTAAATTTTGATATTTGCAAAAAATCGGGTATCATTCAATATATAAAATTTTTTTGCCATTTTATCAATTAAAAGTACGTAGATAGCTTTCTTTGAATATTCGTTTGAGATCATTTTTTATTCATAATAGCTGATTCATCTTTGACATATGGCTTAAAGTAGATTAAAAATCATTAGAAGCAACACTCTCTTTGCCAGAAATCAAATTCTTAAATCATTGAAGTACGGAATGATAACAACTCAACGGCAATCAAAGGCTGCTGTGGCATTGTCTTTTGCTACAAAGACAATGCCACGCCAAAAAATAAAAAATTGAAAGTGAAAGACAACATACGATTAATCATTCATCCGTCACAGCATTCATTAAAAATTTCACTGAGACAAAAAGTGATATAAAAGCATGCCGATCTATTTTGTTCTTGGGAGAAAATCAGATCGTGTGACAGATGTGAATTTACTTTCAACGTTTTAAAGGAGACTGTGTATGTTAGCAATTGAGAAAGTAGCAAAATAAGGCTTAGTATGAAGAACTGAAATACATCTCTTCGAAAAAACATCTCAAATTCAATAAAAAGTCACCAAACAATTAGAAGAATCGTAAAACAAAATTTCTTATTATTTACATAAAATGGGAGATGTTCAGGTGATATAAAATATGTACCACATGAATTGAGTCAGAAGAATAAATATATGAGTAAGTATAGTAGGGCCTGAATATTCCTTGAGAAAAAAATAACATATTACGAAAATTGAATATGTTACAATTCGAAACGCAAAAGGTATTGAGGTATTCCAACGAAATGTTTCAACACAACGATTTAATTGTATTGAGGTCTGGTGATTGTCCGGGAAAAGGTATATGTTTAACTTCATCCTCGTGTTCTACGTTCATCTAACCATGGTTTACAAAATGACAGCATAACATCTTTACAAAATGCTGCATAGATAGATGCATTATAAATCTGGAAAATACCATGTTTTGCAGTACATAAAATTTACGTCATAAAATGGACACAATCACCTAAAATGTCTCTATATTTCTCCTCCCTAATCATTCTTCTCAGAACTACGATTAGTCCAACAGAAAACCACGACTTGATTGCCCATATCATGAAAGATTAACCTCCATAGAATATTTTGGAAGCCATTTGGAAGGAGACAATTGTGATCATACGCTTTGCAGGTTTCCTTCAAACGTGCATCCAACCACTGGTAGGAAAAAGTATGAAAGAAAATTTGTCAGACCACATTTTGCTTTCTTTCATTAAATTGATCAGGTTTTGTAAGTGTGAAATCATTATCGATGACACATTTAGCATTAACATCTATGACAAGGAGCTTGGGAACTGTTGGTCTGCTGTAAATATTCTGTTTATGAAAGTACCTTCTAACTGTTTTAACTGACACTTAAGGATTCAGACTCTGGTAGAGCTTTGAGGTCATCTTCCCTTTTCAGGCCTTACAATACACCTGTCTGTCTGTTTCACAAAGTTTATTTTTTACTCTTTTCATCCACTCTTTTACTTTACTTTACTTTTTTTCGGCTATCATGTCTTAAGACATCGTAACTCTAAAAATGTCTAAAAGTGGAGATGTTTCGATTACATTTGCTCCAGCTGTATGGATTAATAAAATTTGGCCGCTTTGAAAAGTAGAGAGATTTGAAATTAGAAGCTTTTAAAAAACAAATCCAAGGCTTACAGAATTTCAATAAATCTATCATATGCTATCAGAACACATTTCTATATTTAGAAAAAAAAAGATAACTTTTATGACATTTTAATGCTTACGCAGGATATTCAAAAATATCACTTTTGGTTCCAGGTGTTTAAATTCATTTGGTAACCAATTTTGTGTGTGTATATATATACATAATTTCCACTTTATTTTATCACTTTATTTAACCACAGTTTACTATAACTGTCATTTTGAAATGAAACACTAGCCATTTTACAGCACTTGTTGCGAAAAAAATTTAATTCTATTTATAAATAGTTTCAATGCAGTGAAAATGCTCATTTTTAAAATAGTAAGTATGCAACCAATGTTTGCTAAAAAAGCCACTTTTGATTATATCTTTTTAGAGACGAATGTTTATTTATTAATATAGTTTAACAATCTATCTGATCTTTCGTTGCAGTTTTTATTTGCTCATTAGAGTTCTATATTAAGGTAGCATCTAAGAATATTCAGATGTGTCTAAAAACAGCGATAAACTTAAAAATAGAATGTGAGGAAAATGATACGTTATTACATAAGACTATACTTTAAGCTTTTCTTAGATCGCTTTAAAAAGCTCATATTAAAAGTATTGAATGTGATTAAAACTTTCTACACTCATGGTTAATACATTCTTTATTAGTCCGTATTTCCACCACTCCCTAAAAATTATTAGTTAAAGACAAAATACATAAATAATTTTAAAATTTATTTATAAATATTCATACAAAAAATTTTGTTTATTTTTAAATCTCGTACGTTAATAGTTGGCTCATACTAAAATTTCGATTACGTTTTAGTGTTTAATATTAATTTAATAATAGAATTTGAAAAATAATTATTGATTATGCTTGAAATATGTTTTTCCGAAAACATATTAATATGGAAAATCATATTTCAAGTATAATTAAGACACTTCCTTGAAAAGTATTTTTATTTAAAAAAATAGAGAAATGCGTTCAGATTTATTCCACTAACTTTTTCTAAAAAATATGTCATTCGCTTAATACAGAAGGAAAACAAAATGTCACATTATTTGGACAATTTTGACAGCTATATGTATAATGCTTATTTTTTTAACTTGTGTTCAAAAAAGCATTATACAATGGTAACATACATACAGCCAAATATTAAACACAAATCTGCTGTGAAAGTGTACAGTTTGATTCAATAATGAAATGTCAAATTTGAAATTTAAGATACTTAAAAAATGAGAAATTTCTGAAGTTTTTTTAAAAGTTTGATACAGTGAATTTTAAGAATATATAATTTAGTTTAAATATAATATATTTAAAATAAATATATGTAACTAATAGATGTGTTTATGTGAATTTGTTTTATATGATTACTCAATCTATTTTAATATGTAATTTTGAATATTATCTTATAAGAATTTTCTTAATAAAAATTATTTGATGATTTCATTAAAAAGGAAACTTAAGACATGCACCCTGAAGAAAGCTTCAGATGTATGTACAAGAAATGTACTTTTCCGCAGTATTTATGTATAAATCCGTACAATTAGGAAAAAAAATCCAAAGGTGTTGATTTAAAAAATTATACTAAAATCCATTAATTGTTCAAATATAACATGTATAGAAAAATTTTCCTCGTAATTTAATTGTTAATAATATTATAATAATATCGCGTCAAAACTACTAGTAACATTAATGCTATATAAGATCCAAAGACAGTACTTCGTAATTCAGAACTAAGTTCGAAAAGCACTGTTTATCCTTGGATTTAAATATTTTTTTTAACTTTTGCGACACACTAATGGTATGTTGAATGAATTAATTGCCTTAGTTGGTATATGTATGCTGAAAGTGTTGAAATCTGAAAGAGCTAAACACAGCTACAACTGTCGCTTAATGCCACTCAAAGAATTTTTAGTAGATAAAGAGCCATAAAGAAGAAATGTATTCCCAAGTCATAAAGGAGAAAACTTGGAAATTTAAGTATTCACGCTAATGTATCTGAATACAGAACACAAAATCTCTTTCATTATGTTCAAAACTGATCCTGGACCAATAGCAGTTACCATGAGTGAAATGTGTGTGTGATCTGGAGAAAATTTCCTACCCCTCCAAATCAAAGTCAAAATTGGAATGGATACTCTGCTAGTGCCATCTGTTGGAGGAATCTTAGAACAAAGTCGTATTTTCACTTTCTAGGTGCTCTGATTAAAAGATTAAATGAAAAATGATTCTGGATTAATAGCAGTTACCACGGGTGTAATGATCTGGAGAAAATTTCCTACCTCTCCAGATCAAAGTCAAAAGTGGAGTGGATCCTCTGCTAGCGCCATCTATAGGAGGAATCTTAGAACAAAGTCATATTTTAACTTTCGAGGTGCTCTGATTAAACGAAAGACGGATCCTTCTGACTTAATTTCACATAGCATTCGAGCCGAGAGCTTGGTTGGTCCAAGAGAATAAATGACAACAACGACAACCAGGAGGACTCAAACAGTGGAGCGCACTTCTACTCTATATATCGCTCTCTGAACAAAAGCATGGTTTTTGGTGGCTCATCAACGAACTCGTTACCTTCTGATTACAAGAACGACAAGGAACTATCTCTAGCCTTTGTATCAGCTGTAGTTTTTAGCTTCATTTACAAATTATCAATGCCCAGCAAATATTTTCAAATATTTTCTGCCGACATTTAAAAAAATTCAGTTTTAAAAAAAGATAAATAGATAATCATTATTTAAAAGTTTAATTCACTTAAATTTAAAAATGTTTACTAATTTTTGTGTGTGTGTGTACAATACAAATAATATAAAACATTTTCCAAACTTTTTATTTATTATAGCTTCATTCTAATACAAAATAGATTCACCGGCGTATTTTTAAATTCGTCATACGCGAGTAAGAAAAGGGAATATATGAAAGGCTTTTACAGCAAATAAATTCTTATTCTCATACAAATGTCAAGCGCATCGAATCCTTAGATAGGGCTGAAAATAGAAACGACACTATAGAAAGAAAAGACCTATGAAGGAGATATAAATAAGTAAAGTAGTAAAAAAGAGATTCCCTTTCTATGTAAAGCAGCAAGCGCGCTCGAGTTGTCTATCTAAAATTGAAATTCAAAATTCTTAAGCGAATTTTATTGAACTCAATTTTTTTTTCGAATATTAGGAAAAGTGAAAGCTTTTTTCCCTGAGGGAGGAAGAATCGCATATATTGCAGTTATTCGATAATAAGCTAAATCTTATCTTTTGATAAGTGCAAGAATAGGGAATTAATTGATTTATTGCATTTTTTCTGTGTTTCTCATCTACCTGGAGGATTATATATATATAACTCTAATTATATAAAAATAGAGCATTTAGTGTTCATTTCTAAGAAAATTATAAAAAAAAATTTATTATAAACCTATATATATATATATATATATATATATATATATATATATATATATATATATATATATATATATATATATATATATATATATATATAAATAATCAATTTCTAAGAATTTTAAATGATTGATAAAATACAAATTACTTTTTACATTAGTCATGAAGTCACACTTATACGCAGTGACTGATATAATTTACTAAGGTACTGGGTGAAAAAAAAACAGTAGGACAACTTTTAAATTAATATATAGTGTGTTAATATTTTATGGTATGAATAGTTCAAAAGTTCTTTTAATGTTTTTTTACATGTATACATACAAAATGATGTGAAGGGAATTCAAATTTTACAATTTTATTAATAGAGTAACTATTATTTTAATAAAATCATGTGCCTAATTTTGTGTTGTAATAAATGATGAAGTTAAGGCAAATCCCTTTTGTTTTGGGATTTAACATAACTTATACAACAAAAATTGACTTGGTTCACCACAATTAAACAATTCCCCTAGATTTTAATAAGTCTCAAGTATGATCCTAGCTAATCTTGAACAGTAGACGATGATTTGTTTACTTTATGCGTGAACGTATATCGGAGTAAGTATTTGGGATTTCCTTTCGACACATGAATAGGACCTACAAGTGCTGAAAAGCTCTGAAAACTAGAAGCAGTGGTTGTTGAAATAATGATAAACAATCTTTGGTTGCCAAATTGTTCACAATGTGGTTTTAAAATAAAGCGTATGGGTAGGTTAACTATATATATTCTATTAGTAGGACTGTACTTGGTCATTATTGTAAGTTATGTATAGTAAAACTTTATCTCAGACACAGTTAAACAATAGAAAAAAGATAGATGTAGCCCTTCTAATTTTTGTATGCATGTCTATCCGAAATGGCAACAGAATGATTAGCACCGTAGATTTCGGTTCAGAAGTTTCTGGGGTTTAATTCCCATTTTGAAATTTTATATTTGTAGTGATTAGGAATTCATTTTAAAATATAGACCAAGGCCTGATTATACCTCATGTGTTAAAACTATTTTCTGAGCGTCAAACAAACCAAAACAAACTAAACTTGGATATCTGTTGGGATATGTATTATGAAGTTTCCCTTGATTTTCTCCTTGTAGTAAATAAATAAGGATTAATATGTAAGAAAAGTTCTTCAAAAAATTCTGTGAAGTAACCTCATAAAAGCTAAAAGATATCATGAGGTTGTTATTTAATAGAAAATGTTTATGAGATGTATCCAAAGAAAAACTATATAAAGTAAAAAAAATATTTATTTATTGAAGGGAAGCTATCAATGAAAAGAATCCTCTATCATTTTAGATTTCATGTTAGTCTGAAATCAGAAATGAAACTCATGAGATCATGTTGACAGATTAATATCAAATAATGTAAAAATGGTTAGCAAGAAGTGGATGAGTATTCTCTAAGTTTGATCAAATCTATGACAGAAATTGAAAAGAGTTAAAATAATATTATACAAAATTAGAGATTATTTAAAAAAAAGTAATGCGTAATTAAATTTGGCAGATAGAATTAATGTAAAATTAGGATATTAAAATGTATAAAATACGCAGACAATACATTCGGTTCTTGTAAATATAAAACTTTCCCAGCCAGTCTTACAGCAACAATTTAACTTCAGTGAATGCGGTAATTGGCCTTCTCTGGCAATTTCTAGCTGTGTAACACCCGTTAGATTTGGCATAAGGAAATAGTTTCGGCAAGTGATTTCAAAGGGAGAAACACTCAAGACAATCCACCTGAAGATAATTCTTTTGTCCTCGGCAGGTCTCCAAGGCATCTTGGATGTCTTCCAAGAGGCATTTGTTCATGGCCAACCAAACAGCCTCCACCTTGTCCTCTACTTGAATTGTTCCACTGTTTGAAAGAGAGAAACTTTTTGTTCTGCGTAAATTGGCTGATCACAAAGACATTATTCCAAATGAATGATAAATATCCATTGCAATTATTCTTACTGCACAAGTAACTTATAAATGGAATATTTTCAAATTCATAACAAAAAGAGGATATATTTACAGAATTGCAGCCATCGTCTTTATTTATTCCTTGGACGAAAATTTAAGAAAGGTTACAGATTTAATAAAATGTGTAACTGCAAATAGCATAAATTCATTCAAATTCATCTCAACTTATTCTCAATCGAATCACAGCATGCTTTAACAAAAGTGAAAATAAAGCATGTCTGAAGCTTTGTTAAATCTCTGAAACATCATTTGCTAGAAAGTTTCATGACTAATTATGAAAACAGATGGATAGTTCCCGATTTTCCGATAGGAATATAGCAAAACATTGTGCTGCTTTTTTTCTTCTTTAATATCTAAATGCTTAATCTAAGAATTATATTGGTCTAGTGCTCCTCGAAACATGAGATTATGGATTTGATCCTAGCCACTGTTGAACAACAGTAGATTATTATTGCATTTCTCTGATTTAAGCATGTTCATCCGTTGGGAGTCTTCCAGGTTTCCTCCTTTGCGGCGCTTGAATACAGCACACTATGAAAATTCTCCCGGAAGATTATTTGAGGAGGGTATTAAAGTACTTACAATGGCTTCCAGATGTTAGGTTATCCACTACGCTCTGTCAAAAACATATCAATTCTTTCGGAGACACACTGAAATTCTATGAATAAAAGAAAAAAGAACGCTGTCACATTAAAATTCATAAATGGTATTGCGTTAGAAAAATGCTTTATTTTATATTCACTTTCTTTTATCAAAATAAAGAATGTTAAGAACACTTGAAACCATAAAATATATATTGATTTAAAATACTACAACTTTACAGCCCTAGCCACTTTTTAACCATGTCTAATTATAATCAAGTATATAACAGCACAAAAAATAACAATTTTAAACAACATCGGGCAAAATATTAAAGGTTTATAACAGTTATTTATTTTATTTCATAGAAAAATATTTTATCGAAAAATACACGTACAAAAAGAGTGTTAAAATAATTTGTGATATTACAGTTTATTTTTACTTGTCATGGAAGATATGTTGATTTTGTTTTATAAGGGACTTTAAAATACCAAGTGATATTCATAATAATTTGTTTATTTATGCGTAACCGATAAAAGTTTGGTTTCTGTTACTGCTAATTTGCTCTTTCCTAACGCATCATACACATACTGTTCGTACGGAATAGTAATTTATTGATATTTTATAATTTTAAAATAATTAAATAAAGAAAGTAACAGTGTGATAAAAGCGTATTTTGTAGAATGGATAAAATTGTGAATAAAGTCTTGCAAAAGGAATTTTGTTACTACTGTCGTGACAGAACTTTTCAATTGGTTATTTTAATTCTTGCGGAGTATTATTTTTAGAATGCAGCTGAGAGATTATTTTAGGTTTGATGAAATATTAGATATTTATGGATATTTTCCTTTTTTAAAATTCGGAGTTCCACTATTTGTGGAGAAAATGTTACTTAGCAAGGGACACGAATTAAAAATATTATTTTATAGAAATATGAACAAATAGTGGTTGAATTTGTATTTTCTAGTGTGTAATAAAAATTCTGTAAAAATGTTCAAGTGTCAGTTCAATGTTCCCTTGCAACTTCGCGCTTCATGTTTTGCGGCTTCAGTGTTTCGCGGGTTTTTTCAAAATATTCATCGATGAATAAAAATGAAAAAATACAACCATGTCGACAGCTACATTGTGAAAAGAAGCATGGTTTTATGTTGATTATTGAGAGAGAGGGATATCTGTATGTCAAACAAAGAGAGGAGTTGATTCAGTACGTACCACTGGCTCTTATAAAGTTGCATGATTGGTTTCCGGTGCGCCATCGACCCATGAAAGTACGGTGAGGTTGGCTCGCATCATAATAAATGAAGGATTTGTCGACATGACAAAAGAAGACATCAGCATATTTAACGATTCCTACTCGGAACCACTGAGCGATGAAGACCTCCTTGAGACGACAAAGTATGTAAGTGAGGAAAAAAATCAAGGAGAAGAAGGCAGAAGAAACTGAAAAGCATGGCCTACCCAGGAGAAAATGCCATGTTGTGCAACATGGCAAGAGCGATGCAATAATTTGCTCAAGACATTGACGAATATGTGGTTTGAGCTGTCGAGTTTAGCAATCGCGTTGACGGGGTTATGTCCTTGTCCAGAGGCATTTTGAAGGAAAAGAAAAAAACAGACAACAACTACCCATCAGTATGTTTCTCCCCAAGGTAAAGCCCCGGGCTCTACCAACACCTCTAAGGACTTTAGGGGTGTTGGTTCTACCATCAGCGTCTCCAGCAAAAGAATCTCTCCGAGTAAGCCCAAAGCTTCTTCGAGTCAAGTGAGATCCCCTCTTCCGCAATCAACACAAGACTCATCGCCTCTCTCAGAAAGCAATGTTGATTAATGTTTATTACTGCATAAGGTTTTATAATTAACCTTATTAATTAGCACTGAGACATTTAAATAAATACGTATACTGTTGTAATTCTTGTCTTGCATGTGTAAAAGATAAATACTGTTTATATATATTTAAAACTTTCGTATACCCGCATACGAGAATATTTCTAGGGGCAAATCCTACTTCGCGGTTTTTCAACTTTCGCGGAATGTTGTGGTCCCCATTAACCTTGAAAAACGGGGGATTAGTGTATTATCAAATTACATGTTTAAAAATTATTAGATAACTCTCTTCATACAAACTATTGAGGCATATATTAGTGTGACGCTATCTCCCGACAGAATATCAAAATCAAATATCAAAGGTGTTGACAAAATCTGGTCAGGAATACACATTGCTTTCTTGATACTAATAAATAAATAGATTAACAAGAAAAATTGTTTGTATTAAATAATTCTTATGTTGTCTACTTTGATATAATTTGAGACACCCCGTGTAGAGAATTTATGCAAGTTTAATATTTATAATTAGCAATTGTTTAAAATAAGTCTTCTGGCACCTTAATTGCTGTTTAAAATATATCAATCTTTTGTTCTGGTACTTATCTCTATTCTGGTACCTATCCATTGTTCAAATTAAAATAATGCCGTTTAATAATTTTTGAACCAAATGGCAAATATATGTATCAGGGCAAATATGATACCAAAAATTTCAAATGGCAAGGATAATACCAGAATGTTCAATTGCAAAGATAATACCAGAATGTTCAAATGGGAAAGATAATACCAGAATTGTCAATTTTGTCGCCACAAGGCAACACAGTAGTGGGGTACATTGGAACCCTACAGAATAGTTAAAATAAATTGGTTCCCTCTACATGACAATCTATGACGATGCGAAGCACAAAAATCCCTCGAAAACATCTTTCAGCCTTTTCTATCCTACTTTAAGCTTTAAGAATGATGCTTTCTTAACAGTTTACCATGAGCCACATTTGAACCATTTCACCAAGATGTGTGAGCCATGGCTGTTCACATGCTGGCACAGAGTCAAATTTTCATTGTCCATCCTGGTCGTGATTAAAGATTATGATTTTCATTTTACTCAACCCTTTAAACAGTGATTTTGCTTTGTTGATATTTAGTAATTTTAAAATATATCTCAAACTTCATTTATAGAGTACTATGTAGGCCAAATATAACGTATTTTAAATGATGTATGTATGTTTATTGATTATCTCGAGGAAATTGACTCGGAAGTTTTATCCTTAAAATATACTAGACATAATTTGTTAGAACTTTAATTACTGATAATACATTCCAATCTGACCTCTATGAGCTTTGGTTAGAATATATAAATTAGTTGGAATTTTAATTTTGGTTGAATTTATGTATACATATATAATTAAATATGTTTTTACATATATTGTATAATAATATTAATATTTTCTTTAAGATGCTTAATTTATTGTTTTTTTTTATCTTTTAGATACAAATATATTCTAAGCATGTGTCAAAAGCATTTCCTTTCTATGACATAAGCAGAAAAGAATTATATAAGAAACTCTTCTTCACATATTCTGCCAGGTAGTACTTTACTACCAGAATATAAATTCAAAATTTTTTTATATATTTTGAAAGTTTGAAAGCAAGAATAAAATTTTATCAAATTGGAATAAAGTCTTTCGTTCATACATCAAATAACTTTATATACTTATTTTATATTTGATAAATTAAGAATAAAGAAAATTTATTCTAATTTTTAAAAAATATAAATGACGATATTTAAAATTATCACATTATTTTGAGTCCAAAAATTATTTTATATTCAATCCACATGGGAATAATGTTTCTAAAAAAGTATCTGCTGGAGTATAATTGTGCTTAAAATGCTTAAATTTCTAAATTTTCAGAATATGCTTTAAGTTATACATTACAAATAAATTGAAGAATGATTACAAATAAATTGAATTATTGTTAATATATGAATTATATATATATATATATATATATATATATATATATATATATATATATATATATATATATATATATATATATATATATATATATATATATATATATATATATATATATATATCAAGCATATTTTCACTTGAATATTTTTTGTTATATTGCATACCATGTACAATGCAAGGTTTAGCTCAATTTTAAGTCAATTTCTATTTATTGCGCAGGTTAACTACATAATAACTAGTTGATTAAAGTTATTATCTGGATTGCTTGTTCAACTGATGTAGACCTTTGCTAAAAGGGAAACATCCTTAAGGTTTAAACAATATCGATTGGCGAAGCGTAGATGTTTAGAAATGAGAACATTTTAGATCAAGTATTGATGCTATTACTTGCCAATAACAGTTTAAAATTACAAACGCATTGAGTGTTCAATGGATTGTATCGACCGAAATAGCCAGCCGTAAATATATGAAATGAAACAAACAACATTAAGTTACCCACAAATTTGTTTTCCGATGATAACAAACCATCTCTTAAAATAAACATATTTCATTAAAAGCACACTAGTTATTAAATTTTCCATTTGATCTGATCCACAAAAATAACATTATTCATAAGAAGGTACGCTTTTCAAGAGCTGTGAAGATAGATGACTTTCTTTATTTTTTAACATTTTCTTAACACATCATTTTTTTTAAACTTGAATTATCGGCGTGTCAAAACTCTCTCTAAAGTGCGTCAAAGAAAGAGCTAACAATTGTGCTCTTAGCGTCACCTCACAAATAAGCCTCATTAATTGGATGTGTTTCAAGTATCATCCATGTTTTAAAAGTGTCATAATTCACTCGCCGAATGAAAGCTGTAAGTAAAAAAGATACTCCTTGAGAAAAATATGAAATGAATATAGTAATAAAACTTAAGAATATTTAAGAATTAGGGAATGAAAGTTTTTATTGTTATAAAAATATAATTGTTTTTATAGGGTTATTTAGCTTCGATATCGATATAATTTATACAACTTTAGGATATTATAAAACATTTTTAAACATCTGCAGCGTACTTTTTTCAAAGAGAATTTTTTTAAATGAGATTTTGATAATCCATATTTTCGCGTATTTAAGTAAGAAACCTGGGAAACTTTCGAGCACCCACCTCATGAGTATATATAGGAAATAAAATTAATTGTGTTTAATAAATTAATTAATTAATTCTCAACTGTTTCACTTTCCCTTGTTCAACAACATCTGGACCAAACCTGACATTTTTCTCTTCGAAAATTGTAGTCTGATTATTAGATCACTGGGAAACCCTTTTCAATGTTTTCACGTTGCATGTTTCATTCCAGGTGTGTAAATACGAATAAGATCACTGAAGCCGGCACATCTGTTTTTTTTATCCAATCATACATTATAATTATTATTGATTTTTTTTAGTTTTAACGGAAATTTATTTATTTTGTTTTACCAAATTTACTACCTTTCACTTTTGTTTGTGTTGATTTTTCAGTCACTCTCTGTAAATGGAGACAAATTCAGTTAGGGGATATTCTTCATCTAAATCATCTAAAACATACAAGTTCAAAATGAAAAACAAAGCGATTAATTGCAGAATTGAAGGTCAGGATTCAGTGTTTGGAATGGCATCAGATATAACTCTGCGGTAAACGTGGAACTGAAGATAGTTTTATACGGGTAACTATTAGTTAAATGTTGCGAGGGATTTATTAAAATAAAAATTATTTAGTTACATAAATTAAAATCTTTATTTGATTGAATATAGTGACTCAATCAATGACAGTTTTGTTTAATTTTTCTGTTAAATATATTGACAACTGTAAAAAAGCGCATCATAACTATGTGAAATAAAAATAATTAATTGACTATTATTAGACATTTCTAACTGCTTGTTTCTACCGACTGAGAACTTACTTAAAACAATAAAATATTTCAATATTTTAAACCATAGTCAAGTGATGAAGTCAGCATCTGAGCTTGCACTTTCGTCACCATATCGCCTCTGTCTACGTGCATTTTATTTTGATTCAGAATCAAGAACAGTTTAGAAGTCAACATTTAAATGATCATTTTTACAAAGCTAAATTTTTCTTAGTGCTTTAAATTTTTTTATCAACAATTCAAACATATACTGAAAAATTCGCACGCATAACATTAAATCAGTAAAAATAATTGTACCATTTAAACGAAATTCCAATTAAATATATGCTGTGGAATATAACATTTCAATTTTCAAAAAAAATGTGAACAATATTATGTTTTTCTGCAGTCTATTCAAGAATATTATATATTTCCATTTCCGAGAAGTTGGAGAAGTTTGTTGCTAAGAAGCACTGACAAGAAGTTAGACAATATAAAGGGTTTGTTACCTGAAATAGGAAAACACTTGCACTTAGCGTTTACTATTTCCAAGCTTAAATGTCCCTGTTTGGAGTAGAAAATGTTATTTCAAATGATGAAATGATTACTTGACCATGAATTAGAATTACATGGTTTCTGTCTACCTTATTTAGTTTCATTTGGTAAAAATAGTCAGCTGCTTGCTAAAATCAGTATTACAATTCACTTCATTGATATAAAAGTTGAAGTTGAGGATAAAAGTATTTTTAACAAGTGCGGAAGATTGAGAAATCAACATTCACCCTTCCCCTGGCAAAAGTTGTTGTAATGAAAAAAAAATCTTAAACTTATTTACGACCTAATTCCTCTTTGATAATACCGTAAAAAGGAAGATGCACTTCAAATTATGATGTAATTACCTGCTTATTTCTTTTTAATGTAGCTACTTGCGTTTATTGACATAAATTAATAAGCACATTAAGCAACAAATATTATTAAAAAACTGACTTAAATATTAACAGAAATAAATTAGAGCATATAGTGTTGATTAGGAGTAAGTACAGCAATGAGTAGTGAATCAGCAATTCGAACAAACATACTACCAAAGCAATTGATCATAATATAATCCAGTGATTCTCAAATGATTGCATCAATTTTATAGAGCATTTTATGTGACTGTTTATAACAAATTCTGTTTCAAATATTTACTAGTAATATAAACACATTACACATTATTACAAACATTATAAGAATCTTAATAAGTTAGTATTATAAGGCTCTATTTACATAAATGAAAGGGAATTGTATCACAGCAACCATATCATTCAATTTATCAATTTGTAGATATAATTTATTGAATAATTAGTGATTCAAGAAAATGATAGGACTATGAAAAAAATTCCGTTGTTTGACTCTATGTCCTTGTACATACATAAAGTATGTATAATTTTTAATTAAAGCAATAATAAAAAATTAATTAATTAGCAATGTAAAATCACCAAGAAACTTTCAAAGAATAAATAAAAATATAAATCAAAAAGAAACGTAATAAATCAAAAATAATTTTTAAAAAATAAATACGAAGTAGATGAATTATTAAGAAAACAAAGGAAAACGATCAGAAAAACCAAAATCAAAATGAAAATTATATATATTTCGAAAAACAAAAGTATTAAAATATTGAAAAAAAAACATGTTTCTTTTTATCAGAGAAACAAGAGACAAAGGAAAGGCTTTTAGAATTCATTTCTGTAAAGACTCTAAAACATAAATAGTGTATTTATAATTTCATAAATATGATAATTTTCTTTTCATGAATACTTAATGTATATAAATGTTGATATTAAGTATTCATAAAAAACTACCGATAAATGCTATCAAGCTGGGTAATGGGTCACAGGACATCAAAAGATGTAATTTTATATAAAAATTTCAAAGATGACCATTAGCAAAAAAGACACGTTACGTAGTATTGTTAAGCGAACAAAAATGTCAAAGACAATTCAGGAAATTAAAACAAAACTAATGATTGTCTCAAAGCCATTGACTACAGTAATAACATAAGAAATTTAACTGAAAAGAAAGATACGACGGGTTCATAAAATCCATTCTTTAACATGATGAACAGCTGTTCGAAAAGCAAAATTATGATGTAACTTACTTTGCTAAAAAATTTCACCTGCTACTTACAAAATGTTTTGTCATACACTTTAGAAGGAATTGAAAAACCGAAGACCAGATGTTTTATTTTGCTTACAAGGTATCGAGTTCGTGTGTGTTGCAGACACATTGCGATTTTCTGATAATTTTTATTGAGGAAAAGCAATTTGACTTCTCAAATCTCTCTCTGATAATTATCAAAATAACTGTTTTGAAATACAAAATATGTCATCTTTAAATTATTTAGAAGATAATCTCTTAAGATACCCGAACACGTTTGGTGCAATTTTTTTGAAACATCCAGCATATATACATTTTAACCATTTTTTTTATTTAGTTTTAGAAAACATTAATATTAAGCTACTAAAATTTGATTTATGCCAATATTATTTTTCAGAAATGTTAATTATATAGACAATTTTAAGTATTTAAAAAAAAACTTAAGAAATTCTATATCAAAAAGTATTAAACATATTTGAAAAAATTTAATACCAAATAATTTATATGTTGTTATCTCGAGCATGTACTGAAAATAAAAAAGTTAGGGCCAGTTGAATATTTATGCTGAAATTTTAGCCAAATTTTCTGTGCCATTGTTTGAAAAACAGGCTATAATTTGGGAAAATATTTAAGCGATTAAAATTCTTTTAGTACATTCTCTAGAAAAAAATATACAAATTAAACTCATCAAATTTCATAGTGATATTATGAAAATATTTTGAATTATTCTTTTTGAAGAGAGTGCAAATTATAAGCAAAAACCAGTTCTGAGAACATTGCATTTAAAGATTTAAGTATTGTGTTTTTATAAGAAATTATCATACTTGCTGATTAATTTTTTATTTGATTTGGTGATTGATTTCCGGAAAAGTAATAATTTTATATATCATTTAAAAGCTTACTAAATTTATATTTGAAAATTAAACACTGTTTAACAAATTTTTAACATCATTCTGACCCTTTAAACGCCTACTTCCAGTGCTTTAAATGTCCAATTCTGGTTTCCTACTCTTTACCAAATCCTTCATATCTCGGAATCTAATTAACGTAGACACAAAAACAAACCTATTTTGGAAAGCTAATTAAATTACTTATTTAACGAATAAATAAAAAAAATTATTTTTGGTCGAAATTGACGTTTTTGACGTGTACGGGTACCTTAATCTTAATATTTTAAAAGCAACATTTTCTTTGAAATATCTATCAGTACATGCTCATTGTGTACTATCAAATCACGTCTGTTGAACAGCGTCGTGATTGTCACAATAACAGAACTTAGTGTATAATAAAGCAGACTCAATGAAATCCGGAACCCGCACTTTAAAATAATTTCAAGCAAACAGGCGGAGTAGCAAAATAAAAAGATAAATTATGAACGCAACCCTTTCAATGTGAATGAGAGGTTCAGCTATTTCTACACGAGCGGCGGAGAAAGCAATCTAGAGAATGCATTAACGAGCGCTGCGTCATCCTCAACTGTTAACATCATTTGGCACCTCCGCAACTGTGCGAATGGGGGGACACAAATGAAATAAATGTGTACTGTCATAGAGATATGTTTTCCCTCCACTAGCAGTAGGAAAAATCACGCTTTTTTTCTAGTTTATTATGAGCGCAACAGATAGCTGAATAATTCTTAAATCACGTTTTCCTAATATATACATATAATGTGAATTAAGATTCCTTCTAATATTTGTATGCATAACTAAATTTAATAGCAATGGCAGGACTCTAGTCAATAAAACAAAAGTTTTATTTTGCGTTTAACCAAAATGCTTACAAAAATAACAGTTATTCGCCTTTTTTTCTTTCCTATTCACCCGATAAGAAGAAACAAGTTTTTCAACGGTCATTTTCTTAAGAAGATTCTTATTTTTGATTTCAATTTTAGCTTACTTTTTTACATTTTCTAATTTTTCTTATTTTAAATTTTGTGTTTTTGAATGATTTATATAAATTTATAGATATATTATACCACATATTTATTAACTATTTTCATTTATATGGTATAAACCTTTTTATATATTAAAATTCTTTTTACATTAGTGCTTTTCTAATCGTTCCATATATTTATTTTCATTAAATTTTCAAGGAAATTACGTAAGTGTACAAAGACTTAATAATAATAAATGTTTACTTTTAGTTTTTACTTTACCTAAAATAAAAAAAATATATATATATACACGCGAATTTATTCATTATTGTTATATTTTTGAAGAACTAGGTAAGTAGAACGATTTTAAATTTTAATATTGTTCAAATAAACATTTGAGAATGGGACTTTTTTTTTAATAGTAACACAATACCATCAATACATTGTTTAATCATCATAAATTATACAATCATATAATATACCATCATCAATTATCTTATTATAATAAAAAAAAGAAGTAAGTTTTTTTCTTTTAAATAAGTAATCACGTGATTAATGATGGTGGAAAGTTTCTATAATGAAGTATAGTACATAAAATAGTACGGTTTTGTGAGAAAGATATATAATGACTATAAATATAACTAAGAGATTACATCTTCAAAGATAATATTAAAGTAAATAAAACGGTAAAAATTTATTTTTGATAGATGGTAGATTATTTTGACTTGCATAAAATTCACTAGAGGTTGTGAAAAGCTTGAAGATGGATTTTATCTCTTGAGTTCCAAATGTCCATGTTTCTTTAAAATAGGAAAAGTATATCTTATTTTCGAGATTTTTTAAGCCTTTTATTTAGTTTCAAGAAAAATTCCTCTTGAAATAAAAAATAACTTCTTGAACAGTAAAATTAAATTTCAATATCAATTAAAACATGAATACATGTAGGAACTTCCTATTCAATCGGTAAATTTTAAATTAGCAACAATATAAAACATATATAAACTATGTATGTACGTTTAACGTTGAAAAATTAAAATGGATAGAGGTGTTTACATACAAATTAGGCAAATTAATCCATTAGTAGGTAAATAAAAAAAAAATTTATTTTTATTCAATAAACTATATTGAATAAACACAAGCATTTCTTTTTGTTATGCATTTTATATTTAAAGTTAAGACGAATGAATATTACTGTTTAATTAAGTTATTAAAAATTAAATTATAGAACTCAGTAAATGAATCTCATTACTTTAAATTTCTGTTTAGGAATAAGACAATCGAGAAAATATTATAAAATGGTGTTTTTTGCAAAGTAAGTTTTTGATTGATTATATTTTACCTTTTATATGTTATTAATGAATTCAAAGAAGAAATCAAATATTATTCACCTATGTTAAAATTTCTAATTTTGTGCAGATTTTAACATAATTTTATTAATAAATAAAATGCAAAAAATAAACTGAAAACATCATCTCTAATAACTGTAGTCGGAATTATGTCATGAAACAGTGTTTTTGTCCCCTATTGCTTACAAATTTTAATGTGATGTCAAATTTTGTACGGTATTGTTATATTTTTTATTTTGGTGGATGCAGAAAAAACTCCAAATATTCGTTGCCATAGTAGTAAGTAGCATCGTGTCAAAATTACATTTCGTAAATTTACAGTTTTATTTTTTAATTTAAGTACTAATTTAAAAGGAGTAATTATTATGTGTATAGATATGTAAATATGCAATATTGCTGAGACAGAATATGAAGTTGTTTTAAATATTATTATAATTATAATTTTTATGTATAGTTATCTATTGAGGAGACGAAACAATCAGAAGAATTTGTTTTAAATATTATGATAATTGTAGTTTAGGATGTATAGTGATCTATTGAGGAGACGAAACATCCCGAAGAAGTTGTTTTAAATATTATGATAACCGTAATTTTGGACGTATAGTAATCTATTAAGGAGACGAAACATCTCAAAGAAATTGTTTTAAATATTATGATAATTGTAGTTTCAAACGTATAGTGATCTATTGAGGAGATGAAACATTTCGAAGAAGTTGTTTTAAATATTTTGATAATTGTTTTTTTGGACGTATAGTAATCCATTGAAGAGACAAAACATCTCGAAGAAATTACTTTAAATAATATGGTAATTGTAGTTTCAGACGTATAGTGATCTATTGAGGAGACGAAGTATCTAGAAGAAGTTGTTTTAAATATTATGATAACTGTAACTTTGGAAGCATAGTAATCTATTGAAGAGACAAAACATCTCGAAGAAATTGTTTTAAATATTCTGATAATTTTAGTTTCGAATATATAGTGATCTATTGAAGAGATGAAACATCCCGAAAATGTTGTTTTAAATATTATGATAATTGTAATATTGGACGTATATAGTAATTTATTGAGGAGACAAAATATCTCGAAAAGTCCAGGTTTATCTCAATAGCAATTGAATACTTGGAGAGAGAGATATCACTTCTAGTTTGGGGCATTCAACAACGCTTTGGTCCGCCTTTTTCAGATCTTAATTTTTTCACTTGCTTAATCATAATTTTAATTTTAATTTTTTGAATTACAGCCTTCAGCCCATTTGTTACTTCCTTTTTTTCTTATACAAACTGTATTAGTTTGAATAACAATCCTGAAAGCCCATTAAACAAGCAAAGCTTATAAAAATAAAGTTACAGGAATCATCTTTCATAAGTTGTCTGGCTTTAAATATCAATATCTATTGGGGGAGAGACTTGGAAAATACCAAATCGCGTTTTTTACTACTAGTGAATATGTTCCATTATCTAGGATAATCCCATGGAATTATCAAATGTCTTACAATGGTATTTAGCTCTTAGTCAATCTGCTCTGATGTGTCAAGAAATCCTCATGGTTGAGATCTATATGATCTAAGAGTAAGGCCTTAATCAAAGTGAAAAATATCAAGTTCAAATAAAATTATTTTAGAACTTTGAGAAATAGGCGCTATTTTTGTTCTTTACAATATATCTATAGGAATTGATTCTTGATAGTTTTTCAAGTTTTTTAATTTGACGTAAGTAATTATAACTCATAGTCTATTAAAGAATTTCATGATTGAAAAACAAAATGCTGTAAATATATGTATACATTGCAACAGCTTTTTTTTATCTCTTATATTATCCACTATACTATTATAAAAAATCATAATGATGTGTTAGGTTATTAATCATAAAAAAAGAATTTCTTGATTTTTCTCAAGCTCTTATCAATATGTTATTACTTATTTCTTAGGATTTTACTCAATAAAAATGCAATATAGAAACGTAAAACCATATATAATTTTTATAAGATTTCTTCATTCTGATATTAATTACTAATTAAAATACATGTGTGAATGAAAAAAATGTGTTCGGTTGTTTCTGAAAATATATATATTTTCAATATGGGTTTGTAATTTAAAATAAATCAGTATCTATTAGTAACTAAAAATATATTCAAAAATACTTACTTGTTGTGAAACTCATAAAAAATTAGAGAATTCGTAAAAAAGTATCATAAAATTGAAGTATGACAAATTTTGGGGCACTGGAATAAGTTAAAAAAAAGAATATTATATCAAAATATTAGAGCGAAAACTAGATTTACACAGCCCCATCTGGTGCCGAATCGCATTGGGAGAGATTTTGTAAAGTATTAATTTCAAAAATGTATGTAATGCATACTTGTTGTTTTGAAAATAATTTAATCCATTTTCAAATTTTATTGTTTAATAAATTTTAGAAATTTATGTGATATTAATTTTAATCTATTTTTTCTTGCCGATATTGTTAGGAAATTATTGAAATTTAAAACAAATTCTTACAAAACCTTAAAATTATTCGAAAAAGCTACATCTTCTTTAGCATTTGATAGAAATAACAATTTTCATCAGTATTATTATATTACGATTTCATTAGAGATAAATGTTTGCAATCTAACACATTTTTTTCTATATACAAGCAAAGATTACAGAAGTATTTAAAAAGCATAAAATAAATAATGTAAATGAAATTGTGAGTAAATCGATGTGTATGAATACTACATTATATTCTGAAAAAGATTCCGAACTGAAACTAACTTAAAATTAAGGTAATATAATAAAGTTAGGGCAACTTATATTAAATTAGGCTTTATTGAAATTTTTTGAAATTTTATTGCAAAACACTGTGCACATATTACTTTCATTTATAATTTATATACATCATGCTTAAATTCAGCTTCTTTTAATTCTTAATTTTAAATGAAAATTGTATAGTTTTCATTTAAATTAGCTTCATAAATTATTATTATAAATAACTATCAATTTAAATTATTTAATATTTTTTTGCTTTGTTATTCTGCTTATTTAAAACTGTATATTTAAAACATTGCTTATCCTACAATTAACAACTAAGGTTTCAAATTTATTGTACAAAATGAAATCTATGTAAATTTATACTTTTTAATTCACAATAGGATAAGAGGAGAAACAAATCAGTGAAGAATATATATATATATATAAGTATATATATATATATGATATCACATAAATACTATATATCATAGTGATATATATATATATATATATGATATATATATATATATATATATATATATATATATATATGTATGTATACACAGCACACACACACATATATATATATATATATATATATTTGATAAACGAAAATTGAAACTAGTATTTTAGAAATTAAAAAAATCTATTATTAAATTGATTGTCAAAGTCTTTTTTAAGTTTACAGACATTTAAATTTTTTTATTTTTGAAACTATAGAGAAATTAGAATTTACATTAATAGTTTAAATTAATGTGATCTTTTAATAGCATTGTAGTTCAACCATGCCTATAAAAATTATTAAAAGATTTTTGATACGTATTTTAGTAAAAAATATTTAAAAAATTCAGAAAGAAACAAATATTTACAAACAATGACTAAAGAAATGGTTACAAAATTTTACACTGAATGAAATGCAATTTAGCTCTACAATTATAAGAATTAACGTCTTGAAATTTTGTTCTGTACATCTTGGTTAACGTGGACTAAGTTTCAAATATTGTTTTGATTAAATAAGAGTACTTTTGCTTTAGTTCTTTAGCACGGGGTCTGTAGTTGACAAGCATAAGTAATAATAGAAATAAGAAATGGAAGGGATAAAATGTTTTTTGTGGTAATTGATATTATTAGATTCTCTTTAATATACATAAAATACACTTAGTTGTCATGCAAATGAACTGAATAAGAAAATATGTTATTGAATTGAAAATGAATGAAACTATTTTCTGCATATGATTATAATAAGGGAAATATGGTTGTCATTAAATAATTTCAATAAGGAATTAAATTTAAGGGAGTCATGGAAAATATTTGGTACAAAGATATCTGGAATTTTATAAGAGGAAAAGTATCATCATGTCATTTTTAATGGAATAAATTTGAATTTATTCTAAAAATTAATGAATTTTAATGCTAATAAATAACAACTTTGACATAAAATGTTGGAATCCACAATTAATTGAAAGATAAGTTGTATGGAAAATCAATTAGTAATTATAATGGAAACAGCTTTCGCGAATTATGAATTATATCATTAAATAGAATAAAAATTTTAAAAGCAATGGTTTTAATAATATCTAATGAAATACTTCCTTAAAATTTAAATTAATAAACTACAATAAAAATTAATATAATTGGAACCGTAGTTTTTCCCATGATTGGTTGATATCTACAGTTGAATGTTTATTTCCCCATTAATATTAATTAATAAAAACTCGAAGTGTACTAAGTTACTTAATGGATAGCTCAATACACTTTATAGACAATATTTATTTCTAATAATTCAAGAAAATAATCTTTAAATTATTTAAATTGCTATAATAATAAAAAAAAGTACCAGAATTTTATCGGAATACATATATACTGACATAAGAAAAATTTATAGACCTGTTAAAGAGGGTAACATGTTGTGTATTTAATTACCGTTATTATATACCTATTACAAACAATATTTTAAATTTGAATAATGTATTATTTTTTAAACATTGCGTTGTGTATTTATTATTGTTTTTCTTTACTACCCAGATTCAAACCTGAAAAATAGAAGCAGAAACTGGCTTTGTTTTTGTAATTAAAAATTTCCTTTAATTCAATCTTTTTACACACATACAAACTCAGTTACTTATATTATTTCAAATATTTAAACTTTACTAACAACATGGTTAAGCATTCACGTCGAGTTCATAATTTACACTAGATATCATAATCATTGTTTCAAGTTATAAAATAGGTGGTACCACACTAAAAAAAAAAAAAAAAAAAAAAAAACAAAACCTGGCTGGCTCATAAAATAAATTAAAAAAAAACATCGACTTACATAGAAAAAGTTATGGTACTAGGCCGACCTATTTTGAGGGCTTCGAAAACCTGTCAGATCATTTATTCAGCATGGCTTCCTTCATCTGGACTCGTATTACAAAAGTATATTTCTTCTTCTCCCGTCTAAACACTCATAGGATTTGATTATTTCGAATTTTCGATTTTACTGTTTATAGTTTCCAATAAAACGTCAGATTTGAATAACCAACATAGTTCTTTTTTTAGTGGCGTGTGTTTCAGCCTTTTTCTTCTAACTCTTTCTGCTCACACCTGTCTTCTGCCTCCTTAAATCGCTCTCTCCCTGAAAAACCGGCTTCCTTCAAGTCCTACGTTAGGGCACCCCACTTCGTCAAAATGGGGGAGATGGGGAATTGAAATTTAAATAAAAAAAGGACTTCCAGTCAGGGAAAAAATGTGTGTGTGGGTAGGTAGTTTAATTAATTTATAAAAACTATCCAGCCAGTGAATCTAACAAACGTATGGATAATTCTACACAACGATGAGATCTACAAAATAGTATGATAAATTTGGCGGGACTGACATTATAAGAACAGTCAAAGTGTCGCGCATCAAATAGCTAGGCCATCTCTACAGAAAGCTTGATGCTGAGCCTGCCAAAAAGGTGACCTTCTCAAAGATCAAAGGAACAAGAAGAAGGGGACGACCACCCACAAGATGGCTGGATGATGTTGATAAAGGACCTCAAGATATTGGGAGTCAACCGATGTCGAGCCGTCACCCCTGACAGGGTCATATAGAGAAGGATCTGCGAGTCAGCCTTGGTATGCAAAAATCTGTTGAGCTTATGAAGAAGAAGTCATATATACTGAAGCAAATCATCCATGATTGTGTATATTGAATAGCAGCTGAATGGTTTCATTTTGATTTTCAGTTCAGCAATTCGTGAGTTCGATTCCAACCCCTAGCAAAAATGTTTATTATCAGTGAGAAATCCTTTTAAGTGGTGTGTGTGTCCATGACAAATTAACCCTAATGGGCAAACAATGTGATCGAAAAAAAATCCTATGATGTTGCTTGAATATCAACTATAAGTCAGATGTTTTTATTAAAACTGATTCTGTATATTACAGTAGTGTATTGTTAATAAGAATGTAGTTGAGCAAATCCCTGCGTAAATCCTAGCAGATTTAAAATGCTACAATATATTTTTTCGAGCTGTTAAAGTAGAAGTTAATAATTTTCTTAACATTAAAATTGAGTTCGAGATTAAAATAAAGCATATTATTAACTAAAGTATTATATTTCATAATAGGCATTTGGATTATTGAGTTTTAAGCAAGCAAGAATCTACTGTGCTTTTAAAATATAGATATTTCATTTTTCTACCTTTATCTGACTTCCATTTCATACAAACTTACAGAATCGCTAAGTACATAATCGAATATTCCGTAATTTTGAGATATTGTCGAGTGATTAGATCTACACCTGAGATGATATCCAATTCTCAGACATTCACACCCTAAGAACAAAGAGGACATTAGATCTTCATATTTTTATTTTTGAACTTTGCAGTATAAAATATTATGATTATTTGCGAGGGATTTTTATTCTTATGATACAGTTACAGTGAATGCTTGTAGTTTTCATGAATTATGATTCTTTCCAAATTTTCGATAGGATTTGTGATAATGCTGAGTACATTCTACATGATGGTATTACTATATTAGACTTTAAATTTCTTTTTTCGATTTATGGGAGATGGTATGTATAACCAGTCGTCGCTTCATTTCAAACTATGATGAAATTATGAGATTTACTCATGAGTTGATAACTTCTTACTCTGTTCTCATATACAGCACACTACCGATATTTTCTTGTATGCACTATATAAATTGAAGGACACTAACACTTAATGTGCATAACTCTTCTCTTGATCAGACTCTAGCATCGAACTCACAACATTCTGAAGAGAACAGTGATAACCGCACTAAGTACCGTTCACATAAAATTAAAGTAATTAATGAAATAAAATAAAAGGCTTATATTATAAACTGCACTCAGTTTATGTTTTCATAACCAAAATTGCTCTGGGGTGCACGTTTATTAATAACACATCCAAAATAATAAGGTAAAAGGTAATCTCTATACACATTTTAATCTGTGTTCAAAACACCCGATTAAAATATCACAAATAATTCCATATAAATACTTATATATTGAAATAAAACTAAACATGAGTAATTAAAGATAATTTAAAAGAATGTTGATTAAATCATGTAATATTGTTTTTGACATTGCTAACAATAGGCTTTCTTTGAAAGCGACGATATGTGATTAACCAGGAAATAAAGACACCAAAGTCGTCCATGATAATAAGGGCAAAAGTATTCCTAAAAGCATTCGAAATATGATTGAATATCGGAAATTAAGACATGAAAACCTGACAAAGGATTAAATACCAGGACCGGAGCTAATTATTCCGGATTAAATGCAACTGCGAAAACACCAGCTCAATGGATTACTGCATTCAATAAGATGGTTCGATAAATTTACATAATATCTCTTCTAAACACCGGATGTGGTGTTTAGCGTCATGGAATCAAGCTCTCAGGGAATAATAAGACGCAACTAATCACAAATTACTTAGAACTTAACTGTATGGTTCGTTTTACATCAAGAAATTCAATTACTGATATAAATACTTGAATGAAAGCTGATTGGTATAATAGAATCTACAGTAGAAATATTAAATGCTGCAGACATTTAAAAAAAAAGTGCACGAATCCATTTAAAGTTTTAATCAATTTGAAGACAACGTAAGAATGTGAGGAATCATCATTTTAGTTTTCAGTAAATCATTTTTTGATAAGAAAATTGAAAAAAATTAATTAAAAGAATCTCATTTAATATGCTAAGTTTTGAAAAATTAGTTTATCAAAGAATCCATTCATTTATAATATTTTGAAGTTTTAATATTTTTGACATCAAAAAGGTATAATAATAAGAACAATCAATAAATTTGCCAACATACATTTAGTGCTATAAAGTTGTTTGATGAACAAGGATAGCAAATCAAATAGAATATTATTAGTAACAAGTGATTGGAGTGGGGAATCAGATTATACCAATTTGTTTACAAGTTGAGTTGAGTTGATATCATATGTTCATAGGATGATTTTAATCAAATTACATCGGGAACAATAGCTTGTATATTATAAAAGTAGTATCAATGAACTTATACATTGACAATATAAATGAAATAAGCTTGCAAATATTTACTTCAATAAGTAACAATATAAGAACAACCAAATTAACGCTTTAAATAAACTACTGAGAATCGTAATACTTAAACTAAAAACAAAAATGAAGTTGATACTTAAACTAATATTTGTCTCTACTCATTATATCTCATCATAAGATATTTCGCTCTACGAATATATATCGAGCATAGAACACCTTAACTTACTTATTTTTGGATTTTATGAGGCAAGTTCAAAGAAGATTAATATTTGAACTAGAGGAACATCAATAGCTTCAAATCAAAATGAACTCACTAAAGAACTAACAGGCCCCAGCATTATAAATATACTTCCCTTTAGAAATTTGTATTTTGGTAATCATTGCTATAGTTGATATACTCACAATGTATTTAAATGATTGCAGTTTCTATCACTGGGTTTATATATGTTATAGAATATAAGTATAATAGAAGAAAGTATACGCACAAGTTAAACGTTTTCATGATCTAGTATATCTTATTTGCTGTGTGAGAAGGGGTATTTGAAAAAATGTTGTTCAGTATGACTGGCTATGTTTAATGGTGCCGAATAGTTAGCATCGTTTAATGAAAATCAACCAATCAATCAACTATATTTAACATCTAGGTTTGAAAAAGTAAGCGGTTGCAATGAAATCAATGTAACAAGCAACCATATTGTAACATGAGTGGTGGAGGTGTGACAATGTGATTACGAAAGTTTGTTCGTAAGTAGTGTTTTTGATACCAAACCAAGTAAACCAAATCAATTGAGAGGACTGATATATATTGAAAGTTCCGTTAGCACAAGCATTTTCACTGTTTTGACGGAGAGGAATAAAGATAAATTCTAGTGTCTTTTCCATAATTTGATAGCTTAAAATTAAAAACCGTTAATTTTCTTTGTGACTTTTGTCAGTAAAAACAGACAGCAATAAACGAATTGAAGTAACTAAAAAAATAAATTATTTAAATGTGTCTCGATAAAACGACCTAATTCCTAATATGGTCTTTTAATTTTAGTTAAATGGGTTTAATGTAAATAAATGAATGAAAAATGCTATGTGATGTAAAATTCTTAGTAATTCTCGAAAAAAATATTTCCGTGAAAAAAATTAACATATTCTTTTTGCATCCACTCTTTCTAACATTGCATAATTATATGTAAATATTGTTATTGAATATTATCCATACCATTTTTCAGAATTATAAAAGTGAAAACAATGTTCTACTTAAATTATATTTTTGCCTATTATTATTATAGCTTTTGACCTTACAAACTTCAAGCGAAATCACAGAATAAATAGGAACTAAATTTTGCGAAAAAAGAATAATAAAGTATTTAAAATGAGTTTTTTTTATCTTGCTTGTTAAAACTGCGTCTTTTCAAACAGTTTCCATAGTAATGAGCAGATGTAAAACAACTTTATAAATCTTAGCAATTAAACTATAGAAAGAATACTAGAATAATAGGTTACAGAAGAGTGAAAACTTTTAGTTGTAATGCGCATATATTTTAAATTGTAAGCAATATTTCTAAAACTTTAGTTAGAGGCAGAGAAAAACCTACAAATAACGTTTTAAGATAAAATACAGAAAGTATAAAATATGGTAATTCTTGAAACTAAAAGCAAAAATTGAGAAGATGAACACACATTGAATTTTTATGTGATTTAAAGTGACAATGTTGACAATTGACACCAGCAAACTTTCTTTTACTTAGCCATTAGGAGGTTTTGCAACTAAGGTTAAGATACAATAAAATTATTACAACGACTTTTAAAGTCAAGGCGATTGATTATACTGCCAGTAAGGTAAACATCTTCTGGGAGATTGAAAAAATTTAGTTTTAAAAATAATAATGATTATATATACATATACATCATAGATCTGTAATGATTGAGTAGATCATAACACAAATCTACGCAAAGAAGAAACATTAGAAATCTTGAATGATGCTAATTTTTCTTATATGATTTCTTTATATTGCAATTTCTAGACAAAATATGGTTTTATTATGTAACATATTTACTTATTTCCATTCATCTCGGCTTCAAACTCCAATCTATTCTTCCTGATTGAGAGTTCTATAATCAACATTGTCTTCTACATTCTTAACTTTTGCAAACAATGCAATTACGTATAAACTATAAGAGTCAAATAGAATTTTCAGCTACATTTTTTAAACTGTAAAATAAAATAATTCTGTAGAGTGAAGCATTTCTAAATTCAGAAAACATATAAAACGCTAACCGGTGAGACTCAGGTATGTTGGCTTAGGTATATTGTTGAATATAGATATAAGTTTTAAACGATTTCTTAGATGAAACCATGGAAAAAATCCAAGAATCGCATAATTAAAATTAAAAACGAAAAGCGCTCACCAAGATTTCTTCCCGAAATTTTATATACTTCAAGAAATTTTAAAATAAATTAGCCATTAAAGTGAAAGCTAAATTACATTAGTAATAGAAAAAGTTAAAGCATTAGATGAAAGAGACCAGCAATTTTGAATAATAAGTTTTACGTAGTATTAAAGATGCCTTTAAGAGTATAAAAGACCCTTTTTTGAAAGGATTTTAATTATAATAGAGGATCTTATTTACATGTTTCAAAAAATTAAACTTGAAAAATTCTGATTCATATCACTAGATATGCTTAGAGAAATCATAAGAGCAACATTAAGAGCTTAAAGACTGGAATCAATCCGGAGTATATCATTTCGAATAATGTGGTATATACAAGCCTCCGTCTTTATGCCACTAGCAATTTTTGAAATATTTTAAATGTTTCAGCGTTCCAACTAGCAGCAGCAATTGCTATTAGGGTTACCATTTATTATTTTATTTTTCACTTAATATTTTCAAATATCTAATTAATTTAAAATGTGCTTGTGTTCTAAAATTTAATTATAAATTATATATCAAGCATTATTAAAATATTTTATAGTTTTTTTTTATAATGATTGAAAAGTAATAACAATGCATTTCAGGGAATAATTCAATATGAATATTCGAAAATGCGAGTTACAAGCCCAGTTAATTGATTACATATTCCTAGAGTAATAATGAATCTCAAAGATGAGACATTATCACTATGATAAAAGGTGCGTGACGAGCCAATAACATCATTCATCGATTATTTTCCATCCCGAAGTCACAACCTTTTCATCAAGTTATTTTCGGTAACAACGTGCCCAAAATGGCAATGTGAGCAACCCTAAAAATATCGGAGCTGTAATTAGGGATCAAAGTCAAAACAGAATGGGGCCATCACCCTGGGAAACATAATTGATGGGCGAAGTGGGAACGGAAGCCGAGACAACGGCAGCAATTAAAGTAGATCTCGCATCTTTGTTAAAGCATTCCTTTAGTGCTTTATGAACTCTCAGCTACCGTGAAGCCAGAGGGTTGTTCCCAAGTTCTCCTCTTGAAAGGTGGTCGATTTCAACAACAGAAAAATAAAAACACAATTTGAATATTAATTAATCGAAGAATATTGTTCGGAGTTTATTTTCGAGCAGACTCAATACTTCTCATTCTTAAATATGCTAATGGTTGTTTTCAGTTAAAAATAACGTAACTGTCAAAGAATTCTGCGTGTGTGTTTCAAATTTCCACTCAGATAATAATTTCTTTTCAGAAAATTCATTTGAAATTTAATTAATTATTTGAAGTATAAAATTCATGGAAGAAATGTATAAGAGAGACTTAACCATGTAATTAAATTTTCTAATAAACATTTTCTCTCCGATAAGTAGCAAAACAAAGAGAATTTAGGTATGCATATTTCTGCCTTATTAAATACATGTCTGTGGTCCTCATCGAATGTGATTGATCTTTATAATATATTTAATCTTATTATTAATGTTTTGTGGTTTATATAATTGATGAGATGTAATTAAAAATTAAAGAGAGAAAAGAATGAAAGGATACTTTAACGATATTGCTTATTCTCGTATTAAATTGAAAGAATATATTGTACATTTAATCACAGACCGTCTGTTTAATGGGTGAATTAAAAACAAATTTTGCCTCAAACCTAATTTATTTAACTTGATTTATATTAATTATGTTTTTTGCACACTTATACTGGTCTGATTATTCATATTTAGTTTCAATATTTTCATACTGAAGGTAAAAATATAATTCAGTTTTAATTGTACTAAATTTATAAATATGATTTCGAAGCAAAATGATTTCGTCCAATAAGTTTATCACTTAACGTATTAAGAATATAAATTTGCTTTCAATGTTAGTAGCTAAATAAAAAGCACTTCATAAACAGTGTAAGTCCCTTTTTAAAAATTTAAGTAATTAATTATTTGTTTATTAATAATGATAATTGACTCTATATTATTTAAATCTTATTTATTGAATTCCATTCATATCACATAATATCAAAAATAAATTCGTTGGAATATACATCTAGGATATCGAATAAATGGTGTAATTTGATGTTTATTATTTTTTAAATAAATTGTAAATTTTGCATTAATGGAAATATTATAGCACTCTTACTGTCATATTGTGTTTCAGAATAATATGATTGTTTAAAAAAATTCAGAATTACAAATTAAAAAAGTTATTGATGAAATAGTTAAACAAATTTTGAAGCCATTATAATATGCGAAATGTTTGATTTCAAAATTTTGTTCTACACTAAAATAGTAGGATTATCATGCTTGATAAATGTTGATAATACAGTTTTTGTAGTAAATCATTCCCAATTAACTTCATTAGCTATTCATATTCATTTTTTTATGGTTATGATTTGAAATAATTAGTTTTATTGAGATGAATTCGATTATTTTATATGAAGGATATTATTTTTGAAATTTTTATCATTTATTTTAAAATTATGTTAGGATAAGTTAAATTCTTATCTTATGATGAGAATATAAAATTAATTTTGATTTCGACGCTTTCGCTTAAGACTTTTTCAAAATATGTACAATCAGTTTCACTATCCAATGGCGATTGTTTTGAAATACATTTAAACATTTCTGCTATTATTTAAATATATGGCTAAATATAAGACATACTTCGTTATTTGTAACATAATTTTGTTGAGTTGCTGAATCTAAAAAAATAACCTTTTTTTATATTTTGGGTGTACATTAATTTTTTAAAGAATATTCGTTAATAAATATTTGAATGACTTTTTATATTTTTAAATGAATATATACAATTTAAATGCGATGTATTTTAGGCTAAATTGAAGAAATCTGGAAAAAGAAATACTTTTCAAATTCTTTATCTGCAAAAATCAAATTTTATCGAGACCTCAGTAGTTTCGCTAATGTTTGTGATAATAATAATAAATTAAAAATACTAAGTTTATTTTAAAATTACAATAATAAATTTATGTTTCTTAAGATGAATTAGTATCTAAATTTAATTTAAATTTGATTTTTTTGAAACAAATATTTATGTTAAATACATCAGCAAGTGCGAATAAATTTTCAAATCAAAGAATTCAGAATAAACTCCGTTTACAACTGAAATTACAAATAGCAAACTAAAGAACTCAAGAATTAATTACTAAGCAGTACAATATTACAAACTGAAGCATTCAATTAAGTAAATTCAAAAAATACTATAAAAATTGAAGAAATCCCTCTAGAAGAAAGGAGTTTAATAATAATAAATATCATTTTTGCTCATTGTAACGCATGCGTTTACGATTTTCCTAATTTGCATTTGATCGGAAATATATTTAAATGAATGTTAAAAGAGTCTTAGCTTCAATACTTAATAACTTCGGAACTATATATATAATGTATAAAGAAAATTTAGAAACGTTCCATAGTTCATGCAATTTTTTTACTAATGTAAACGTAAGATATTCTGTGATAAAACAGAGTTTTGAGATAATAAATATCATCATTTTTTCAGATTATAACTTTTTACCGCTAGATATACCTCTTCTACTGAAACCTAGTTGATACCTAGGTGGTTTTTGCTTGCAAAAATAGCTATGAGTTTTGCATATTAATCATTCTTTATTACTGTAACAACTTTGAAACATCAAAGTTGTTACATTAAGAATAAACATAATGGTTAAATATTATTTTTAACGGACGTTCCATATGCATGTATTGATTTTAAATTCAAATATTTTTTTAATTTTAGTATCATTATTAATTTTTTTAGGAATATTTTGTTTTGAAATAGGAATATCATTGTAGTTTCGCATAAATTAGAATTCCAAAAACATGAATAAATATTAATATATTTACATTTTTTAAGAATCTAAGATATTCTAGAATCCTGGAGTTTTTATTCCTTAAGCCAAAAGGGGGCAAAATTTTCAGACTCACAAGCTATTTTGAATATTTTTTGTCTCGTGATCACTTACAACAACGATCAGGAGTTAAGACGATATTTTTTTAGGTACGAGGATCATAAAAATTAGCATTAAAAATCAACTCAAAATGTCTTAACGGTCCACTGGTCAATCGAGGTCCCGTTAATGCCTATCCCTGCTTTAAAATGTAAGCTCTTGACATATTAGCCCAAATTTGCAAAAAATAATAAGTTTACAAAACAAAACAAATACCTAGAAGATTTTATAAAAATTATATTTTATACTCTATTCATAATAAATTCTGGAATCAAAAGAATAATATAACTATAGCAATTAATTAGAAAGCTTTTTACTTACGTCTAATTAATCAAGATACCTTTGAAATATTTGCAGAATATCATCATGCATCAGTGTTATGATATGAATTACATTTATCAGTCATATCGAACATTTAGCAGTTATAATTGTTATAATTAACATAGCTTTTTTAATCCTGATTTTAGATATTTTGAATGCTTAAAAATGTAACTTTACACAATCTCGCATTGAACTAAAATCAAAATGACAAAGTTATTCCTTAATACCTTGATGGGATTTAGAAAAGAAGCCATTTTCAGAACTTTGTACCATTCGTTGTACCAATGCTGGAAGCCATTCAATACTAGCTTTGAACATTCTAAATAAAACTAATTGCGGACTTATATTTATAGTTGATGAGGTATGAAAATTTGAAGAAAGGAGAGAAATGCTTGATAAAGACATCATCATTTGACAGTAGGTTATGAGCTGGTTAGCTGACTGTCGGTGTTTTAAAATAGCAAATCAATGTAACTTGAAGCGTAACGCAAATATACAATATGGCGAAAGAATATTTTCACATAATTTGCAGCCATAAAAATTAAATTTTCTTGTTTCTCATAACAAAATTATGTTAATACAGGTAATTTTTTAAAACTAATATAAAAGCTAATAGCTAAATACTTTCATCAATGTTTCGAACCTAAGAATATATCTATGAAAAGGGTTTTAAACATTCAAGAGTTGTGCTACTTTTTCCGAAAATCTCATTACTTTTAAAAATAGGAAATGACGGCAAACAAATGTATATGCAAAAAGAAAATATTATTTCCTTTTAGTTAGGACGTAAATAATTTTGATTATATTTTATTCAATCAATAAATATATCAATAATTTATACATTAATGATAAGAAAATTTAAAAATTTGTTGTATTATGACTATTTCTTCTGTTTTCATATATATATATATATATATATATATATATATATATATATATATATATATATATATATATATATATATATATATATATATAAATATATATATATATATATATATATATATATATATATATATATATATATATATATATATACATATATATATATATTAACTTATTAACTGTATACAATAAAACACTTGTTCCTAAGCTCAAAAACATGAAAAAATAATTCTGCATTTGAAGAAAGCAATTTTAAGATATTTTTAAACGTAAAACAAATATGGAAAATGTAATATTTAATTTGTCAAGCTTAAATTTACTTGATTAAGCAACGATTACGATATCAATTTTAAATTTTAGAACAATTTTGAAAAAGTGGGTCAATCTTTCTGTTACAAAATATATATATAAAATCACTAAATAAAAATTACATATATTAAATTCCTGTTTAGAAATGTCAACAAACAATCAATAAAGTATTCGAATAGGAGGATCAAATAGAGAGCAAACATTAAAATGTGAATAAACTACAGTGAAAGTGGAATTTTATGCAATATATTTTATTAGAATTTTTCATGCATGGAATATGACTGATGCATGCCAGAATTTCTTTGCATAAAGTATTTCAATATTTGTTTTCTTGGATCAGGCTAGGTTGAAGAAAAACTATTTAAGTATAGAAAATCAAATGCAGTTTTTGCAATTTGATTTTTTGGGAAAGCATTAAATTGTTATGGATTGGTGAAAAAGAAAATTTTAAAATGAAACGGATTTAAATAAATCTATCTTTTGTTGGTTGAATATTTAACTTACAGTTCTAGAAATATAATGAATTCTAAAGATATTGTTAAAAAGAATAAATAAAAATGAACTTAACAAAAAGATCCTCACTTTGTTACATGAATTTTTGTTTTCTTTCATTTATAATAAATTTATAAGTGAATCATATTTGCTTAAATTCGTTGTATCATTTTATGTACTTCTTAAATACCCACTTGCGATTTTTCAACAGCGGTATTTATATTTCACTTACAAAGGTTATATTTGAGAATTAAATTAACAATAGTTTTTTTTAGTTGAACAAATTATCATACTTAGATTTCTATTGCGTGTATAATAATTGCGCGTTTCAATATTTTCATGTTAAAAGCCCGCATAAGTGATGACATTTGATCGATTATAGTTCAAATTAAAAGGGATTTTGTTGTTAGGAGGAAGTAATTCATTACATAATTGACGTGAAAATTCAAAATATTGTATAGATAAAACCATACTCTTTAGAAAGAAAAATACAGATTTGGATCTTACCTATTATTGAAAAATTAGAGATGGTTGTTTCACTACTCTAATTTCTGCATGTTAATTCCTAATGTTTACTGCATGAATACGTGTGATAATGTGGCTATTAAATATTTATTAAATATATGATAATGTGGATATTAAAATGCTTCTCAACAATTTTCATTTGTTATCTCATATATGTCACGGTGTCAAAAGATAAATCAGAGTTCGACCGAACTTATTTTAAACTTGTACATAGAAAATGAACTTTTAAAAGACTTTCTTCAAAATAAACATTTGAAAACGTTAAACAATGGCGAATGCAATTGGAAAATAAATAGTATGTTCGTTTCATTTCAAAACTTTCCTATTAAAAAAATCACCGAATCTAACAAAAAACAAAAATGTCTAGTTATGAAGGCTAAACATTTTAAAGTCTTACATTAAATCCATACATTATACTTTCAAATTAATTCTTGCTCACTCATTATGTCTAGAATTAATTAATTTGCATACAATTGATAATAATGTAATCATAGTTGAATATATAAAAAAAACAATTTATATACAAGTTGAATTTTAAAAATTAAAAAAAAATATGTATCATTAGAAAAAAATTATAAATTATTAGAAAATGAAATTTTATGAATAATATTTCCATACTTTTTAATATAGTTTAACTTCTAAACTCTCTCGCCATAATATGGAAGATGAAATACATTAGCAATGACTTTATAATTTCACTATTATTATTTTCTTTAAGAATGAATGTTTTGTTTCAAGAAAGTTTGAAAAAATAGCTTATTACAATGAGAAATAATTCATGAAATAACCAATAATCTAAAACTTTATGCCGAAATAAAGAAATTTAATCAGATATCAAGTTTACAGTATAAGGATTTGGAATAACAAGTGAATACGTAGTTTCAAATGTTCACTAACTCATGAGCAATTTTTGATAATAAAGTTAAGAATATTTTTATTTGAAAAAGATTTTTCGTGAAATAAAGAGAACTATTTGCAGTTTATTTTGTATTTATTATGGTTTTTTTCAGTTGTCTAGCAGTAAAATCTCTCATTTTAGTTTGAATATTGAAAAAATTTCATTCATTTTTTTCTAATATGTATATAAAATATTCAAAATTTTTCACTGAAAGGTTTTTGCTTTATAAAGAATTAAATCTCTCAGTATTATTTATTTCATTAAAATATACAATCATAATTATTAAAGGATTTAAAAGTTTTAAATTAAGAAGAGATTAAATATTATTCTTAGTGATTAAATAAAAATGACGAAAACGAACATAAAAATAAACATATAGTCATGCTTTATTTCATCAGAAAATTTTATGTTATTTGTACGTATATTTAAATATATATTATATTTAAAATTTTGCATTATACTTTAGCATATTATATTTATTAGAACCCCTATTATGACTAATGATTAATGAGTTTTATTAATGAATACATACATACATACTTACATACATACATGCATACATGCATGCATACCTACACACAGACAGACAGACACACACACAGACACACATACATGCATGCATGCATATATACATATAAACAATCATTAAATGATACAAAATCATTAGACCGTGGTTAATCATAGGATTACAACATGATTCTGCTTGTATTAAAGGGAAAAGATTATAAACTTAAAATGCTGGTCTTGGATTAATATCAAAATAAGTACGCAATTATATGAATATAATACTATTTTAAAATTATGTATATAATGATATTTAAAAATAAACAAGCAGTATACTTAGTTTTTGCCAAATTTTTTCTAGTTTCGAAATGGATCGCATTTTACTACTTTCAGGTAATCTATAAGCAAAATGAAGAAAATCTATCATATAGGAATCTATGATTGAAGTATTTAATACTGTAAAACACCCATAAATATAGTGAAATAAACTACCCAAATAAATACTTCATTAATAAAAGTTTATAAAATTGGACGTACAATATTAAGTAAACGAACTTTTTAAGAGAAAGATATCTTTTCGTGGTCTAAAATTGAATCGAGTACTTTCAAATAAATACTGAACCACTGTAATGACTAATGAAGTCATTAAAATTCTTACTACACACAGCACACACATTAAAAAATTAAAGTAAGCTTATATAAATGGCTATGTAATTTTGGAACTATAAATTGTGATATAAACTTTTAATATAATTGACATAAAAATAAGTTAAAAGTTAATAATTTAAAAAGGTTTATATATTTCCTCGGATGTATTCTGTCACAGAACTAAATGAATGGCAGAAAATAAAATAAATTACTTGAGTCCTGGTGAAAGTATTCCTCAAACTATTTGGAGAGAACAGTTCAACAGGAACATGAAATTCGTTAATGAATGTCTGGATTCTAGTATCGTATTTATATTCTCTCTTTATATGTATTTGATGCTGAGGGCAACGTTTGCTTGAATAAATATAGTTAATGCTAGTATAAAGTTTTGAAAATGTGTACCCATTTTGAAGCCTTTATTTATTGAATTCTGAGGAATTTTTCAAAATGTTTATAGTATATTCATTCCTAAATCTAGTAAAGGATTAATGTTGACTATTTTTAGAAATTCGTGACATGAATGATTATGGTGATATATTTATGACCATAACGGTTGCATAAATTTTCATTTTTTTTAAATTTAAATTTAGGAAATAAATTATATTTAGGTATTTATTTAAAAACGCTTCGAATAACAAAAGAAGGCCTAAAGATATTTTATGTAATTTTTTTCATTACATTTTAAATGTGTATTTCATGCAAATATTAATTTTTAAATTATGGAAATAAAATTAAATTTTGTTAGAGAAAATATTAATTTAATTTTGTTTCAAGATATACTACATAAAAATGTTGCTATCGTTAAAATAAAAGTTAATTTGCATATTAATAAGATATATTCATTTTAATTATGAGATACTTATAGTGAAATTTTAAATGAATGGTTAGTTAAATTCAAAAAATTTGTTTTTATTAAAAAGAAATTATTGAGCAATAGAATAATGTTAAGAATTATTTATTTTATTATTATTTTTATTATATCCATCTCTATTCCCTATATATATATATATATATATATATATATATGAAGTTTTACCGGAGTTAATTCTTTTATTAATTATATTTTTATTATGGTTTTGTATGTAACATGTGCAGTGGAATTAAATACGTTTGAGTCCTATGTAATTTTTTAAAATCACATTTAAGAAATTTTTTGGAGATTTCAAAATTATTTTATCCAGTATCAACGTACTTTTGGTGGCAAGTTTTAAAAATTAAAATTACTTAAATCGTCTTTTTATTAGAATCAATGTTTAATTCAAATTTGTTCTGATTTTAAATCAACTAATTGGGGACTTAAATGTCGTTTAGCAGGGCATCAGTTTTTAGTTTTGGAGATTTTAGCATTATTTTTAGTAAAATGTTTATAAAATAAGAAAATGATATGTGTTTGAATTATAATTTATAATACAGAATCACAAGCAATTTTTATATTTGAAAAACTTTAAGCTGACATTTTTTCTTTTGTATAATTTTAGCCCTGGTCTATTCCATTTATCAGTTAATTGGAAGTATATGATCATATCATCATTTATTTATTGTTGTGCTTAACTGAATTCTTACAGAGAAAAAAATAAATTATTATCTTTAAGATTTCGAATAAAATGATTAGTTGTAGAAAAAAATATGAGTAGAGTTTTAAAAAGATTATCTCAAAAAATACATTTTATAAGTACTTAAAAGGTAAACATTAACATTTGAATCTTATGTATTTTTTTAAAATCACGTTTAAGAAATTTTTTGGAGATTTCAAAATAATTTTAGCCAGTATCAACGTACTTTTGTTGGCAAGTTTTAAAAATTAAAATTACTCAAATCGTCTTTTTATTAGAATCAATGAAACAAATGTATATAGTGCTGCTTCCACATCGTCTTCGGAATTCATTGAATGAAAATGGTTTGAAAATGGCATACATCTGTACGTTATTTTTTCTTAAGTTTCCTATTAGATCAAAATAAAAGTCCCTCATAAGTAAATAAATCCTCAAAAGTAATCCGGAGTTTTCGTATTTTTATTTGTTTCTTTCCAAAAACTTAATTGTCAAACTTGCCGAATCATTAGAGGCATTGAGAACGGGGCTCTTAAGTTGTCTGACATGCATTTTTGAATAATTTTTAAAAAACATTCAGTAGTTTCAAACTAGAAAATACTTTTTCTTTTTAGCTGGACGGCTTTGATCAATCAATAATTTTTGGGTTAGGATGTTCTTTAAGTACCAATATTTTATGTGTTTGATGTGTCTTGTTTCAATAATGTGTTTCAACATCAAAGATACTACGTTTTATCGCCAGTTATTATGACGAAAGCAATGAGATGATCATTATCTTTAACCAAGTTTAAGGTTTCATTTATTGATTATTACCTACTTCTCTTTTTGGCCCTCAGTTAAATTATAAAGAAACTCATTGTTAAATTAATTATTGAGTTTATTCTTCTTTTAACTTATTCAAAATAACAACTTGATGTCTTCTCGTTGATTTTTACTTTTGTCTAAGATTTATTATATACTAAACTTCTTGTAGTTGGTCAACAAAAATTCGTTTGCTGCAATAAAGTAGCCAAGAATTTGAAAGTGGTCCCCATATAATGCAATAGAGTTCTTTGTTACAAATATTACACGCAATTTTAAAAAAAGTAAAAGGGAACCAAATTAAAAGCATATTTGATGCAGTTCCTCTTACAGCATTTAATATTTCAAGAATAAAACTCTACTATGTATTGTTTCACTTAAGTTTATCGAAGTTTCATTCAAGTGAATGAAACTTCGATAAACTTAAGTGAAATATTGTAAAATTTGTCAAACATTACAAAGACATCATTTACCAGATTATAAATTGAATTATATTACAGGCTTTGAGAAAACTAATTTACTTTTCGATATTTTGCAAATTCTGATGAATTGCTTTTTTTTGAATTATCTCAATTCATTGCAATTACATTTTAATTAGAAGATTTTAATTGGTACGAAAAAGTATACATGTATATTTCTTTAAAAAGTTCGATTTTATCCTCTATTAATTTCAGAAACTATGACGTTTAAAAGTGGAAAATTTGATTATGAAACTGTATCTATAATCTAGTTTTAATAATTGCATACGAACATCATATAGTAACTAATATACCTGTTGATAAAAAAACCAATTAATGAAAAAAGAAACAGTCATTGAAATTTTTCTTCGACGAGTCACAGTCCTTGTTTTAAATTCATGGTTTTCTAATGACAAAAATGCTGCAAAATTTTATGATTTGATTTGTAATATAAAATAGGGAGAAAAGTATTTGATTTTTTTTATTTAAAATAAATTCATGATTTTATTCCACGTATTTATTATTGATTTTAATCTATAAGTTCTGAAATACTTTGTAGAAACCTTAAGTGAAACATTTCCAACGCATATTTTAAGCATCAAAATTATTTGTCTACTAGTGATCAATATTTTTTGAAATTTTTAATGATGGTACAGAGGAAAAATCATTTCAAATGAACGTATGTTGCTTAAATTTATTCAGATAAGTGCCGAAAAATTGACTGCGGACCAATAAAAGGATAAAACTAATCTCACATATGCCACTTAATTATAATGCAACAATAGTATCAAATCAACTACACATTCCCAAAATTATATTACTCTGCTTAAAAACATATTTGATAAACAGTAACACAGTAATACCATATTTAAAATACACTAAATATAACAAAATAAACAGTAAAAGTTCTGTGCAAGGGATTTAGGCTTTTAAAAACCAAACTTTCTTATATACAATAAGTAAACAATTACATTTCATTTCTTCGTTTTGTCTCATATTAAACTCGAAACAAATAAAAAATACGATCATTTGTATATCATTTGAAACCAGAATGTTGGAATCAGGAATCGTTTGGATCAGAAATATACGATACATTAAATTATTTTATTTTAAAATAATTGCAATAATGATTATAAAACTACATAGAATCACTAATAATTAAATTCGCTTTGAAGCATTAGTGATTATGCTTTTGACATTAGTTCCTTTTTCAATGAAACAGTGGATAAATTTGTTTAACTATTTGAAACTGAAAAAATTAAAGATCATTAAAATATGGAAATTATATTTCTTCCTTTTAGATTTTAATGATGAGCTTAAAAAATATAATTGCACGGGTGGCTTGAAAATCTCTAAAGATCAGTTAAATTTAAGCACAAAAAGATATGCTTTAATTATAAAAAAAGCTAAATATTGACTCATTAAATTCATTAGTATTCTATGAAAAATAAGAAATCTTATTCAGCATTTGGAAATTTAAGAATTTTATAGTTAATTTTTAAAAAAATGCAGATGTAAGCTTTGTAATTAATTCTACTTCAGTATTAAATCAAAGAAAATATTTCAAGCAATTAATGAAGTGAAGTTTAATGCTTCGTTCACTATTTTTTCATTTATTTCACTTTAATAAGTGATAGTTTATGCAATAGATATGCTTTTTTAAAAACAAGCATGACATTCATAAATAAATATTAAAAATAAAATCCAAATCATTCTGAAATTATTCAAGAATTTTGCGACGTAAAATTCAAAGTGAATAATGTTATTCAAGAATCATAAAGAGAAATCACATTTTTTTTAAAAAATGCAAAATAACTTTGAATTGGATCTTTCTCTGATAATACATTTTCTGGATGAATTTTAAAACATTTAAAATGGCAAAATTCTTAGAACTTTTGACAATTTTTATATTTTTATTTATGTTATTTGAATAATTTTGTCAAAACCTTTTGTATCTTTAAAATTTTAAATCTGAAACATCTAAGATAGTCTTTAATACCTTGTCTTACAAATAACAAATTAACTCCCTCCAGGAAAATCTTTCTTTAATTTATTTCGATGATTGTTAATATTAAAAAAATATTCAAAAGTGAAATAAAAATTATAAAATTCACCCTTTAAGGAAGAAATTATCAATATTATTAATTTTAACTTACTCAAAGTATTTTTTATTTCAAACATTAAAAATAGACTTAAAGTTTAAAAATTTATTTACTAGTTTAAAATGTTCATTGAAATAAAACTTTAGAATTAATTGTCCACAGTCACAATATCGCCCTCTTCATTCGTTCATGTTTAGTTCTATCACTTTCATATAAAATAATTATTGAATATTACTGAATTTTTCCATTCATTTTGTTCAGTTATGGTATAACTCTTGGAATTAAAAATTGCAAAATGTAAAAAGGCATTGTTTTTTATATTATTTTTAAGGGACTATAAAGTAGGTTATTATAAAATCATTAAAAGTAGTTTAAAACATCTGTAAATATGTATGCTATTATTACTATTTATAAGTTAATGATTTTGAAAAAATAACTATACATAAACTTTATTATTAAAAAGTAAATTGTTTGCATTGATAAGGGAGTTGAAAATTTTGCACTGAAATCTGTAAGTGAAGAAGAGAGATGGAAGAAGCTAAAGAACAAGCAAAATTTATGAAAAATACCAGAGCTAAAATGAAAAAGTTAAAATCAAAATATATGATAGGAACATGTTCCTCAATTTCATGCTTATATTCAGATGTGGGTAATTGAAAATAACGAAGAAAGCTGTTAACTCTATTTTTAACGTAGACAAAACTTTCAATTTCAAAGCTCTTGCTTCAATTTAAATTAATAAATAAAAGTAAATGATTAATCACTTCGGGCTGATTTTTATAATTGTTATAATTGTCTTTAGTATAATAAATACATTACATTATATTATATTATATTAAATAGAATAAAAATCTAAATTTTTGTTTTCAGATATTTATCACATAAAAAGTTTTTTGCTATTTATTTGAATTTTCTTTCCCAACCGCGGGCACTTGGGTGACGAACACTACTCCACAACGCCAGAAACTGCTACTCATTTGTCGTTACCCAGCGGGAACCTGTGAACCAAGTCATGGAGGCGAGCAGGTTGCCTGTGCAATACTACCACCAACTCGTTTATAGGGTGGGCCACATTCATACAACATCACAGAAAAAAGGACAGAGAAACACAGAGAGAACAGAGAAAGAAAGTAACATCCATGCCCGAACAGGGATTCATATTTGGGACCCACAGATCCGGATTTGAATCCCGGTTAGATCGATGTCTAAAAAAAGGTCGATGTCTCAAATCACTCTCAAAAAAGGTGTCTCATATGGTATTGTTGAACTATTAATGGCTAACATTTCCAACAGCTACTAATTATAACGAAAAGTTGTAGCTAATAATTATTTTTGATGAGTCATCAGTGATAAAAAATAGAATTGAATCATGTAGTTGGAACTTTCTGATTTTGATTATATTGCTGAGCAATCGTGTATCTCACCAATGATCTATTTCTATTATAGTCATTGATGGTAAAAATAATAAGTAGTATCTAATTTCTGTAATAAAGACAAACGAAGATATTATACAAGAATAAAACTTTATTTTTAGACAATCATCTCATGCAATTTCTAGTTTAGAAAATTAACCAGTCGTAAAAAATTCAGAATGAGATATGGCTCAGACAATATAGTGAGTGATCGTAGTTTTTTGTCAAATGTAGATTTCGTAATAGCTAATGGAAAATAATAATATAGTAGTGTAAAATAATAAACCTTTTTTCCAGAAAAACTCACGTATATTTTTAAGATGTACTTGTAAATTAAACGAAAATTAAAAGGTGTAGGAACATTCTGAATTAAATGGTGATTTTTTATAATTACGATTACACACTAATGGCTAATGTCTTTCATAGGTACAGGCAAATTGTTAAAATTTTTTATTAACTTTTGTATAAATCACTGATGATATATACGTATAACAATAATTTCTTATCTTTAAAAAATTATCATATAAAATTTCTTGAGATGTAGAGGTAAACGAAATAGATCAGAAAGTTGCAATTAAGATGATGAAATAGCAACCGCGCTATTTGCAAATACAGATATTTCGTATTGATAAAATTAAAATAAGAAAGCGGATTTTTTTACGAGACAAAAGTCAAAAATATTCTTATAAATAGAACAATCGGGATTTTGAAAGATAGGTCTGAATACTTATTAATTATATATTGAATTTGGAAACTTAACCAAAGTTTTCATTTTAAATTATACTTTTTATTATTATTTTGGAAATAAATTAAAAATTTTTATTAATATTCATTTCTAACATGTTGAAATAATTACCATTAATTCAAATATTTTTTTAACTGCTTATGTTCCCCATCAACATTAAAATTTAAATTTAATATTTCATGAATTCAGTTTATTTTATGAATTTTAAAATTTTATGAATAAAATTTGCACTTAAAAAAGACGGTATGCTGTTTATTAAAAGGCTTGAATCCTTTAATTTGAAGTATTTTGAAAATGAATTTTATTGGAGCAATATGTGCGTTATATATCTGTAATTGAATTCAAATGCAAATAATATATTAAGAAATATGCTAAAGTTTATAAATTTTAATATTGGTAATAAAATAAATGTAATATTACGGGAATATCAATCATTTTAGGAAATACATATTAATTGGAATATTTGTGGAAAAACGTACTTTTTATTTAATGATTGTTAACACATATTTTTATATTCAGCTTTTTTCATTTACCTGAAAACATGTTTTAAGATACTAACAAATAACTAGTTATATTATTTTTAATTTAATTTTCCTATGAAATAAAAATTTTTAGAGCAAATATAAGAATTTCATAACGTTAAATATTCTCAATTATAAGAAAGCAAACAACAGAAAAAATATTATTTCTGTAAATCTTTTATAAAGAAAAGAAATTGAGCATTACAAAATGTGCTATATCTTAATAATCGAAGTATTTTTTTAGTAAGCTTTGCTGAGAGTAAATTATGAATTCATGTTTATAAGAAAAGTAATTTCGATACAAAGAAATTTATAGACATTTATCAGTAAATTTAGTACATTTTTAATTGCAGCAACTTTTAAAATATGAAAATAGTTATATTCGAATAAATAAAAACAAAAATTGCTTAGTTTTAGTAAATTGCCATTCTGTACAGAAAAATATATTGCTTTTGTTATTTTAATTTTTACTTGCAACTTTATAATAAGTAATATTTGTTATACATACTTGTCATTTAGTAAAAATAATATGTAAACATGAAAATTTTCATTTTCATTGACATTTAATTCTAAATATGCCTGTTAAAGCATTTTATAAATTAAATTTTTCATTAATGTTTTTTTCTTTATTTTTAACATAACAGTACAAATCATCAGTTTCATATATATATATATATATAAGCATAGTAATAATATATAGTTCTAAAGAAATGCATAATTATTAAATCTGAAAATATATTTCAATATGGCAAGTAATTAGTATGAAATGATTTACAAGAAAATATATAATTAGCTTATTTTAAAGCATTAATAATTTTTTTAAAAATGATTTGTTTGTTCAACTATACGCGGAATTCATACAAAAAAGTTCCTTTTTATTCATTCGTTGGATATTAATGCATTCTATTCAGGCACAGAAGTATCGAATTCAAAAATGTCGCTTTTGTAAATAACTGTCGGCAACTCGTCAGACATTCGTATCACATAACATACCAAATATGTCGGAAAATAACTTTTGTTTTGAGTAAAGTTTCTTTAAAACGCAGCAATCATACTTGGATAGAAATTGAAGATGCCTATACAACAATACTGCCTTCCAGGTAGATGAAAAAGAATGAATATAATCTGGAAAAACTTTATCATAGACGGAAAAATGTTTTTATTTTGTCATACAATTTTTGAAAGGAAATACATTATGAAATGTCAAGAAATAAAACTTGGAGAATGATATGTTTCCGGTAGTTATTTGTATGTGTGTGTATGTCACCTTTTCTCAGATTTTAAAAAAATATTGCATTTTTATAATTTTTTTCCACCTTATTTTTACTTACGAATGTTATACAAAAATCTGCTGTCAGTTTAAAAACATAAATGTAAGTAACTTAAAACTTGTTGAAAGAGAGCTGGATTTCTAACTTAATAACTTTTAAAATGGTAATATGAGTAATTGCCTATATTTCAAATCTTGTCAGCAATATCAAAAAACAATTTAAATATTGAGAATATGAATGAGTTTCTACTATTATTTAAGAAATATCTTTTAAAGTGTTGCAGTAATGTATGATAAGTTATTGAAATACATTTAGTTACTTGTATGAAAGTTATTAATATACTAGTGCACGAAATATAAGCAACCAAATCACTTTTTCAATAGACAACCAGAAAATTGCTGAAAAGAGCTTCTTACAAATTACTACAATGAAAAGTTGGTTCAGAATTATAGAAAGGTAATATATATGCAAATATAAGCCTTATTAGTATTTTAAGTTGATACACAAATAATATATAGTAATTTAATAAATAAGAAGAAAAAGCGTCAACTACTTTAACAAGCGACAATGAAGCTGCAAGGGAAGCTTAAGACGTCTTTATTCGTGATGGAATGAATTGCAAACTAGAAAAGAAGTGAATTTAATATTTGTTATACCTGAGAGTGTGGAATAAAATACTCTATAGATTTTTAGCTTAGGAAGCTCTCCAAATGTCAAGTCTGTAGGAAAGATCGATGGTGGTTGACCGAGGTAAACAATATTAACTATTTAATCGGAGAGAAAAGAGATTAAAAACAACTATAGCAGCAATACTGCCTGCTCAGAATTCGCTCATGATAACTGGATATAATAGATGCATCAATAACAAATAGGTATTCCCTTTAATTATGATCAGAATCCTTCATTAAGGCGATTTACCCTGCAGAAGCACTTAATGCTGTACAACAATGGCAGAAGGATATTAATCACCATTTTCAATGGTATAGAAAATAAAATGTCTAAACACTTCATCAATGAACAATTCATGTCTTCTTTATCCATTGAAAAATATTTTAATTTGAAGAATAATTCTTGGAACCAGTTGATACAAGAAACTTTCATGATACTAATATCAAGTGACAAATGTACCATTGTCAGTGATTCTGCCATGCTTACATAGGAATGAATTGTGATGTGCGTTTTCAAGATATTACATTATGGACAATGAAGTACTTATAAGAAATAGACATTATGATAAATTATAATCACTTATGTGTTTTCTTTTATTTTCCTGTAAATCATGACTATATTAAAGGATGCTATTGCTATTGACTTTATTTTTATGGATTTCATTCTATGGTAATATAAAATACGTGTTACTGAGGAACTATTAGAAAGTTAAACTGTTCCCATAATTAATTAACAAGAGTATTTCGCTGATTCACATTTTATCAAACATGAGTAGTAGTTTTAGGAAGATCCCTGGCAACATGCTTTTATTCTCTGGAGAGCATCTATAACTAAAGCAAAAGTCTCTTGAATAATGAGGAAGAATTACCAGATAAGTAAGTGTTAAAGAATTGAGAGCGTCATATAAGCATTGCAGTTAAAAGAATTGATATTTCAAAGAGGTTTTAGTATGTTGTTTTTCCTCCTGACCTTATGATTTTTTAAATCAATAGCATTTTGTCAACTAAGGAATTTTTTTAATCTGTAATGTATGTTTCATTCATTTTTTAAAATACTAAATTTTAATATATTTAAATCTCTTATTTCTTCACTGTGAGCAGATTTGTTATAAAATTAAGGATCGATAAGTTGTAATATTTTACATATTAGAAATCAATCGATGCCTTTGAAAACATAAATTATCTTAATTTTTTATGTAAAATATACTTTATTGTTGAAAATGAAAATAAGAAAATAAATTATAGTAATTAATTGATTAAGTATACTTATGCATAACTTCTTTTAATCTCATAAAAATCTTAGTAATCTTAAAAAAAATTTTTTTTAGAATATTAAAAAATCACAATCTGTTTTGATTAAAATGATGTTATACAACATAAGACGACCATTTTAATGTATTAAATTTTGAAACTAATTAAGGTTTAAAATTTTTCATTTGCAAAAAGAATTGAATATTCATTATGCTTCCTTTAATCTTGTCATCATATTTAATTTTTATACCTAGAATGCTTTTATTTATTTATTTTTCAATAAATATGACTTTTTCTCTCTCTCACCCATTTTCTTATTTAATAGATATTTTGACATGCTCTTAAAGTGTTATTAAAAATTAAATACGATATATATCCATAATACTAGAGAATTCTCCTATTATAATCAATTTAAGAGCTGATTCATCAAATAAGAACTCTAAGATTTGTTTTTATTTGATTAAAAAAAATAATCTGTTTCTGATTTGTTAAATTTGTAAATTACTACAATTTTTACAACAAATTAATTTTACTTTTAAAAAAAAATAACAAGTGAAAGAAGCATTTGAAATATTGCAGTTAAAACTTTAATAATTTATTATATTGCTTAGTATAACATTACGTTTTATCAGATAAAAATATTTGATTGAAAATAATTTATCAATTTTATTGTAACGAGTATCTAAAATGTATATGAAACAAATAAGCAAATAATTTCTAGGGCTCGAAAAAATTAAAATTATCTTTAAATTCTACTTTAAAAATAATTCTTGTAATATCCCATTTCTTGAAACTTTTAAATATATTTAAATGTTGGTTTATTTATTCTTCAAAAAATTACATAATTATATCAATTTTTCAAATTAAATCAATTTATCTTTTTAAGTAACTTTTATTTTTAGGAACAATTAGAACAAGACCTTAAAAACATACAATTCAGTTCGGTGCATGTTTCGGAAACCATTCAAGTTGCACTGGTTTAATTCGTTTCGTAATTCATCTGCTTGTTTTTTTTAACAGGCACTTCACCTTCTTCAGTTAATTCAAAGATATCCATTCGTTCATTGCAAAGAAAAATAAAATAAAAGTAAATCGGCAATCAATAATAGAACACAGTTTACAAACTTTCTAGTCAGAAGAATACTCTGACAAGCAGATGTTTTTTGCATTTTGAATTTATATCATTGCTTTAAAAAACAGCATGAATTTCAAATTTTCTCAGGAAATATATTCACTGTCAAAAATGTATCATCAAAACATAGCAAGAAAAATGTATTCTTTTCACACTTGTTTTGGTGTTTTCAAATTTCAGTTCTTGGTAGCTATTTCACCCGTTGCAAAGAAAAAAACAAGCTGAATATAAAAAATGGAACACAGTTTACAAACCTTGTATGCTAAAGAAGTAATTGACAAGCAACTGTTTAACATTTTAAATTCATTTATTTGCTTTAAAAATCAGCAAAATTTTCAAATTTTTTTGGAGGACGTATTTATTATCAAAAATACATTATCAAAACATATAAGAAAAATATATTTAGCTCATAATTGTTTTGTGTTTTCACTTTTCAGTTTTTGTTGGTATATTCATAAGTTCAATTCCTTATATTTTGGTTATTTTAAATATTTCATTGAGTCTTCAAGTTTTGTAATGTATTTTATGGAAGTCTAACCACCTTATATAAATATATTGATGAAAATATGGTAACAATAGAAATATAAATAGCTTAGGAAACCGAGAGAAAAACACATATTAAATGATGATGATCTTATGAAATCGCTGTAAATCAGGAAAATTGATTTAGATAAAATATACAGATAATTATTAATGATGACTATTAAAAACGTTTATTAATAGGCAGAATAATCAGAACCAAATATTTATAATTAATCAAATTTTGTACAGAATGATAAAATTGAATGATTTCAAGCAAAATATTGAAACTTCTCCAAAAATTCTCTTAAAAATATAGAAGTTTGATTTACTAGTAAATATCGCGTTGATATTCTTGAGTTATAGTAATATCCCTTTAAAGATGTATATAGATTATCGTTGAATTATTTTTAAAGATTGTCTATATACTACGAGGGATTAAACATCAAAATATATATATATATATATATATATATATATATATATATATATATATATATATATATATATAGAGAGAGAGCTTTATGAGGCAATTGTAAAATTAATTAAATAAATGTGTATCTTCATTAAAGGATCATTAAAAACTGCATGAAGAAAATTACAATGGTAATTTATATCATGATTTTTGTGATATAAAGAAAAGAGTCCATTAAAGTTTAAATGCGTGGAATTAAATTGCTATTTATAAATTAAAAAATAGTTCATTTAAATATGTAATATAAAGTGTAATATAGTGTAACATAAGTGAAATATGTAATATAAGTTTCATTTAAAAAGATAAATCTTTATAAATAATATTTAACAAATTGTTTCTAATGATATTTAATTCTCTGAGAATTATCATTAAAACAATAAAGTGCGTCACACATAATTTTTTAAAATTGATAATTTCTTTAACAGAATTCATATAGCTCAAAGCTTTAAGTAACCTAAAAAAAACAAATCCTTTTTAATAATAAATTTAAAAATAAACAATTTAAATTTAAAATTTAAATTAAAACAACCTAACAAAAACACAATTATGATAAAAAAATTATTGATTTATAAACATTGAAACGAAGAACATAGAATGTATTTTAAAACTCCTTAAGTAAAAAAAATTTTAATTTTAGTTTGAAACGAAATTGGATCTACCGTCAAAATTTTTCATTCGCCTCCCATTTCACAATGTATATACTTATAGAGGTTTAAAGTCACAAGAGTAAATTCAAGTAGGGTAAACAAGAGAAATAGATTCAAATGCACAAATAATATACTTACGCAAGATTAGTACAAATGTTCTATTTCCAAAAACACAAAGTAATTTTCCATGTTATGCCAGTAGAAATAGAAAGAAAACACGACAAAAAATAGTAAAAAAGGTTAATGAAAGTTGCTCCTTATTCCTTAACTGTGTACTTCGAAAAGACAAACAGTAGTTTAAATTTTACAGGCGCAAAGCAAACAGGTTGAAGTTGAGTTTGGAGCAACCCACGCGCAAAGCAACGTTCAACAAAACGCGCAAGCTCAAGAAAGAATAAGAAAATACATGGGGAAAAAAAAGAAGAAAAGAGAGATCGAGAAACAACACTCCTCTCCACCCCCTTAGAGAGGATATCGTGATCATTTTCAATGGTTAAAAGAGAAAAGTGATGCTTTTTTCACAAAGATTTTTGCCAAGCCATGTATCTTGGTTAGGAATTTGAAACCAGATGCCATTTTTAGCGCGAGTCGGAGAATTCAAATGTGTTGTGTTGCATTTATGTAAATGATGAGTATTTTCTCTTTTCGCTATAAGTGATATATTTAACTTCTGTGGGTTTAAGTTTATGGATGTTCAAAAAGTATGTTTTGACGCCACATTTTTTTATATTTGCTCTTCTAGAAATGAATGCTTTCATTGAAAATTTAGGTGTGTTGTGTTTTTGCAAGGTTTCTTTATATCAATAAAACAATGGCAAATATTTTTTCAATAAATATCTATAATCAAAAAACAAAATCTATTATAACAGATACACACACACACACACACACACACACACATACACACATACATACATACTATATATATATATATATATATATATATATATATATATATATATATATATATAACATCTTTTTGACTTCCTTTCAGCACAACTTTTTTTATACACGAGGAACTTAAACGTAAAATGGATACCGAATCTTACAAATATTCATACCAAATGTGGGACTCGAAACTATGCACTTTTAACGAAAGGCCGATGCATTAACAATTAAGCTGCTAGATCAGCGTCTTACATTTGGATATTGTAATATACAAATTATACTGTAAAAATAAGTTTTATGAAGCTTCACATTTAATATTATGTTATTAATAACAATGGAAAATTCTTTTCAGTACTTTACTTTAATTAAAAAAATATGCCCGAGCATATCTTTAAAAATTTATAAAAAAGCCTAGAAGTTGTGCTGAGTAAAACAAGATTTAACAAAATGCAACAAATTAACGACTTTTACTTCAGACAGATTTTCTGAGTTGTAACTGGGAATTTATCAATTTAATAAATATAATAAGTTATTTTGTAAATATTTTACGAACTAAAAGCAAAACATTAAAGCTTAACTAAAAGTATACTACGCATATTAAGTATACTACTTATTTTTTGAAACTTATTTTTTGAAAAACAACTATTAGTAGTAAGTGATAAACAATTGCGATACAAAGCTCAATTTTAGATACATTTTGTTTTTTATATGCTTATATATATGTTATTTAAATAAAATGTGCGATAGTATAACATAAAAAAATGTTAAAGTATAATATCATAATAGTTATTTAAATAAAATATTACAGATTGCTATTACATATTTGGAATTTGAATTACTTATCTGTTAAATTAATTACAATAATAATAAAAAAAACCATGTTAACATTATTAAGGAAAGTAAAATGCACATCACTAGTTTTAATTCTTTTATAGCTGAAATTAAAAAAAATATTAAGTTACATAGTTTATTTCATGCATATTAATTTAAAATTATATGGACATTATATTCTTTTTTATTAATGAAGTAATTTTTGAAGTAGAAATAAACAATTAATTGGTAAAAACGTTTGAAAATTACGAATCCCATTTAAAAAATTTAAGTAATGAAACTAATTTAATTTATTAAGAAAAAATGCTGTTCATTCAAATGTTTTATAATTTCGTCTTTTATTTTCCTTAAAGAGAACATTAATTATTCCGTTGAGAATTACGCGCAAAGACCTTCGACTTTTCCTAACTTAAAAGCAGCTTTTCTTTAAGTCAGTTTTACGTTCAATAATAAAGTAAATCAACTTTGGATAAAAAAATAACTATTGCCAATTCATACATTATTAACAAGCGGCGTAACTGTTATTATTTGTCCTTAGAGTACTATTTATTTTATTTACAACAGATTGTAATCATCTACTTTTTCAATGTTTTCCAGAATAATTGAGTTAGAAATATTCTGTTCTTAGAATGTGTTGTTTTTAATAAAATTAATTCAGTTCAGAATAAATAAAATTAATGACCATCTAAACTACTTAAGTAAATGTTTCTTAATCCGTTTTGGAAATTCCAATCTTTTTTGAAATACTTAAAGATAATATTTATATTTTTTAAAAAAATATGTTGAATAATGAGATAATTGTGATTAAGTATTTTTAAATATTTAGTTTCATAAAAATTTCTTTATAAATTGACATAAAAAATATAAATTCAGTTATTACTCAAAAATATAAAAGGAACTACTTATTTATAATAAAAAGAAGCTATTTAATAATTTACTTTTAAAACACACATTTTTTAAATCTTTCTGAAAATTTCGTTTTAAAATATTTTAGTTAAAGTATTACATTAAACTTTTCAATTTTAATGGATAATGCAGCGTGATTATGATTTTAAATGACTCACTTAAATTCTATTCTATATCGAATGTAGCTAGAATGGAATTGTTTCTCTCTCTCTTTTTAAACAAATGCGAAGCTGTTCTTAGTTCCATAATTTCAGTTCCATAATTTATTTAATTTGATACATTCTCATTCATACATTCTCAGTTCCATAATTTATTTAATTTGAAAATGTTAGATTTGACACACACACACACACACGGACACGCACACACACACACACACACACACACACACACACGCACACACACACACACACACACACACACACACACACACACACACACACACACACACACACACATAAATCAAAAAACTTATTTTTACATTCAATATATATATCTTGAATGTAAAAATAAGTTTTTTGATTTAGCCTTCTTCTAAGTTATTGTTTCTTATAGTTCATATTTTTGTGTTAGTAAATTGTATTAAATAATGAAATTGAGAAACTTTATAAATTTATTCGGTTACAGAATAAAAATAATTCGTATTTCCGTAAATGTAACTAAGTACTTGTAAATAAATTTATAAATTCGCTAACTAGAAATGTTTAATTGCTTTAACACATAATCAATATCACTAATAACATGGGATTGTTTTATATCTTAAGATATGCAATATATTATTTTATTTGAGATATGTTGGTTACAATTTCTAAAACTTATAAAGTTTAATGATTCGATAACACTTTAAAATGCAGTACTTGATAATTTTTATAGTTGATGTTATTTATAATAATTACTTTGTGATAAAAGATTAAATTACAATAATGATAATGTTATAATTATAACAGTAAGAGATAAAAGAATAAAAGACTGAAGTGATACTTTTATATTTTGTAATTTGTTTTGACGATTTCTTATTAATTATATGGTTGAAAGAAAAAATTAGGTTATGTAATATATTCTGGAAGTAATGAATATTTGGAATAGAGGTGCTTTCGAATCTTGACTAAGCAGAAAATTTGTGTCACATTACTTTCTGAAAATTCAAACTTAATATCTTTGCAATAAAACATACTGATAAAAAATATCTGATGCAGATTTTAAATTTTTTATGTCAGTTTTATTCTCATTTACTTATTACAGTATCGAATTACGATTATATTAGTTAATTTCAAAATTTCTTGAAATTTGGAACTTGATTGGTACTAAATTTTAAGTTTCTTGCATAAACACAGTAATTACTAAAATTCAATAATTAAAAGTACACTTAATAACTTTTTGATTAAATTTAATATTATTATATCAAAGCTTTGCTTGGTAATGTTGCGTTGATTGAGAAATTATTTTTTAAATACAAAATTCTGTTCAACTCTCAATATATAATTTTGTAATAAATTAGTTATTGAAAATTTAAAAAAATTAATTAAAATGCTCAACTAATATGGATTTTCAAGATTTATATTCCTCTTAGGTTTCATAAGTCTCAAAAGTTTATATTTTGAATCATTTATTATTCTTTGATTTTTGTTTTTCCACATGCATTTCATCAATAGAACTAATTTCTGATTTATGGCATTTGAACTTCATACCTTATATCTTTCATCGGATGAGTTCTATGAGTTTTAATTTACAAATCTTTCGTAAAATTTACAAAACTCGAATTATTGACTTTTATATTTCGTATTTTGTGCATTTCTTGAGTTTGAAACATCAAATACGATTCCACTTTTCAAGTTTTCTGTCTTTGGAAATTTTAATGGGTATCAAGTTTTCGAATTACAAATTTATCATAAGATGTTAATTTCCAAATTTAGAAACTCAAGGGATAAGCGCGAGTTTTAAAAATAATTATCCTACATATACTTTCAATATCATTAGAAAACTGAAAACTTTAAAACAAGCAGAATGATTATTTATTGAAATGAAAATGTCAGAAAAAATGTCATTTTAAACAGAATGATTTAAAATGAAAATGATTTAAGTAAATATTTATTGTAGAGTTTTTCTATTTAATAAAAAAACTGAACGACAGAAAAAAAATTTGCTTAGATATTCTTCAAGAAAAGTGTCATAATTTATGATGTGGGTAATTGAATGATGTTCTTAAGGCTGGTTTCGTTTTTTCTGGTAATTCATGTTGTCTTTTCTTCCTCTTTCACAGTGTAATTCCTTTATTTCGCTGCCAACACAATCATTAATTTTTCACGTTCTTAGAACATCCCAAAAAATAATCCAGCGAGGTCATCAATAATCTCATTCAGTTCAATGAATGTATTCCATCACAATAATTTTTCGTTCTACATTTTAACAAAATATGATTTACGATTGAAATTATTATTCGTAATCATGCTAACTTTCTGTACAGACTATTTTTCTTTTTTAGGAAATGTATAATATGTATGTGTTGGATTTAACAATAGAAAGATGAGTATTTTATTTCTATTAATTTCTCATTTATTACATATTATTTATAAGTCACAAATGCCTATTTTTAAGCTTGTTAAATATTCCTCTCAATAAAATACGAACCACCACAATTTTGTGGTAGGATTGAAAGATGTAAATTCGATATTATTAGTCCCCCTATGAACAATGAGGGAAAAGAAATTATGTATTTCGTCATACCTTTCCAAGAGTGTGATTCAGAAATCTCTCTCTCTCTCTCTCTCTCTCTCTCTCTATATATATATATATATATATATATATATATATATATATATATATATATATATATATATATATATATATATATATAATATTTACCTGGGTCCTGAGCAGCTACCAGGCGCGTCAGCAGGTAGTAGATCGCCGAACGTCCTGTTAGAATGACAAGGTAGATTTGAATATAGAATCAGAGACCGCGAACAAGCCCCTGTAAACCCTGGTGTTATGCAACCCGTGCCTATGGCTATTTGGCACCGGGTAATGGTGTCTTAACGGAGCCTCTAGTTGCCTGGCGAACTTCTAGAGCTTTTTTGCCTTGTCCAGTAACTCAGGCAATGCTGAGTGGACTGTTATATTACCTGAGCTTATTAATTGTTATCTTGTGGCTGAAAAGACACAAGAAACAACTAACCTTTCTGCACTTGCAAGTGAAGCCTTTGATGTAGACCTTGCTAAAAAAGACAAGGGAACTTAGAGGCAATCTAGTGAAGGGGCAGCAATGAATCATTCCCAGGAGGTATAAATGACCTCCAAACCATCTTCTTCTGGTGAAAGTCAGGAAGCTATCGCTAGCATGACTGACTCTCTGACCAGATGGGACTGTTTCAGCAAGACCCTATCTGCCGGAAATATACGCAAGAGGAAACGGCAGAGCATATCATTTACGAATGCGAGGCTCTTGCCCTCCCTAGATTAACTTCTTTAGGTATCCATACTAGAGTGTTACACCTAGACTCCATTAAAGGGTTATCGGACTTTATTAATAAAGTGGGTGACCCGAGCAACTGGAACTAGGAAACATTGGGTTTGAAGTTAATGGTACAAAATGCTGATAAAAGCAGAGGTGCCCAATGACATACAAACTTAACTCTAAGAAGAAGAAGATATTATATTTATATACGAGATTTGTCCGGAAAATGCGTATAAAAGTTGAATAATATCTTTATTTTAACACTATTGAGGTATTACAATATGGTCTCCTTCAAAGTACTCTTCCTGAGACGGGATACACTTCTGCCAACGCCCTTTCCACTCTTGATAACATTGCTGAAAGTCTTCAGTTGTGGTGCTGCTCAGTTGGCGTGTCGTTTCTGCCTTCCACATCTCCCAAGTGTCACCCCCGAAGCCCCATTTTGCATTTAGGGAACAAGAAGAAGTCACAATGAGCTAAATCGGGTGAATAAGGCTGGTGGTCTGTAACGGTGATTGAGTTTCGGGCCAAAAAGTCACGCACAACGAGCGACGTGTGAGCAGGCACATTGTCGTTATGAAGCATCCACCTGCCTCCTTTAGCCACATCCAGTCGAACTTGGGCCACATGAGCTCTGAGACGTGTCAAAAGTTCAACGCAAAATCTTCCGTTCACTGCTCTGGCTCGGTTCCTCAATCAGAGAGAGCTCCATGCCGACGGCAGGTGAGAAAGAGTAACTTTCAACAAGCAACCGCACACTCCTACTTACACACAGAGTGGTCTGACTCGAACTGAGCATTGATGGGATTGATTACAGCAGTAGTGCTACCTGGTGGTGACTGCAAACAGTAAAATAAAGTTATTATTCAACTTTTACATGTATTTTCCGGACAAACCTCGTATATGTATATATATGTATATACAAATGCATACATATATATTTGCATCTGTGTTTTTAACCCTCCTATAACACGGTATTCTTATAACGTGTTTTCATATTACGCGTTTTTATGTTCCTTCGTATAACACGTGTTTTTCCCCCATATAATGCTTTTATTCTCCCTTTTATATTTCTATACTGTGAAATTAATAATCATTTGTATGGTTCTCAGTCAATTTCGCGTGCGCTTGCGCATTGTGTCGATTGTGTTCTTAAAAATAAAATTATATTATTAAATTTCGAACATTCTGCTTAAAAAAAGGTATCGGTGAAACGTTATTTCAGATAGCTCTTACAGCGAATAAACATGTAATAAAACTGTTTTTGGAATTAAATTTGATTTATTTGAAATTAACTGTTTTTTAGTTACGTTTGTAGGGATATTTTATTTAAAATGCTCTTAATTTGATTTTAATAAAACGCACACATTTCGTTTATAGCATAGTCTTTATATGGTTTCCTTAATATTGAATTTAAGCCCGCTTTAACAAGAAAAGTTAAACACGAATCATTTGTGCACAATGCATTATAAAAGGTCATAAGAGTGCGTTTTACGAGAATGCTCGTACAATGCGTTTTCCTATAACGCGCAACTAATATACTGTGTTATAGATATATACTGTACATCAAATAAGACTACAAAACTTTATAGAATATAATACTTCTTATTCTCCCTATTTAGATATTTTTATTAAATAAATTAAGTTTTTAACATTTATTAAATGATTACAGGAATTTAATTTAACATTTTAAATCGTAGTTTTGAGTTTTAAAAATGAGAATAAAAATATGGCCTAAACTTCAGCTCTATGGATATTTTCGTAAGATTCGAGAGAATTTTTAACTAAATATATTACTTAATGTTATTTTTTTATTAAAAAAGAATAATTAAGAATATTTTGGAGAGGATTATGCACGCAACATTCAAAATTATATGTATAGAACTAAAAGAATTTATGGAACCTTCAAATTTATCGACTAACCTTTGGACATTTTCAATTAACCTTCGATTAATGTACAAGCAGAAGTAATCTGGTTATGAGAATGGATTAAATACTTTAATCAACATTATTTATTAAAATAACTACCTTAAATTAATAAACAAAATTATTTTCTCACAAACATGCAGTGTTGCTTTATTTATAGCTCTAAAGTCATACTTTGCATACAAAATCAATTTGACCATAGATTTATGATTTAACTTTAATTTTATAATGTTACAAACACTCATGCTCGAAGTAGAAGTTGAATCCGCAAAATGTCAAGGCAAAGCCGAAGTTCTCAGTACTCAAGTACTAATTCCATTTTTCAAGCGCTAGTAACTAATTTTGACAAGAGAATATTCATAGAATGTAAATAAAAGAAAGTGTCCAAATATGGCTGAACACAATGGTACTGTATCAAATGTCGTAAATCGATAGCTTGGTTAGAGAAGCTATTTATAGTAACATCCTCGCATCATCAGCAGACGCTTCTCCCCTCCCCATCCCAATGCTGCTCTCCAGAAACACTTTGTTCATTTATCTCCTGCGAAACTGAGCACGAATTATGCCTTTTGGTAAGCTTCTCTGCGTGACATGCATTTTATCCAACGATACGAGACACCACTGGATATTCCCTGGTGCAAGAACATCATTTGAAATCATCAGGAAAACGAGGTGGTGAAGATAGGCTCTGCACCGACAAATAGATATCGGCACACAATTTTTCATGCATTCAACTGCGGAAAGAGAATAATAATAGATTTTTCAAGCACGTTTTTATCTCTTTCTTTAAAATACAGCTAATTTTTCACCGAAATGACAAATTCAATGCTTATTTTATAAGTTGAACATATAATTTTCATAAGTGTTGAGGTAATATGATTATGTAAGTTGAAAACAATCGTATTATATTATTATCATTTGTTTCCAAATGTTTATTTCTGCCTGCCAAAATCGCAAAATACAGCTATTATCTTCAAAGTTTTAAATGTGTCAAATAATGAGGAACACATCTGATCACTTGCGCCCATATAAAAAGTTTTCTCATTATACACCATAGGATTAACATAAGATCCTTCGTATGTTTTATATATATGAACACTCTTAACATTATGGTCTTCTAAAGTAATAAATGCACAATTCATACAAACTCCTTGAAAACAGTAAAATAGTTTTTTAAATCGGAAGTTCATAAAACAGAAAAATATTAGTGTTAGCTTTTAAAATTAATTAGTTTTTACAAACTGCTATCTTTTTATAAATAAAATACTATTCTAAAAAGTTGATAGTATGTTCTTTATAGAACGCATGTAAAACGAAAATGTACTTAAAAACAATTTTTACTTCATTTTATGAATAATCGATCATAGAAACTTATTTTTTCTTATTTCAAAATTATAATTCTAAAAACACGTGTTTAAATTTTTTTTTAGATTCAGGAAAGCATTTTACTATTTTTCCACAAAAAAGTATTTCAGACATAAGCCATTGAACTACTTAATTTGATCGTTGCACTTATTCTTTTTTTATTGATCAGTTTCTGAATGGTCTTTTTCTTTATTATTTATCATGTTCCCAATAATTTTACCACCTAATACCTCTTAATTAGAGAATCCCCCTATCTAAATAAAGAAATCTAATTTATTTATTTAGATAGAATTTCTTCGTTTGAGCGCATGTAATCATTAATCAAATCGTCGAGTAATTTTCTTTTTCTTCAGTTACTGTGGTATGTTTGATAAAACCTGCATGTTGGAATGCTCTGGCCATCGTCTTTATTTAAATATCATTATAAGTATGGATCTATGGCATATTGCACCTGGAATGTCCAAAGTCCTAATAGATTCCCTAAATCCAACTATGGGACTATAATTAATCTTTTCAAACGTGATTCTATGGTGCTTGCTCTGGAAACTTTATTATGCTCTCTGATTCAAGTAAGAACTTAATTATTCTTCTATAAAACACATTAATTAAATCTTCTCAGTACAAGAAAATAAATATTGATAAACTGAATAAATCAAATGTTAAAAATAACGAAAACAAGATATTATACATGTTAGTTGGTAAAAAAGATATTTTTCAAAATTTTAACTCGTTAATGGGAAGTAAAATTATCATTATATCTGTGAGAGCGTGTTATGGACAAGTATTGGTTTCTTAAAATCCTGAGAGATCGTAAATGTTAGTTTTTGCAATTGTGTATAGATCGTTATTTTTTGAACTTGAAACCCACCAGTTATGTCTTCTTGAAACCCATCACTTACCCCACCAGTTATTTTTTGGGTAATATATTTACTTTTTTCATATTACATTATGGCAATCTGTTCCTACCAATCATAACAAATCCCTTTTCCTAATTACATGCTATGCCAGTGGAAAGACAATAATCGAAACATTATTAAAAATGTTAGTTGTTATCAATAAAATCTGGTATCGAACAGTCAACTTTCTGGGTACAAGAGTGAAACTTCTTAACACCATGTTATCGCAATCTCATGACATTTAGCTTCACTCACAATATATTTCATTTCTAAGATTGTTATTTTAGTTTGAAAAGAACCTCTGCATTCTCTGGTTCCTGATAAAATTGGATTAGTTGGACTTGATGATTAGAGGAAACTGAGTTCGTTATTCTAGATTTATGTAATAATTCCAAGAGATCTGCATTTTTAAATTCAAAATGCGTTCAGGTTCCTTGTAATAATTTAATATAAGAGAGGAAAAGAGACATTGAGATTTTTTCATTGAAAGCTGAAAGTAAAAGAAAAATACGGCTCGTTGGGACATAATGAAATCATATAAGCGGTTATTAAATTAAGACTTTATTTTATAGCTCAAATAAAATTTAAGTCAATGGTGTAAGTTAATCTTAAAACATTCTTAGAAGTACTGGGACAAGAGAGAGATTGAGATACATTGAGATATATCATGATACAGAGAATTTAGTTTTTGAATTTGTTAAATATCTAATATTTTTGAAGTAACATAAAATTTTTTTATTAAAATATTCCAAGAAATAGCGAGCAATAAACACAAATCGATAAATTTCTAAATATTTTCTTTCCATCGTTTTGATTTTAAATAATTTTCAATAAGTTAGGAAATTTCTTAAGATAAAAATAATATAACTTTAGGAAAAGAGTATTGAATAATTTAATACGAATTCATAAATACTACTTATGATGAAACTTTGGGATTTAAATAGAATGAGATATCACATTATGGATGCTATTAATAGCTACTGTAAAACAATCATGAGATTGTTTTCTGACTAAAAAAGATTTTCGATATTATAATGATGAACCTAATTCCAGGTGATTGAACATTTTTAATAATGCTTTCATTAGTACTTTATGACACTTCTAACACTAAATTTACTTTAATTTAACAACAAACAATAAATGTGTTTTAAAATAATATAAATTTATCTCTTATAAATTGTTTGACTTTATGTTAATTACATTAGCAAAGTGTTCATTGTCTAATTTTAGAGTTCTGTTCTTCACTAAAATTTGGTATCATTTGTTGGCATCATTATAAATTAAAGTTATGTGTATGATATTACATATATATATATATATATATATATATATATATATATATATATATATATATATATATATATATATATATATATATATATATATATATATATATATATATATATATATATATATATATATATATATATATATATATATATACATATATATATATATATATATATATATATATATATATATATATATATATATATATATATATATATATATATATATATATATATATATATATAATTGAAATAAATATTCGTTTTGTTTATCATTTATCAATAACACTTTAAGTAAATTTTTAAACAAATTTCTTATTAATTTTAAAATCATCAATAACACTATTATTTTTAATGGAAAACATAACGGAAACAAATTATCTTTGTATTTATCCTTTATTATTGAGTTGGCAACTAAGTAATTGCGGATTTTATTTAGGAAATCAAAGACAATTTTTTCATGGAACTAAATATAACTTAATTTTACCATGTATTGACCATTTTGATCAATGAGATTTTGCCATCTTTCAGGCAGCATCATAATCCCACGTTCACAAAACTTCTGGTTTTTATTAGCAAAAAACTGAATCAGGTACGATTTGACATCATCATTATTGAAATTTTTACCATTCAAAAAGTTTTGTAACTATCGAAACGAAAGGTAATCAGATGGTGCAAGATCAGGCCTATATAGTGGATGTAGAAAAATATCCCAACCAAGCTCCAATAATTTTTGCCGAGTGATCAAAGATGTGTGTGGCCTTGGATTGTCATGATGGAATACAACACCTTTTAGATTTCTCAATTCGGGCCACTTTTCTTCAACTACATTGTTTAATTTCGTTAGTTGTTCAATGTAGACATCAGAATTGATCGTTCGGTTAGGTGGTAAGAATTCAAAGTAGACAATTCCTTTGTAATCCCACCAAACTGATAACAAAACCTTCTTTTGATGAATATCAGCTTTTGATGTTGTTTGAGTTGATTCACCTGGCCTGCTCTACGACCTTTTCCGCTTGATATTGTTGTAAACAACCCAGTTTACATCACCAGTTATCAGTCGTTTTAAAAATAGATCATTTTCATTACGTTTCTTTAGCAAATCGCAGCTGTTAATGCGTTGCGTTAAATGCGTTTCTTTCTGTTCGTGAGGAACCCATGTATCGAGTTTTTGAACATTGCCAAGTTGTTTTAAGTGATTTTCAATGCATGCATGTGATACATGAAGCTTCTCTGCAATCTCACGTGTTGTACTCTGACAATCCGAATCGATTATTGCTTTGATTAGTTCGTCATCAATTTCAACTGGACGACCAGAGCGTTTTTCATCTTTGAGTGAAAAATCACCAGAACGAAATTTGGCAAACCAATTTTGACACTGCCGTTCTTTTAAGGCTTCGTCACCCTAAACAGCACATAACTTTTTATGAGCTTGCGATGCGTTTTTCCCTTTGCGGAAATAAAAAAGCAAAATATGACGAAAATGTTCCTTTTGATTTTCCATTTTTCAACGAATGCCTAACAAAAACTACGGAAAAGATCAAAAAACTTTTTTTACAGATTGACAGCTGAATTTCCATTTATCAAATAACAAAATGTGTTTTACATTTGTACTACGTCTGCAAACCTAAAATTTCAACTGAAATCATCTATGAATAAAATCCGCAATTACTTAGTTGCCAACCTAATATATTGACTCTTTTTAACTTTAAAACGTATCTTCTAAATTTTAAAATCACTTATTTTATCAGTTTAAAGATTATCTTTCATATACTGCAAACACATTAGCATATAAAAGATAATTTAATCCTGTGTGTGATTTGTAGTAAACAATGGCAACCAACTTTACTATAAAATCTGAGCTCCAAATGAGAATTGAACTCAGGAATTACTAAACTGAAGATGAAAACATTGTCCAGCTCAGTTTTGAATAATTAAAAATTTTGCAACCCTTTATAATTAACAGTTATATTAAAAATAAATTTACATATAATGAAGTAATTTGGTCTTCGGTAATTTTGATGTTGAATAGCTATAAATGCACACGAAAGCAAGTAAAAAGAAAAAATTTGATTATGAATGCAAATATTTATTAATGATAAAAGATTTTATCTGGAATTAAAATATTCAAATGTATTCCGAATCAAAATAAGGACAATTGTTTGCTGCCAATATACTGTCACTCTCAATGGAAGGAATTTCTTTTGTGCTGCATTGAGCAAATGGAAAAAATATTATATTGAGCAGATAAACAAGAAATTAATGTAACAAAAAGACAGGAGAATGGAAAAACACTAAAAAGTGTCATATTTTTGTTTAGCGAACACAAAAAATGTATACGGCGATACATTTTATTTATTTTGTCAGATGTATTTCTACAAATAAAGTTATTATTTTCTATAAACAAGGAAAAACACTAAATAACAAAACATCGAGCTTCAACGTAGCAAAAAATCAGTGATTCGCAATTCATTTGTTGCTCTTGTCCTGTTTACTGAAGAATGTTTATTTTTATTTACCATATATAGGATGCACTATAAAAAATGCAATTTTTGAATAATTCACTTTAAAGAAATTGATTTATTAAGATTTATTTTGTTGAAAATTTTCGTGAGATGTTTTTGAGTAGTTTTTCTGACATGGATTCATTTCTTTCTTATTAGCAGTCTTTCTCTTTATATATACATACCATACACACACACACACACATATATATATATATATATATATATATATATATATATATATATATATATATATATATGTATATATATATATATATATATATATATATATATATATATATATATATATATATATATATATATATATATATATATATATATATATATATATATATATCGCACACTAACTGGAAATGAAAATACTGACAATTATGACATGGACTAAAACAAATGTCAGAGTAAAGAAAACTTGCAAGGTGCTACAAAATAGTATGATTTGCAGCACCTCTAGCAATAAATTTAATGAAATTGCGCTCGTAGCCAAAAGATAGCTTGTACACTTTTCATCAGTTAAATAACCAAGTTGCTTTTTCTGTGGGTTTCCCGTGTAAATGTCATAAATCCCTCACAATCTAATGTCCATTAAAGTTTTGCATGCAACGTTTTGCTTAACGTTTTGCATGCAAAATATAACTTGTTATCAAATCGCTTCTGACTATATTTTTGTTGTTGACATTTTTTTACTTTATTTAATTTGTGAAATAGGATTAATAACAATCTAGTTTTACATGTAAGAATGCTCATATCATTTTATGTTATTGTACAGAGGCAATTTTCTATATCTCAACGCTTTTCTTATTTACCAAAACAATTGAAATTCTAAAGATAAGACAAAATGATTTTCCAGCAACATGTAATTCGTTGAATAAAGTGTGAAACTCAATAATTTTATTATATGTTAATGTATAATTTTACATTGAAATACATTTATATATTTGATGAACAAGTATTTGAAACAAACACACAGTATATAATCATTTATTATTATTATTAAATTATAATAAAAATGAAAATTAAACACTATTTGTATACATTAAAAAGAAAGAAAAACTAAAAGAATCTCACTTTTTAAGATTTTTCTGGTTATAGAGAGACAACAGTCAAAATACAATTCAGTTACCTGTAATAGAAAAATATTAACAGTTTTATGGGCTTAAGTATATACAAATATCTATATATAATAAGAAGTATGAAAAATAAAAACTTTAGCTCGTATATTTTGCATATTATGACTTGCAATGCGAATAAAAAAATAAATAAAATCTCCCATCCTATCATTTGGTATAAATGTTTTTCTCTAATGTTCAACAATATTCAGGATTTTTAGAGTATTTTTCAATTTTAAAAGAAACAGATTTGAACAATGATTGGATTGGAGTGCCTTGTGTACCTCAAAATTGGGTCCCAAAGATTTAAAAGTATGAAAAAACAGAAAACTTATAGATTTTGCCCATCACTGCCTAAAATATTATTTCACTAAGAAGATATTGTGTGACCACGAAACCTACTGAATGAGCTCTAGCCATTGAACGTGTCCTTTGTATGTATGTAAATATATAAAAATACTTACATATAGATGAAACAATATTGTCTTTCTACCAATCAGATTTCGAAAACATATTGTCAATAATAAATGCAAGAGTAAGACTACGAGAGTTTCACTTTTCTTATGTTGTCAACTGAATAGAAGTTCACAAATTCTATCCCAGTCGTATTTAAAGCTAGTTGTTCTTCTGTCGTATTTCTTATTTCTTCACAGTAGTCTGCTAGGGAACTACTGCATTTGGGAGCTTTTTAGATTTTATCTTTTGTGACATGTGAATATGATCCTTTCTCTTAAAATCGAGGATGTAAAAATATCTTAAAACAGCTCTTAAGGGTGAAACTAACTGCCCCCCTGGTGTATTGCAAGACAACAATTGTGAATATTTGATTGTATTTTTAATACTAACAACGAGTTTAGTAAAAGTAGACTTAAAAATTTATCATGTGTTAAGTCACTATCATATTTATCACTTTTAAAACGTAAGTTTCTACGAGATATATTTATAGAGTACGATTTCTTTAAGGATTATTTAGGCAAATATTCTTTTTACTGATATTCTATAAATTAACGATACTTATTCTCTAATAAATATTCATTTCTAACCATGAAATCATCATAAAACTTTTTCTCTATTCAGAATTCTTTTTTTTATATAAAATATACCTAATTTCCAAATAGCTTTCACTTCCAACTTATTTAATTCGAATGTCAGAAAGATTGCTTTAGCCTTTTTTGACATCAAGTCATTACATCTAATTGAACTTTTAAAAATCCTTGGAAGGAATATAGCTATCGATTCGCTGAGAGAAAATCTTGAATATTTTAATTGCTTCGAAACTGAAATTATACTGTATTTTTTTATCTGAAAATTAAATAGAAATGCAGAACATTTAATCCTTTTTGCTTTAAGGCTTATGTTTGGCAGATATCACGTAAAATTTTATAAAATTAAAAACTCCGAGAATGTCTTAGAAAATGTTAAAAGGAAAAGTAAGAAATTAATTACGACTTTAAATTACATATTAAATGGTAAAAAAATTTCAACTTTTAACTTTTATTAATTCGCATTTTTATGGCAAGCAAGTACCTAATAATTATAACTTTCATTGAACAACTCTAAAGATAGCAAATTACAGCAAAAATAAAAAAGAAGTATTTTATTTTTCCTGTTTGAACATTAACTTTGGAATCTTGTTACTTATTTTGATGCTACATCTTCCAAATATTATATCTGAATTTTCTTTTTTATGCAGAGGAACGTTTAAATTTTATCGTATAATAGTATTAATTTTGATTTTAAAAATTGTTATGCCTAATAAATTTGCAATACAAATTTAAATGAAATCTCAAGCTAACAATGAAAACAACTTATACAAAATATGTATTTATTTTATCTCGTCTATGAATTTTATTGTTTCATTTATCGAATATTTTATGACAAATTTACAATATTAAAGCTTATACACTGTTTACTTGTTAAAATTCTAAAACTAATCAGCAAACAAATATAAGCAAATTGAATGAAATTACTTTTTTATGCTTAGACATGATTCTTTTGTTATTAGAATTTAGAATTTATTTCATTGTCTTTTTTGTTCCATAAGAAAATTAAATCAATTTGAAAGTATGATCACGGGATAATTTACACAGTCAAACTTAAATCAATTTATTCCAGATTTTCCACTACACAAGTGGGGTTATTGAACCATATATTTTCATATATATATATATATATATATATATATATATATATATATATATATATATATATATATATATATATATATATATATATATATATATATTCATCTTGTTATAATCATTGTATTTGGTAGTCTTAAGATCGAGAGCCCACAAAAGTATAAATACGTATCTTGAAACATAAAAATATATCATTTAACTATCTTATTAATAACTTTTTATTAAAAACGGAAAACAATTTCAGTAGCATAAGTTAGAAAATTAATAAATCTGAAAGGCAGGCTTTGTGCTTTTAATGAGGTTTTTTCAGCAGTTAATTGTTATTTTCAAATTCATAACTTTTTATATGTTAACTATTTTAAAAAGTTATGAATTTGAAAATTATTTGCTTACATTATTTCACTAAAGGAATAAAGTTACAAAAATCTCGACAAATTTTTTTTGTTCGCTTAATCACTATATTCTTGAAAGAATCACTATATATGAGCAATACGCAAATTTTTTATGACTGTTGTTGTTATTGCTTATGACACTTAGACAAGCCTAGCTCGCTATACCGTTGGCTATGCAAATGTAAGTCAATAGAGAGCATCTTTCGTTTTGGATCAGAGTACCGCGGAGGGGAAAGTACGTCTTTGCTCTAATAAGGTGCTTCGTAATTTTGAACCACGGTCAGGTGACAAGGCCACACCTGAGCTGGCACCCTCCTCTCCACATTCATGCCACACCAGCGGAAGGACTTTGGACGTCACAGATTAACGTGGACACGTCACCAACCCAGCAACCCAGTGAAAGAGAGTACACAGGGGTCACGCTCCCAACCACTGCCCGCGGCAAATGATTCTTCACTTTGCTGAGCTTACGGGAAACGGCGTGAAGCTACTGAACCACTGGAGCTCCTGTTTATGACTAAATACTAGAATTCATAGATGATTTGTTAACATTTACAAAAGGGAATAAATACTCATCTTTTCTATTCTTTTTTACATTTTGAAATGTAATGTATCAAGTATTATATATATATATATATATTCTTTATAATACTATAAGTCTTTTAGTATTGGTTTTCACAGCAAGAAAATAGAAAATACGAATCTAAAAGAAATCTGAAATTGCTCTTTGTTGAATCAAAATTCTCTGTTTATTTAGTATATATATATATATATATATATATATATATATATATATATATATATATATATATATATATATATATATATATATATATATATATTCTTTATAATACTATAAGTCTTTTAGTATTGGTTTTCACAGCAAGAAAATAGAAAATACGAATCTAAAAGAAATCTGAAATTGCTCTTTGTTGAATCAAAATTCTCTGTTTATTTAGTATATATATATATATATATATATATATATATATATATATATATATATATATATATATATATATATATATATATATATATATATATATATTCTAGTGGAAAAGCCTATATTATAATAGTTATTGATTTTGCTTTAGAAAAATGATAAGTTTAATGCTTGATTACGAAGAAATTTATCGCTTATCGCTTTAAGAAAAACTCTAAAATTTAAATTTTCATTAGCGTCAAATGTGTTCAGATAGACGTAATATGGAAGCTTAAAAATGGAGCTTATTAGCTCAGATGCCGATTACATCATTTGAATGTTGTTCAAAATTTAGAGACTATATTATTTCCTAGTTTTGGATGGCAAAAAATAATTATCAAAACAAGGAATCAAATAAATATACCATAATATAATTTATTATAAATGCATTCTAATCAACAAAATTTTTATTTGTTTTGTTTCAGTGAAATCAATAATCTCAATTTAAAACTTCAAAACGAGAAAATAACCTAATAAAATAAAATACCTTTTATTATAAAAAAATCTTACAATTGAAGATTAATTTCTGTATTCAAAGGGTATGTTTTGTCTCTTCGTTTCAAGCGCTTTTGAAGTTAATTTTAACACTGCGAATATTAATTCGTCTGACAGGCGGAGGTGAAAGTGACAAATAACTCCCCTTCCTTCATTTTCATTAGTCTGCTGCAAGGTAAATAAGGACATTAATAATTCATTGCCATTTATTTTTTCCTTACTTGATTTTGAATTTATTTCAGTTTTGTGGACGAAAATGCCAAATAAAACTTGATTGAATTTAAAATGGCTTTGAAATTAAGTAAAAAATATGTTTAAACTATAAAGTAAACGTTTTTGTAATAATATGATTGATTCTAAAAATTAGTAATATTAAAACAAATGGAGAAATACTAATATATAAGTGAAAAATTTTTTGCCGACTTAAAATTAATTTAGTACTTTTCAATTTTTCTATTATTCTTGGCAAATAGATCTTAAGATGAATTTTCATTCTCTTACATTTTCTAAAAGTAATGAATATGTATCTATTTTTATAAAAATAATGTATGTAATTTAAACATCTATATTATTTTTTAAGCCATGGTATTTCCCCCAGAAAAATGTACAAAAGGCATTTTAAAATTGGACATTGCTTATTTTTAATAAATAATTGTATCTAGATATAATTGATAAGTAAATAGATTGTCTGAAAGTATTAACTCCCCCCAAATAGGTTTTCATTTCGTTTAGGGTTTGCTACATTAAAATCAGTGTTGTTGTATAGCGAAAAGTTTTCTGCTTTTTAATTTCAAAGGAAAATTTTACTACAGGTTTGGAGTGCAATTATAGCATTCATATTGATTTTTCTAAGGTACTATTATAATTAGCATATTACTTTAACTGCTATCAGGTAGAATTCGTAATGATGATTGTACTGAACCTATTTCGTAGGAAATCACAACCACGTGTTATCAATCCTTCATAACATGTTTTTTTAATAGGAATAAATCCACTTGAGACATTCGCAGCAGAGATTAGACTTGAACCAATTAAATTAATGAATAAAAATGGCAGAGTTTTTAAACATTTGCTTGCAATAGCCCAACATGGGGAGAATATTATACCTCTCACGAACAAATTAACTCAATGATTAGGGATGTACTATTATTTTCACCTGCTCTAGAAATTAACTCTAACCTGGAACAATTGAATCAATTCTCACTATGGTTCAAAATAGATTTCATGCAATAAGATGCATTTTCAGCCATAAATCCTATTCGAAATCACTCTTCAAAGTGAAAATTGAGCGCAGTGTTACAAGCAAACCAACATACTTCTAACGGATTTTGACTGTACTCTAACTGCACATTTCATTGTAAGGGTAAATTTTTGTGGCATCTGATAATATGTAACTGTTTCTGAATGTAGCTCCTAAATTTTTGAAGAATTCAGTAATTTACATAGGTAATGTAAAATTATTCGGATATTTTTGTTTTCCACAAAGAATTCACCCTGAACTCATTTTCGCCTATATATATATATATATATATATATATATATATATATATATATATATATATATATATATATATATATATATATATATATATATAGGAAATAAAGGAAATAAAATAACGCATACATAAAATAATGAGAATACTCACACTTAATCAAGTTTTAAAAAGTAATCTTATTAGAAAGAATTTGAATCCCAAAAATAATAAAAATACAACTTGTTCTGGATTTCAAATGACTAGTTAAAAAACAATTTTATAAAATTTTTAAATTTACAGAAGATTGTTACTGAGTACATATATAATGTCATATATGAATTTTTTCTGTTGAAAATCAAGCATACTTAAAAAGTCTAATTAAATGTTAAAAGGATGCATTATAAGGCATGTAATGACAAACATCAAAGTAAAGTTTATCAAGTCACAATATAAGCTGAAAAACAAAGGAAGCATAAAAATTTTAAATATTATCACCATCAATCGGCAGACAATAAGCATATTTAATGAAAGACAAAAGAAAAAGACGTACATTTTTAATGCCATTTTTAACATAAAATTTTATTATATAAAAATCCGACCATGTATGTGTAACCTTTCAATTATAAGGGAATCATGAAAACAAACGTGAACTGTGAAGTTTAATTAATTTAACAATTTTTTATAGATTTTAATCTCTGTAATTAATTACAAATTTTAAGATATTAAAGTTATTTTAACTATCATTATTACCTTTACAATATAAAAACTATAAAAATACATAAATTTAATTCATAAATTTTTCTTGAATTTGTTAAAGATTAGGTGATATAATTTATTGAAATAGATAATAAATAGAGAAGTTACGTAGAATGCTAGAAGTATATTTTAGACATACAGTAAAGTATTTTTTTTTCAAAGAAAGGGAAAATTTCATTAATTAAAACAAAAGCTTAACCACATTTAAGGTCTAGAAAAAATTTATCAGTATGTAGAAAAATTAAGATCTCTTGCAACTTAATAAAACTAGCTGTGTGTTAAAATGGTAGTACTGTAAATTTACTTAAAAATATTGTATATGTTACAATTTTTATAACTTAACAATGACGTAAGTTGCATGATAAATTATTTGTAAGTAATCATGCATCTAAAAATTTACAATCAACCTAATCTTTAATTAAAAAAAGTGTTTTAAATCGATATTTTATTTGCGATTATATTGCTTTAATTAAAATCATCAAGATGGCAAAAGTTAAATTGATAAAGCTAAAGCATTACTATTATTTCTTATTAATTGCAAAAACTTTTAAGTATTAAGAATTAAACTTCTCAGAGGCCTTCAATATGTAAGACAGGTATTCATATAAAACAAACTTAAAAAACTTAGTCTTCATAATTTTATTACCACAATTTAATCTTCGAAAACACCTTAGAGATCTTATTACAAAATTACTATGTTCATACTTTTATTTAACTTTTAAATTGAACATATGATTAAGATAAAGCCTAATGAATATGGAAACGTTTTAAAAGTGATAAATAAGTTTAAAATATTCAAATTTAAATGTAATAAAAATAAACGAAAAAATACGTTGTGATTTTTCAAAACAATAACTGTTCTTGAACAATAAAGTTAATTCTATTACGAATAACAATGTGTCTTTTTAATAATGGCTAATTCTTAATTTGGAAACTAAACAATGATTCAAGTTTCTATAATAATAAATCATAATGTAGTATAATCTCTTTCTGATTAAGCATCAAAATCACGTTAAATACAAACGATCTTAATTCATAAATATTATGAATAAGATGATAAATTAACACAGGTAATGATAAAGCGTACACTAAACTAAGTTATTTAATGGGTTGTTGCATCATACGTTATCATCATAACTTCAAAATAATGATGATAAATTTATTCCATAAATGACTTGAATGATTTGCTTAATGTCAGAGCAAAGCCTTAAAATGATGAATGAGAAGCAAATCATCAATAACAACTCGATAACAAATCTTCCAAAGATGTTTCGATTTAAAAGCTTTTACAATCACGGAAGATGCCGTGACGAAGACAAAATATCGGAAATCGCAATCATAACTACATTCAAGGTTAACATTCTTGATAATAGACTTGTCTTCTTTGCTTTGCTAAACTTACTTTATCATTTTCTTCAAATAGTATTTAAGATAATTTATCATTATTAATTTGTATAAAATGACTAAATTACGAACACGCAAATTCAGTATTCTCTTCTTTTTTTATAAATATATAATTAAATTTCACTTTTTCCTTTCTGCCTTTGTATTAAAATATTTAGCGGTTTTAAATAAAGCTATGAGTTTTTGGACACATATTTTTGTCAACTTGAACTTGTTTACTATAGATAGTCAGTATTTATGTCGAAGCCGACACTTGTTCTTGGAACCACTTCTTCATCTCACACGACATTATCTAACTGATAATGATTTTTGGGCACAGGTGCCGCATAATCCAGGATGCCAAATTTTGAGTTTGGTGATATTTTGGTGGGTTTTCTTATGTATCTGGCAACTTGTCTTTTTTTACGTCATAGATATGGAGACCTATAAGGAATATGCAGAAAATTCTATTTTGGCAACCCTAGTAGTTACGTCATTATGCGCGTCATAATACGTCATCTTGGCAACATTCTTTCATCGGCAAAAAATTCAGAATTTGTCGTCCTGGATTATACGTCATCTATGCCAACTTTTGCTATATATTTCTGCAGTATTTGATACCTATGTACATATTCATACTAGAACTGCACAAGAGACATTAGACGACAGTCATGGACGTTTTAAAAGTTGAGTTTTTCACAAACATACTTTTAATAAATTTATCTAGAACGGATATTTGTAATTATAATAATAAAATCAGCTTTATAAATTATCTTCTCTGTTAACCCCAAAAGACATTTTCTATATGCTTTATTATTTTTTCAGTGAAGTATAATTTAAAGAAAGGCTTTATTCAATTTTATTGCTTTCTTATGTCCTTAAAGTAGGGCATTGCAATACATTTTCAGATGCCTGCAGTTGCTGGCTAAAAAAGCTAAATGCAATCAACTGTTTTGAAATTTTGAACCACAATCAAACTTGTCATCGATTCCAGAAATTTCATTCATTTCTCCATACCTTTCTCCACTCCTGAAAGGATTTTAGATCTTAAAAATATTTTAACCTTCACATAGACTCTCAATATGACATTTTTAGCTTGGTTGAAATATCGAAAGATTCTTTTGAACATGGAATTTTTGGAATAACGTATGAATTATAAACATTTAAAAAGCTATTTGCCTACAATTTTGTAACTTTGATTTTAAACAGCTGTTGGTTATGACATTAATGAATATTAAAAGATAAAACATTATACATTAGCAATAAAATTATTTAATAATTAATGATTATTTTAATTATTTTATTAATATTCTTTGATAAAAAAAACTTATATAGTAACATCAGATATCAGTTATAATTACAAAATTACGGCATGTAAATAATATATCATGATGTTATACTATCTACACTATAACAGATGGTGTGGCCATAATAAATCTTAAATGTTTTACGCCAAATATTTGTATTAAAACAGCTTATTTTTGGAATCAAATTTAAAGAGTGCAAATTTATCCCATTTTATGGAAGATGGTGCTGTTATATATAAATCAAAAGGTGTGATTATTACATATTAAAATGATTTAAGCATATGTCAGCCGAAAATCTAATATTCTGTTAGCTTGTTATATTGATAATTTCCCGAATCTAACTTTCCTTCAGATCTGTTTGTAAATTTAAAATGAAATTTAAAATTCATTGTTTGTAAATTTTAAAAAATGTGAGTATTAGTTCAGGTGCCTACTGATTATCCGTCCGAAGCTATGCTTATTGTTTTCATTCAAAAAAAATAAAAAGTTATAAATATATATCACTTATGATTTTTAAAAGACTGTTAACTATTTGTTGGGTTTTTTCTCAAAACAGTGCACATGTGCACTATCTTAAATTCTATATTCATAACTCATTTAATTTACACTCTGAGAGCAAAGGAACAACACACATTTCAATAAGTTTCTACTCTTTCGCGCTGACAACGAAGTATAATCAAAAAGAAATACAAAATATTTGTTCTATATAGAGCACCATCTATGATCAAATTTTTGAACTACACAATAGAACAATAGCCATGGTAGCCTGGTGAGTAAAGAAATTTTTATCATGGTAAAAGAATACGAGTTCGATATCAGAATATAATATATATATATATATATTTATTTCTTTCCCGAATTTCCGTTATTTTCAAATTTTACGAACTGATTTATAGACTTCGATCAGCAAAATATATAGCCATAAACGTATTGCAATAATATAATCTAATAATAATTAATTACATGTATGCTCTTTTGCAAAGTAAATAATACGTACCTTGTGCATAATTTTGCAAACTAAATGATTAAATTAGAAATAATGAACAAAATTTGCTTATACATACTGAAAAGAAAACTTTACTTTTACTTTAGTTTAAATAAGCTTCATTTTAAGTAATTTATACAGCAAGAGTTAAAAGTATTTTTCTTACATAATTATTTCCAATCTATTCTTAGCTCTGTGTCAATAAAATCAAAATGCCATGTTCCGATTTCAAGAAATAATATATTCAAATCCTCTTTAATGAACACATCGTTAGTCTGTAAATATATTTAAACATTTTATTTTCGAGGCGACATTGCCTCTGGCTGAGAGCATCTGCAATTCTCTCATCTAAGCTGAAATATCTAAAAAAGGGGCATTGAATAAAGCTTCTTTTCGCTTTAACATGCACGATGAGTGTTCAAAATAGCAACCAATAGCAGATACGTCGCTTAATTAAATTCAAATATTGGTTCTAAGTCTATCAAAATACATCGCCTCTAGCTCTTTTATACTGACAGCAGGATATTACATTTTATTGCCAAATTTAGCTTTTCACCCATATCTGCTTGTCTTTCAGAAAAAAAAGAAAATTCATGGAGTAAATTTAATAAATTTTCTTATAAAAATTTTGCAAAATAATTTGAATAATTTTAATACACAATAAGGCAAGAGCCATACATATAAAAAGAGATGTTTATTTTCTTGGAATATTATTTCTTATGAATTAAATAAAATGTAATTAGTGGGCGTGTTATTTATATTAATTAAATTCAAGTAATATACATTTTGAAGGAAAAAATAAGTGTATAAATGTATCGTAATAATATAATAAAATGGATAGTTTTCAATAACATATTAATAAAAAGGATCTTATGTTCACAAAAAGTATCTTTAAATCATGTAAGAATATTCATTTTATGTAGTATATATATATATATATATATATATATATATATATATATATATATATATATATATATATATATATATATATATATATATACTATAAGAACAAAATGCTGTGAGTCAAAAATTGATGTATATTTTATATTACAATAGTTCTTTCTTTATACTCTTCTCCGGGACTTATAAGTCTTAAAAACAAGGAATATCTTCTCAAAATAACAGAATTTTTGAATCAGTGCAAAACAAATATCTTTTTCCTTACAATGCAGAGAACATTTTTGGCAGAACAGAAAACAGACTAAAACGTAACTTTAGTTTCTTTTTTTTAAAAAAAAAGATTAAAAATAAATGAGATGCGATTATTCATAGGTTTCAAGAGATGACATATAATCTTAAACTTATCTGTAAAAAAAGGGTTAACTTTTTCAGGTTTAGAATGCACCGCAGCTTGTAGATTAAAGATTTGGTAGGTGGAAGAAATATTTTTCCGCCATTTGGGCTGTAAAAATATTTCATTTTAATTTTATTTTGTAGATTTTTACTGCAGTGGAAACTAGATAAAATACACGTTTTTACAGTCATGTGTATTATATGAATGCTATTCCATTCAGAATAAATTAATTTTGGTAAAATATCTTTCATTGAAAATTTCCCATAGATTTGAATTATAGCAAAAAATGTCTCTTATATTAAAGTTATATTTATTAAATAGCAATTATGTAATTTTTTAAAATTATAATAATTTTTTTAAACAATTTGCTGGAGGTCATGTTTCTTCAATCTGTTTTTATAGCATCAAGTACCACGATGCCTGATTTTCTTTACATTCTAACTTAAAATAGAAACAAAATTCAATTTCTTGAACAAATTCTAAAATTCTACATTTTACATAAGAAAGTGCGTGACAACATTGGCCTGATTACTTAAGGTAATCGTTATCGGAAGGTAGTGAGTTTGAATCCCAACCCAACAGAAGATCCAGCGTGTTCTCTAATGGCGACTGAAAATATGTTGTGGTAGCAATGTTATCCATGTAAAATGATACCTCTGAAAGTAGCAAGTTAGATATTATAGGAACTTTTACTTAGTCCCTATTTCTAAATTACGATAAACCACCTGCTTGAAGGGTCTACCCACTGGGTGCCCCACAAGACAACGGGCCACCATTTCCACCCCTTGTACTGCTGAAATTGTGGAAAAGCGCCTTGACATTATGAAAACTAAGGCACTTTCATTGTTTTCTAGGGAATATGGGATGACCAATTTTAACTTATTTTCCCACAAATTTGCAATTATAGTTCAATAACCATGCACAAAATTTCTGAAATTGTTAATCCTAAAACTTCACACACCATCTTCTTACACAGAAAGTATGCAATTCTAGAAATAATTATTGAATTTTAGTAATTGAAGAATTGTAGCATTAAAATTTCCACTTATTAAACATTACCTTTTAGGTAACAACATTGTCTTCTTAATATTTATAATTCTATTGTTTCGCACATTCATTCCTTTTCTAGACAATACATTTCAAATACACTGCTTGTAAACTTTGATTTTGAATCTCTTCATCAATAAACCAAATAATCCTTAGTTGGATCACTGCCTTTAATTAACTGGACACAGTTTTGTATGTGTGTGCGTGTGGAAGCACTTTTTAATCAATTTATACCTATAAATATCGTTAGTATAAAGGAAATAAACCAAATAAACAGGTTCTATTTTAAGTAATATACTCTTATAAAGTTTTGAAAAAATGTGACGAAAAATGAGAAAAAAATTATGTAGAGATAAAAATATGAGTGATAATTATAAATTACGAATATGAATTGGCCTAAATCTATGTTTTCATTACGGAAATATTCTAGAAAGCATTACTGTTGAAAATACAATGCTAAATTTAAGTTTGCTTAAAAAGAGCGTTTTTTTCCTCTTATTATTGACACTAAAATGGGTAATTATATTACTTTTTCCACAAAGAATTTACAAGTTCTAAACCCAAATCATTGACATATTTGGTCACTGATATATATAATACGAGTGTATTAAAATATTTGTGTTTGATAATTATTAATGAATTACTAAATTGCACACATTCAAAAAAATAATACTAAAATCAATCATTTGAACTTACAGCTTATTTAAGGCGTTTCCAAATGAATAAAAAAACACAGTATAAAAATAAATAACAAATAGAAGCATGCATAATGGAAACAAAGTTGAGGTTTTATTATTTTGTATAATGTGAAATTATATTTAAGTGTTCTAATTAAATATATTAAAAAACATTAACTCAATAATATGTCAAATCTAAATGTTTTCAGTAATATGAGAAAATCATAAAAGTAAATTTACATTTTCAATCTATATATTTTTTATCCATAAAAAATCTTTATTAATTACTTTTAATAGTAAATGTAGAGGAGGGAATCAATATTACTAATAAAGGTAATTCAATTTATATTATATGGTAGTCTAACTGAATTTAATTTCTACGGTATACTAATCTAAGTTTTAATAGTTATTATATACCATGGGGTTTAATATTAATGTAAAATGTACCCTATGAATTAAATAATGTCATGTGAAAATGATTTTAAGTCATTTCCAAAATCTAGTGATTAATAGTGTTAAGAATTTTTAACCTGCTATTTATATAAAATTGAACTATATTATAAAGTAGGCTCCTAATGATTATAATATATCAATGTTTGTTTCAGTTTTTTAAACTATATAAAAACTCCATATTTTGTACTAAGTTCAACTTACAGGGTCATAATGTCAATTCAAAATCAGTCTACGCGTAACTTATTTTCAAATAATGTTTAGAAATGTCACAATATGATGAAGAATCAGTCTAGTCATAATATTAATTAAAACTAACACACATCGAAAAAAAAATCAATTATTGGTGCTCTCCGTTCTTTGAATTTCAAACCACAAAAATTAGAGAGGAATTTTCATCCAATAAATCTTAGTTTACATATACTTCTTATTTTTGTTAAATAGGAATTGAACTTGATACTTCCAATCACGGGACAAAGTACATTTACTAACCACGCTATTGACTTTACATGTTACTATTGAAATGGTACACATGAAGAGATAAATTTTGTTTTGAAAAAACATTGTTAATATTATTATTGTAGTGAAATCAATGCAATATATAATATAATAATTATAATATTTAATTATACATATAAAATTAACTATTAATATAAGTGAAGTGATTCTTCACACACTGGCTAAAGGAATGAAATATTTCTTTTCCCAAAATATTTATATGCTTTTATATACTTCAAGTAAAATATGGAGAAAATAAGCAGTAAGAGAAATAGTGAATTACATTACAATAAATTTAACGCAGTTCTTATATTCATACTAAATTTAGAGTGACGCATTCAGTTTATATTTACAGTAAAATATGTGAGCCGGGTGCGTCACTATAAACTCGACATAAATATAAGAGCGTTACATAAGAGATGTAGTACAAAATATATTATATACTTTATAATTCATTTTCCTATAAATAATGTCTTTTATGAAACATGGAAGTAGAAAATATGCCCGACAGAAAAGAGAAAAATTGAACTTTTATACCTTTCATCCATACATTTTTTATGTATTCACAATAATTCAAGACAAACTTATATTTTAAAAGAAATTTGAATGCATTTGAAATGTAATTTTATTAATATTTGTAGATTATACTTTGATGAATTTCAAGAAACGATGAATGGATTTAAATCTTTAAATTTTCATATTTCAATCTCTTAATATGAGATAATAATTGAAGCATGATGCTTGGGAAGCATTTGAGAGTTGAGATTAAGAAAAAATTTAAATATAAAAAGACCAAAATCATTTAAAAATAATGATAGAGCTGAGGTAATTTTAAATACTGACAATAACATTTTCATTCTGAGATTTAAGGGATATACAAATACATACATACGTACAGACATACATACAAACATATATATGTATATATATATATATTATATATATATATTATATATATATATATATATATATATATATATATATATATATATATATATATATATATATATATATATATATATATATATATATATACATATATATATATATACATATATCTATTTGTATAAAAATTTCGTGTCACAATGTATGTTCCCGATAAACTCCGAAACTGCTGAACGGATTTTGATAAAATTTTGTAACCATTTATAATATGGTCCAACTTAAAAGATAGAATAGTTTTTATCTCTTAATCATTGATCTCAATACTTATTATACGACATTAGTGTTTATTTATTGGTTAGTTATGTAAGTTCCTAATAGATGGCGGTTTAGCATCTAAGTTGCACAGGTATTCGGCAGATGGCGACGTGTTTATTTTTCTAGATTTTACCATCTTCGAGAAATTTAACGAGCGCGCAAGCGCATGATTAATTATAGAATTTACATATATTTTCATGATGAATAATCATACTATAACAATTTTTCGTGAATCATTTTCATAATTATACTTTGTATTGTATTATTACTGTGCGGTGTTCAGTTTGAATATTTTTAATATTATAAATAGTAAAATAAAATTTTATTTATTACTGTTTTTCTCTATTAATTTTCATACCACCTCGAAAACATGTAAGTATTTCTTGATAGCCTTTAATTTTTATTTTATAATTTGATAATTATAATTTTTTCTGAAGTACATTTTGATCTAATTTATTTATTCAAATGATAAATTCTTTTAATTGTTCTTTATTTCAGTATAATGCCTCGGAAAAATTTTTTAGTTTTAATAATTTAAAATTGAAAAAATAATAGTTCGATGTCAAAGTTATCTACCTCATTTATAACAATTTATTTTTTAGATGTTTTTAATTTATATAATATATTTTATAAGTAAGTCACTGATTACAAACTATAATTTAATATAAGATGAATAAAATGTAAATTCAGAAAGTATTTGTTGATTTGTGCTTAATTTCAAAATTTCGATACTTTACCTATTACTTTTTAAATTTTGGTGAAACGTTTTATTTTTAATCTCATATGAATGAACCTATTTTAAATTTTTTTAGAAAATATTTATTTGATTGTACCAAGGAGTTAGTAAAAAATTGATTCAATGTATTATAATTACTCAGACACTGCAACGCGTGGCTGGGTCAGCTTGTATATATAAATAAATATATATATATATTTATATATATATATATATATATATATATATATATATATATATATATATATATATATATATATATATATATATATATATATATATATATATATATATATATATATATATATATATAACCATAAAATATAAAGGAAAACAAACAATAATAGATGTTTAATTTACAAATTAATTGAGAAATTATTGAAGTGTAAATGGCTTAGATTTTCATCAAAAGTTCATATTTTTATATTTATTTTATAATAATATGTATATATATTTACGTGATAATTTGCTGTTAAAATTATTTTCTATACTACTATTAGGCCTTCAAGTGTTTACTGGAGAGAAATCTTTGTATTCTTATTTCCGTTTATTATATGTTTTCTTACCAGTTATTACACAGATCATTTGCTCATGAGCCACATAGAATGTGGTAGCATGTGCTATTTGATGAATGTATTGATAATTATGGAGCTTTTACTTTAAACCATGTTACAAGTAACGTACTTTAAATTTAGAACTGTACATGAACTATACAAGGGAAGTTGAGTGGTTTCTAACTCACAGTATTTTAAAGTGCTAATAGTTAAAAGTTGTAAGTTTTTTCTAATGTGTTGTATTAATGCTTTCCTGGAGATGTTTGCATATAAAATAAAGTTTGTTCACCGAGGACATAAATTAAAACCCCAGAAATTCCCCAATTGCTGTGCTGCTTTTTTGTTTTTGTAGTCTCCTTTTTCCCTTTTGTTACACTTTATGGTTTTAAGTGTTCCTTTTCTGCTTTTTACAAACACGCTCCTGTTAATGTTCTTGCAAAGAATAATAAAGCAACATTCCTTATTCGTTACTTAGATGTACATGAAATCGGGCTGGGAACTTTAGAGTCAATTATCACTAGTCAGAGGAATCCGAATAATTCCATGATGCTCTAGCTTAAAGCTGCTAAAAAGTAACTTAAAAAGATATCTGTTTTTTAAGGTCTTTTTCAATTCAGTCAGATACAACTGTCTTGAAATGTACTATGCAAACTAGATACACTGAAAGACTAACATTCTGCTATCGACAAATTATAGGGAGAAAAAGGTTTTCTGTTGTTACTTCTTAACTATGGTTTAAAGTCATGAAGTGGATGGTAAAATTGCGCCTTAACTTGTTAAGCAACTGGAAAATTTGAAGCTTACTACATCGTTATGTTTATGATTTAAAAGAAGAGAATATGAAAAAAATTAACTAAATCACACGCTTTATAAAATGTGAGCTATTTAAAAGAATAAAACATTTCCTGTAAAAAAGACTGACAAAATTTAGTCAACTACTCTATTATTATTAGGGTTTGCTTTTGGCACAAGTAAGCTGATTAGACTGAAGCCTACAGTTAAAAGTGTATTTCAAAACACCATAAACATCCAAACCCAAGACTAGATTCGAACTCACAAATTGTTGAACCGAAGGCAGAGTATTAATCATTTGGTTGCCAGTTCGGCTTATTGTCATTACGAAATCATCCTGATTATTTTTAATAGAGTTATTTATATATTATTATAAAAAGTATTTTTTTACAAATTACAATTTTTTATATCAATGGCATCGTTGCTATTTATTTTTTACATTTTTTTAAAATTGTTAAAAATTTCTCCTTTTTTTATTTTTTACCAGGAGTCTCATTTTTATAGTAAAAATGTGTATCAGAAAATTTTTAAATTAATAACAATTTTTACAGTCAAATATTTATGATTTAATTTCGTTTTGTATTCAAAATATATTCAAAATATCATTCAAGGCATTTTTGAGTGAATATCTTTATAGGTACATGGAAAATTCAAATCCGAAATGCATGTGGTACGTCATCAAATAATACTTCGACATATTTTCACATTTCCTTCATATTTAAATAAAATAATATACTATGAATAATATATATATTATAAAAGTTCACAGTTAAAGCTATAGCTGCAAATTTCCATTATATGTGCTAAAGATGCTTAAAAAACATTATTTTCAGTGTTTACTATAATTTTGTTCAAATTAATCTAAACCAAAAATTATTTTTTAAATTATTTGAATGTATTATAATAACATTAATTTCTACTAAAAATATTTAATCTTAACTGTTAACGTTTGTAAATTAAAACATAATAATTATTTTGACAACATAACATTTGAGAAAAAAATGCTGCGAAACAAAAAAACTCTAAAATAATTTGAGTTACCGTGTTTTGTTCCTTCGTATGAACTGCTAAATGATTTTCATTGTAGATAAATAATATTGCTTATAACAAAGCATTTTAAATAAATAACATGATAATTTTACAATTTATATGAGAATCATTTCTTGATTCGAAGATAAAATCCAAAAATAAATAATTCTAAGAATTCTATTGTTGCAGCAACAAAATTTTGAATTCTATAATGAGGATTATTGTCTTTTGTCTTAAGAAATTCTACTATTACCATTGTTACTTTCATGCTTGAATTCTTCTATAAATCTGTTTATTTTCCAGTTAAAGTGTTTTGGTAAAAGGAATAATCATTTTTCATTTTATCTCTTTGTGCTGTGCTTAAATCGAAGAAAATCACTGAATATAAAGATACACTTCCAATATTTTCTTAACACACATACTTATATAAGGTATATTGTATTAAATTAAAGTAAATTTCAATATAAGGAAGATTATTTTCTCCGATAATGCTGCAAGATAAATATTACCCCCTTAAAATATTTAATATAAAAAATTTAGTAATTTTTTGGGAAAAATTAATTTTTTAGATATCGTTTAATATATTAATATTATAAATTTTTTATTATTAGTTTTAAAACAATTCAAGTAGATAACGCAGTAAAAAGTTTAAAAAGCTTTTATTCAATAGTTTATATAGGCAATGTAAAATTATTTGGAAATTTTATTTTCCACTAAGAATTCCCCAAAGTTCATTTTCACAAAAAAAGAAAAATATATATAAATAAAATAAAAAAATTCTCCATAATAATTGGGAAAAAACAAATCTTCTGAATCAAATCTTATTTCTAAAGAAAAAAGAAAATACAGGAAATAAAATCTCGCATACACGTGAAATAATAAGGAGAATACTCTCACTTAATCAAAATATAATAATCTTATCAGAGTGATTTTGAATCCCAAAAATAATAGAAATACAATTTGTTCAAAATTTCTAATGACTGTAGTCAAAAAAACAATTTCATAAATATTTTTTAATTTACAGAAGATTGTTATCAATAACTTATGTCATATATGAATTTTTTCTGTTGAAAACCAAGCATACTTAAAAAATCTAATTTGAAATTCAAAGGATAAATTATAAGGCATGCAGTGACAAATATCAAAGTAAGTTTATCAAGTCGCATTATAAGTTAAAAAAACAAAGGAAGCCCCAAAATTGGAGATCTTATCATCAATCGGCAGACAATAAGCATATTTAATGGAAGACAAAAGAACAAGACGTAAATTTTTACCACCATTTTTAACATAAAAATTTATTTTATTAAAAGCAGACCTTGTGTAATCTTTCCATTATAAAGGAATCTTGAAATCAAACGTGAACTGTGAAGCTTAATTAATTTAATCATTTTTTCTGGATTTTAATCTCTGTAATTAATTAGAAAGTTTAAGTTAATTCATAACGTTATTTTAAATATCATTATTCTCTTTAAAATAGAAAAACTATAAAAAAAATTTAATTCATGAATTTGACTTGAATTTGTTAATGATTAAATAATATAGTTTATTGAAACAGGAAAATATAATTAAATAGAGAAGTTACATAGAATGTTAGAAATATATTTTTTTTCAAAGAAAGGGAAAATTTCATTAATTAAAACAAAAGCTTAACTACATTTAAGGTCTAGAAAAAAAATTATCAGTATGTTGAAAAATTAAGATCTTGCAACTTAATTAAACTAGCTGTGTATGTGTGTGTGTTAAAATGATAGTACTGTAAATTTACTTAAAAATATTGTATAAGTTAAAATTTTCATAACTTAGGAATGACGTAAATTGCATGATAAATTATTTGTAAGTAATCATGCGCCTAAAAATTACAATCGACCTAGTCTTGAATTAAAAATAGTGATTTAAATCGATATTTTATTTGTGATTATATTGATTTTATTAATATCAAGATGGCGAAAGTTAAATTGATAAAGTTAAAGCATAACCAATATCCCTTATTAATTGTAAAATATTTTAAAATATTCCGAATTTAACTTCTCAGAGGCCTTCAATATGTAAGATAGGTAACCTTATAAAAGGAAATTTAAAAAACTTTGTTTTCATTTACAATTAATGTGCATTCAGAAAACACAATCACAATATCGAACTTCTTTTGCTTAAAGACCAGTTACACCATTGCAATTGGGATCTTCTGTTTGTTCCCTCTTTCAAAATTACGAAGACTTCCATCCAGCCATTTCTGTCTAACTGGTGGAAACCAATTCCTGGCAAGGTACAGGGAAGTATACTGGTGAACAACAACACCATTCTAATGTGTAGATATTTGATAGTCAATTTAAATACCAGTAGTCTAAGCATAACTTTTTCTTTTAAGAATTATGAACCCAAGGCTGTGAAGTACGTTATTTACTAAGACATTTCGTTCGAAAAGGCTTGTACTAAATAACAAAATGTGCAATAATCTTACATAATTATCATGAAAGTGCTTGTAAACTTAAAGCTATCTGTATCATTTTAGGGCAGATTGTCGTCTGCCGTATTTAATACTCTCACTAATCACGCTAATTAAAATATATATATATATATATATATATATATATATATATATATATATATATATATATATATATATATATATATATGTGTGTGTGTGTGTGTGTGTGTGTGTGTGTGTGTGTGTGTGTGTGTGTGTGTGTGTGTGTGTGTGTGTGTGTGTGTGTGTGTGTGTGTGTGTGTGTGTGTGTGTGTGTGTGTGTATGCATATAAAGCCCGGTTGATTAGTGGAAGCGTTACATGCTTCCAAGGCACAGGTTCGAAATTCCATTCTCGGGCTGGGAAGGTCGACTCAGCCTTTCATCCCTATAAACTAATTAACATCATGTTTCAGATTTAAATATTGGGGTTTTTGCGTTAGGCCGACCACCTAATCGGGACTTATGCTTTGCAACCCAAGGCCTCTCAGTCATAAAAATAGAGATGGGGACTGTAGGCCATAGCCCACATGGTCTGTTGTGCCACAGAGTTTAGTTTATATTTTCTTTTCAGCCAATTTTTCAAAAATATTTATTTTATATTTCCAACAAAATTTAGCAACCAACTAAACAATAATTTGAATCAGACAATTTTTTGTGCAAAAGTGTGTAATCATTTTTCTACGTCTCATACAATAATCTACATTATCATTCGTTGAAATAGAAAATTTTATGCCCTTTTAAAATTTATAGTTCCCATGGCTTGGGCAAGTTTTGTATTCACTCACACGAATTTAGAGTTGAATTCCCTTGAAAAAAATTGCAGTAAACCTTTTTTTATTTAATTACAATTAAAAAATAACTTTTTAATATAAAATAGTTTTTATTTTGGTGATATTAGTGTCTTTGTCTATAGAATCAAATTTTTAGTCGCTTAAATTTGTATAGTTGATTTTTATTGAAATAAGCAATTATTAAAGAATTTGAAGAGAATTATTTAAATTTTTGAAGTCACACACCTTTAAAATAAAAAAAATGTTTTCTTTCAATATTTTTTCTAACTCGTGTACTTATCAGTTTTCTTATATTAACCGAATTTAAGTTGAATTGTTTTACATTTAATAAAATGTTTGAAGAATACTTTTTCAAGTACACTTTTATATTTCACACGGTTTATTCTATAAAACCTATATTTATCATGTTAAAATATTAAAAAATTATAAAAAAAACATTCGTAGTGTTCCAATTTGAGATTCAAATAAGTATGTATGTATATATATATACACATCTATATGTACGTATTCATTAATTATCTAATGATTGATGGTAGTCAGTGATACATTATAGTATTTTGTGATGAGTTGATTAAAAGAAAAAATAGATACTAGAAACCCATCAAAATTTCTTTTAATTGCTAGGCATTTTATTGCGGTACTCTAAGTATTTTACATGTATAATTTATTTGTACGATTAAACCTTTTTTAATCATAAATATTATTATATTTCAATATAAAAACCCCCATGCATGCAAAGACGAAATTCTGAATGGTAACAACCGCAAATTATTGAATTCTTAGGTGAATTTCGGAAGAATATTAGGTTTTCGATTATACCATTGACATGTAGCTGCAGACAATTCGTTGAGTGGCTTGATTCACAACATATATATTCATATATGTTGTGAAGTGCTTCTAATTTAGGCTTTCCATTTTACAATGAAATTTGTGCCCCATTTTTCATTAAACAATTATAATTTTATAAATAGTGGGTATATAATGTTTTCTATAAGATATTACAAAATAGGTATCAAACATTTTTTTTAAATAATTCCTTTATGTGGTACATTTTACGGCTCAATATTGTGTACTTTTATCAATATTCCATCGTTACTTCGTTACTTCTTTAATTTGGTTGGGGAAGAAATCACTCTTGTAATTAAGAATCTGGTTTATCAAAATCATCTTTAATACATCACGTATTAAAGATGATTTTGATAATAGACTAACAAGTACCTGTTAAAATAATAAACTTAATCAGAGAAAATTTGGAGTGATTTTATTTTATAATAAAGTCAAATTCTTAGAGTGCATGTGTTGGTAGACTCTGTGGCAACTTAGCCACAGTAATTCCCTAAAAGGTGAATCAAACGTACATTTTCCTTATCCCACAGGGAAATTAAGTTCAGTTGTCATTTGGATACGGTCGTATGAAAATCGTATTGGCACCAGTTTATTATGATGTGGAACGCATTACAATCGAAATTAATTTTGAAGAATTGTATTGTATTTGTTACATTGTTAAACTTGCTAAAATAAAACATTAAAATGAGACAATAGGACTTATTATAAGTATAAAAAATCAGGCAACCAGAAATATGATGCGACATGGTCAAATGTCCCACCGTTGAAGTAGAGGAGAGAACTGTCATTTTTCAAACTTTTTACTTGATAATATTCATAAATACAAAGCATTTTATTGCATAAATTTACATCACTATGATAAATTAGAGTACTGGAAACAAAATACAATAAAGATCATAAAAATAGCTTTTTGTGAAAAGAACATGCTTTATTTAAAAATGAAATTTTTTAATAAAATTTATACCATTTTTATTTTTTATATGAATGAAAAGGAGTTTTATTAGTAAATAGCAGCAAATATTGGGGCTATTTAACTAAATAGCTTATTAAATAATCAAAATAAAACTGTACAAAATCATTATTTACACTTTAGAAACTGAGAAATTTACATATAAAGAGTGTGATTCATGCACAATGTATGTAGTTTTCAGTAATTCGTAAGATTCTGCTTTTTTTTAAAGAATTTGCTGAAATTATTTATTTTAACTATTTTGTATTTGCTGAAAATATATTTTACGCATTAAAAAATTCGAATGAGTAAATATTTAATCTAGATTTTAATATATTCTTTAAAAGTTGAAGATATTCCATTGGGACATATTGAATAAAATATTTATTCAATTGCTTTTAGGAAAGAAAATATTCAATCCCTCATAGCTATATTTCATTATTCATTCTATTTTAATGTAAATGCCATTTTGCTATTAGAGCAGTTAAGTCTCAAAATTTTAAACCGTTTTGTTGCAAATTCACCGGTTCCTAAAACATTCATTTTGATACATTCCCAGATGTATATACTTCAATATTATCCTGAAATAAATACTATGTTCTTATTTCGTAACAGAATGCTTGAAAATTTGAAACGGTATTTTCTCATAGATATAAAGAGCATATATTAATAATATTTTGACATAGCTTAGTAAACGGACCAACTGAGAAGAGATAATATAATGGGTTTTTAAGCACTTAAGACAAATTCCCTTCCTAAGATACATTTAATTGAAAATAGTTCAAATAATCATAAAAAAAGAAATGCAAAAAAAATTTTTTTAAACATCCGCCCAAATAAAGCCCTGGATATCAAAGGTTGGAACACCTATTTCAGAAGTTTATATTTGCAAATACGAGAAGCTAATTATTTTTACAGTCTAGCTGCCGGATGTTGTTGCAAGATATTTTAGCATATAGTTCGTAGTTTTCTCTACTGAGAGTTCTTTTTATAGATAGAGAGCCATATTCACGTGTCCCATAAATAAGACTCGCAGTTTGACACATAGATATACAGAAAATTCAAACGGAGTCTCTATCTTCTGTTGCTCAACATGTTGGGTGGGACATTTCATTTCGAAGAGAGTGATCTTAACGATTGGTCACGGCTTGCTCAAGCTGATTCAGATTCGACACTGCACATTGAACAGGAACAAGAAAACACAACATTCTACAAGATTACATTTTCCGGGAAAATCTTTTAAAAATAAGTGGCATAATTCACATATTTGACAGAAAGCAAGCCAACTGAGGAGCATGAGCATAAGACCAACTAAGACCAAACTAAGACACTAAAGATGATTGCCCTTTTACTATGTTAAGTAGATATTACCTAAACTATCATTAATAAATCAGTGCTTAATTCTATTGTGATTTAGATGCAAAATTAAGCTTAATATGTAATAATTTTAATTTTTTAACAAATTTACTTCCTGGTTATAGAAAACAATGCTTTCATAATCAAAGAACAAGCTATAACTTGAACTAGAAAATGAATTTCATATTGATAGCATGTATGTAAGTTAACATGAATGGATGTGGTATGATCCATTCATTTTAATTTGTATGGGAAAATACTTTTCAGGCAGAACAAATTACTACCTGATATATCCTTCATTTATCTTACAGCTATCAAAATTTATGGAATATATATGCGTCATAACTTACGTACTACGCAATCATTAATTGTAAATTATGTAGTTTTATTAATGATGGAATACGCAAAAACAACCATTTTCTTGTCGATGACATTTTTATTAGCATTAAATTTTATAATGAAATCGATAACATTAATGCTGCTAATTACATAATTAATTTTACAAATGTTAACATTGATATCATCTCTATTCTACTGCAATGTATCCACAGATTAAACCCGTGATTTAGAATTGAACAACTTGGTAAGTAATATCACCTTCAAGAAAGCGAATTAGAAACTTATCTAATCAAATCAATTTTAGCTGTTGGAAGCAATAAGCAATTTGAATTCAGATAGTTTGCAGTGCTAATTAAATATTGAAATTTAATATGCATTTCATTCCATCTATTTTTCCTTCTAAAATTATCTTCACTTGGTTGCTTTAAATATTTTTTCCAATAAGCTAATATTTTGAGAAATACAAAAATAAAGTTTGCCGTCGTAGGAAATGAGCAGTTATTGCAATCTATCAAATGTTATGGAATGCATTTTGTAGATCATAATAAAAGATGAAAAAATTACATCTGAATAGTGAAAATTCTAACAAACATGAAATACTACAAAATCAAAGAAAAAATTCATTTAAATTAAGTTGCTGTTGTTGCTTATGACACTTGGACAAGCCAAGCTCGCTATTCCTTGGCTATGCGATTATAAGTTAATGGGGAGCGTCTTTCATTTTAATCAGAGCATCACGACGGTGAAAGTAAGTCTTCTTGCTCTTTTTTAAATCCTTCGAAAGATGGCACCACCAGAGGATCCACTTCCTCAATTCTGACATTGATCTGAAGGGGAAGGAAATTTTCTCTAGACCATTGTACCCATGGTAACTGCTTAATGACCGACCACAGGACTTTCGCGACTACACAAATTTAACGAGCACGTATATTGCACGTACTCGGTGGGTATTTGGCGGCATTGGGAATCGAACCCCACCCTTCCGGATGGAAGGCCGATGCTCTAGGCTACGATGGCCCAATTAAATTTCTAATTAATAACGACCATTTACAGGTGCATATTTCCATTTTGCATTTCCTTTTTATTTATTTAGCTTAACTCAATAAATTATTCAATGAAATGTTTAGTTATTCTCACAGTTTGAATAAAATTCATCTTGCTATTTTTTCCATTATGATAGTTAACTGAATCCATAAAAGTTTTAAATTAATAACTTTATTTCTAAAAAAGATTAAAATTTCAGTTTAACACAATGTATATAAAAATCACATAATTTCCAAATTTTTAAAATATTTTTAACTGATGACTAAATTTACTGTTATCATTCCTACCACTATATAATTACGTGAAAATTAAACAGAAATTAAATAGATTGTTTTAAAATACTTGCTTTCCCAAAACAGATGAAAATGATTAAGCTTAGTAAAAAATAATTTTGAAAATGCAATTCAATTTTAAATTACAATATAGTTTAAAAAAAACTGTCTGTTTTATTTCAAATATGTTTTTCTTTTTAAAATATTATCCTTATTACGTAACTACTGAAAATATATTCTAATTAAGGCAGTATATAATTTTGTTAAGATTCATAAAATGTTCAAAGGAGAACTAGAAACAATAAGAAAAAGAATTATGTGCTACAGTTAATTTATTAAGTTTTTCACTGATTTTAATTTAGGCAGAAAGGATTTTAAATTTTAAACTCACATAATCTCATTAAAATTTTATTTACATCTTATTTTAAAATTTATCAAAATAATACTGATTACACTTATTATTCATAATTTTTAAATACAATAATGAGTTAATAATGCTACAAAGCATTTGTAGTAAATTAAAAAGTTTGTTCACAAATGAATAATTTGTTGTGAGAATTTTGAAAATTTTTTCTTTTGAACTCATGGAAAATTAAAATTCTACAATTTTAACTACCGTTTTGTAATTTTATTTATGCAGGCTTAAAAGTTAAATAATTTATTAAATAATAAAGACTAAATAGACGCTTTAAATGCAGTAAAATGAAAAAATAATCTCCACTTTTATTTTCATATTATTATAATAATTGTTATATAAATTAAAATTACTATGAAATAAATTCAAATTAATTTAATGAAATAATTAACTTGGATTTCATATTTCTATTCGAACTTAATGCAAGTAAATTTTTTTAGAGATAAAAGATGATACATTTATTTAGAGTGGCTTGCCCTACATATATATGTTGAAATTTTTTAACGCTACGTATATATAAATATGTGTACGTGTTAACTGCAATTACATTTACAAGCCTTAAGCTTTTATCTGCTTTTTTAAATAACTTAGGAACAGTTATGTTTACTTTTTAATTATTTCTTCAACAAGATTGCTGATTTTTATTTGTAACTTTGAGCAAAATCATGTGGTCAGTAAATTTCCGCAAACACCTTTTATAAGCATTCTGATGAAGTTAAATTAGAACTTTAATGAAAGATGAGGTAAGACGTTGCATATCCATATCGTGATACAGCTATTGAAATAAAGCTGCAAGATCACATGGCACGTTATCTTTCTAGAAGTAATATTTGTTGATTTTGTGCATTTTTAATAATGTAATGAATATCCAGATGTTCAAAATGTTTGTGTAAGTCATGGCGTTCAATTTATCATTTAAATTCTCGTATTAAATCACAAAATATATCCCCAAGCAAATCCCTGTCACCAAACTTGACTGCTTGAATGAATTACCTGAAATAAATGATTCGCTAAACAATCGTCATACTCAAGCTCGACCGTCTGACTGAAAGAATGTGTAATTTGACGTTGTTTCATGAAATATTTTTTTTGGCAACCACGATGCAACTACTGTCTGCTAATGACTGTCAGCTTGTTATATAAGAAAATAATTGTTTTGATTGTGCCAACACATTCATGCTTATTGAAAGAGTGCAGTCCATTCTGTAAAATACTGGCTGGCGTAATCCTTTCTGCCCGTTGAAACTCATTTTAATGACTTGGAGTGTTTTCCTTTAGTTTCTACATACTTCACATTTTATGGTACGCTTGCCTCCTTTGGTCATTTTTGAGAATCACCAACGTATGTGGTTTATGTCCAAACTTCTGCAGGCATTTATTTATTCAAGACATCACCAATTACTGTTTGTGGCAGATATTTCAAGATAGTTTCTTATTTAGTGTAAGCTATTTACCTATTTAGTCAATAATGAAGGAATGAATAATAAATCCTGAGTCATTTTAATAAACAAACTTTAGACATTCCGTCAGAATAGGCATTAATAAACAAGAAAAATCATATGATTGCACAAAGAAATCACATGTTTGTGAAAATTAAACTTAAATTTTTATATCTAGATATCTAATTTCTTAATCAATAATTTGTGTTTCTTTTATAGAACATTAAGTGCTTGAGTTGATGTTATTTTTAAATTTTTTTTATTTTACCTATGTATTCCGTTCTCAGAGGGACATTCGAAAGATAAAATGAATATTACAAATGAAAAAATATATGAAGAATATTAATTCTTTAGAATTATTCAAGTGATTCTAAAAATATTAACAAATCATTGTTATTACTTTTAAATTCTTTAAATACAGAACTGTAATTATTATAAATATTCTTAATTTTTATCAGTATAATTTGCAAAATTTTTGTACTATAATTTTAAAAACTCTTTAGAGTTTAACTCAAAATAATTTCATACATTAGTGGATTTTGGATTTCAGGAGGAAATCTAGAATCGTGTTTTTTGAGCAATTGTAGAAAAATAACTGTAGTTTTTTAGAGAATTGAACGTCATCAGGCTAAAATTATCAATGCAAGCTTAACTTTCATGAATTCTGTCAGTTCTTGTTGTGTGATGATGCAATTAGTGATGTGATAAAATGAAACAAAAAGCGCCACGGTAATTATCAAGATGATCATTTGATTTTGATTATATATATATATATATATATATATATATATATATATATATATATATATATATATATATATATATATATAATTGAAATTTAGACTATGTTGATGAATAATAAAATATTGTATTACTTGAAATGTATTCACAGTTATTGTTGTAAAAAGAAAATTTGTGAATTAACAACAGAATTATATCAATTGCGCAATTGCTTTATAAAGTGTAAGACAAATACTAATACTATTGATTGAGAAACTATAAAATATTTACAGTAGCACGTCTTTGGAAATAAGTTTAGACTAAATTAATATTATATTTTATAATAATTATTTTAGATTTAAGTGCATTAATAAAATGGTTAATAAAACATAAATGTTTAACTGCTTTTTGAAATTTTTTCACTTTTTTTAAAAATATATTTTATAGAAAAAATAGCAGTAAAATATAAAATATAATACAGTCAATGGAATATAATTAGATAGGTATTTATTAAAAGAAAAAAAATTGAAGCTCTAAACTCTGTTATATTTAATGCAGTATATAAATGTACATATTTAGTACAATAAATTCATTTTTGAAAAAGCTTAATTAAGTTGAAATAATTTATTATTTGATTATTTTTAGCCTTGAAAAGATTATTTTTCTAAATTAAATACAGAAGCATGAGAAGTTTTCTTTTTTAAAATTGTAAATTCTCTATATTTCTAGCTACACGGATAACAAAGTCCATAAAAACTATTCAAAGTAAATCACATAATAATCAAAGATACCATTTTCTACACAAGAGAGCGTAGATTTCGGGAATATGATCGAAAATATGCTTTAAAACAGTCTGGAATCATGAATCAAAAGTAAATAAAAACATAATGTAGTTTAGTAATAATCAAGTAGGAGGCATAATTTATACCTAAAATACCCCCATCTATTCGGTCTTTAAATAAAAATAAGAAGACACTAGTACGAAATTTTCACTTTTATTAACGAGAATATTTAACTTCTTTTGCATAATATCTCCATCCTAGTGTAGTGTTGAAACTAGATGAGTATTTTATCTGGTCAGAAATTAAATTCGTCTCTGACCATGTAATAGCGTGATTGTATTTAACGTTTTTAACACAGAAAAAGTTATGAAATCCTAACATCCAAATGACACAAAAGTTTTAGTCAAAATAAATAAAAAATCGAGAATGGGTAAATATATGTTTATTTTGACAAAATGTCTGTTTTTTGGAACTGAAAAAGATAGGAAAACTCATGAAATTTATAAAAAACATCAAACTTCACCAATTTTAGATAAAAGACATATCTTTACGATTCAATTTATATTTTTTGTTAACATTAGATCTTATAATTTATTTTATGTTTGCTGTTAGTATCAGGTCTCTGACAATTATTGCAATTTTTATTTTAAAATTTAATTGTCACATGAAATTTTCAAATTTTCATGTCACATTGTTATTTTTAAAAGTCAAGCAAACGGTATCAAAAACATTGTTTTTGATTTTTTTTACAGCTTTAGCAATATAGCAAGAAAGAGGTTTAATTTATTGGTTCTCAAATAGTTGTCTGCTCTGGCTTGATTCACTATTTACATTTGTAATTTGCTCTTCATTATTTGCTGTCCGATAGTTACATTCGTATTCTCTGCTTGACTAGTATTTTGTCCTCTATGTGTGTTTTGGATAGTAAAGATGTAATTTTTTGTGTTGTGATTAATTCACAATGACTTATTCCCTTTTTACAACACATTTTTCATAGGCGTTTTTCTCCATGATTATATATATATATATATATATATATATATATATATATATATATACATATATACATATATATATATATATATATATATATATATATATATATATATATATATATATATATATATATATATATATATATATATATATATATATATATATATATATATATATATATATATATATATATATATATATATATATATAAGATGCTGCTGAATTTATTCAAATATTTTGTAAATTATTTAGGTTATTTCATTAGAATTTAATTTTACAACATCAACATTGATGATTTCGTTTAATGTTGAATATAATATTTTTAAAAAGTTTCATTTTTGATAAAAAAAAAAGTATAATTTTATAACTTTTTACATTTTTCTTAATAGCTTTTATAATATGACCAACATTTTTAACATTTTTGACTCACCGTAACCTAATAGATATAAATTGTTCTTATCCCTAATAAATATTCACAATTTATTATCAGCAAAGAAGATATTTTAGGGATATAAATCCATTTTGATATCACGCAAGACAAAATATTTGAAAAACAACCATATGTCAATGCGACAATTAATACAAACGCCACGTCAATTCTACGTCTTTTAAACACAGATAAAATTGAGTTTTGGACTTTATTTTTCAAGAACAAAAGCACATATCTCTGAATAGTGAACATATTCTTTTAATATTCTTTTTATATACACTATTTTTCCTTTTTCAAGTTAAGTAATGAAGTATCTAACAGTGGAAATGTTTTTGCAAGACAGGAGCATTTACTATATATTTGTTTTCAGAGAAGAATTCGATTTGTATTAACAAATCACAAGATAAAAAATCCGATGATCTCAGAAATACTCCTTCTAGAGACAACCAAATAGGATGCAGAAAAGCATGTTGTTTAACATAGGTTAAAATACAATATATATTTCTCGTTGCAAAGAACCCACAAAATTTATCTCTAATTGAAGAGCTCTTCTTCCTCATTGGACAACACATAAAAATATTACAAAATAAAGCTGTTCTAAGGCTCTTACTGTTTACACATTTTACCTTTTGGAGGTCAAATTTACATACAGAAGGCTGCATTCAACCATAAAAAGTGATGAACATGGGAAACTCCAACCAACGTGCATTGAAGAAACAAAAATGCCGCACATGCCTTCTGTTCTTAAAAGTGGTTAGGATCGGAGATAAGATCTTCCATTCTGAAGAACACTTTCTGCAAAATATATTTCTTATCTATTTGAGAAATATAATAAATAAGTTTTGCCTTGTGGCAAATAAATACGACGTAAAAAGCAAAGAATCTTTTAAGAAAATTATATATATATATATATATATATATATATATAATAAAGTGCAACTTAACAGGAGATACAGCTCTCGCAAATGCTTTTCACTCCTAGCTTTCTTTATACATCCAGAACCCTGCGCGAAACAGAAAACCTCCGTTTCTCCGGGTCAAAATTACTCCCATAAAATCTCTGCTGGAATACTATCCTGATTTATACCTCATCATAATTCCCACTGACCTTTTTAAAAACTTTATCGACCTCACCCGCAGGTTTATCCGAAAATCTTTGAATTAATCGATATTCTCTATCGAAGGAAGCTTCCCCCACCCCGTTCTTCACAGATTCCGGGGTTCATTATGTTTCGTAACAGTCATTTTCTCGCTGAGATTCTTCAGACGATGAGGTGACGGGTGGGGGTGGATTGAGTTAGGGCTTTTACTTCTAGTAATCACCTAGAAAAGACGTCTTGGATAAGACTCAGGTGTCCTCCACCACTAGGGGATTTATACGGGGAAATGGTGCGCTAGAAACGGGAAAATTAAACGCTCAGATTCAACATTTAAGGGAGATTATATGCAATTGGTTGCAAACAATGTTGAGAGAAAATCATGGTGATTGAATTTTAAAATGGAGGATTTGTACTGGGGAATTAATTCTGAAAATAAATTATTTACCTTGGTAAAACAATAAATTTTTCCTTGTTCAAAAGATTTTCTTTGATTAATTAGTTTAAATTATTAGTTCATTGAAATGCACATTCATTTTACAAAAAATTGATGTATTGCTTATAATTTTACAGAAAAGAATTTAAGGAAAGAATTCAGGGAATTCTACTAAAAAGATGGTTCTCATAATCAACGTTTTGGTGATTAACCGAAACATGTAATTCTAAAGACAATGTTATAGGTGTTATATTACTAAAGATTACAGTGTAGGAGGTTATATAATGCTTAATTTCTTTAGACAAGTAAAATATAATTTAATACTTATATAGTTCTAAATATAAATATATAAAATTTTACTTTTAATACGAGTAATATGTCATTAAGAAATGTAGCTATTTTGGCAAATTTAATATGAATTTAATGATATTAAAATATATTTAATGATAGAAAAATTAATTTTTGAATCAATATAATTCAAATGCATAAGCTAACCGAAAATAACATATTTTAGCAATAAAAAATGAATAAAACATTTTTACATGTACCCAAATGAGTGCAAGTTTATATTCATTGATTATTCAATCATAGACATCGAAAAAAAATCACGCTATAAATAATACACGTTTCAGATACACATTTCACATTTCGGAGATCGTAAATTATATTCTTGTATCATAAAAAAGAAAAAACAATCAAGCAGCTGTCCTAACAAATATATACGCAGAAATGGAAAATGCCTCTAATTAATAATAGTAATCAGGACTGAACCTGAAATATATAGAAATTAAATTTCACAGGATTATGATAATGACAAAATGTATATTAACAATAAACAAATCTAGGATAAGCAAAAATAATGCAGGGAAAATTTAAAATAATCAGCCATAGAGTGACGAAGACTTAGTACATCAGATTGATTCTATATAAAAAAAAACATTCATTTAAGCTGTTATCCGATACAAAAAAGGGTCCCTTCAAAGACAAAACTTTTTTAATCGACCAAAGGATAGTTGACTAATGGAATAAAGAATTATGTTTGTGCCTGGTGTTGAAACTAGTGGCTCGAGGCGAGAACAGTCAGCATTTTGCAAAGGTTGCTTATGTTATTGGACCACTACAGGTGACAGAGGATTGCACAATAAAGACAGCAGCTTCCACTACATCAATATGACATCTATAAAGAACACAACGCCATTTGTCTGCATGAAAAGACTTGAAATGATTTTATAAAATCGTCAAATCTGATGAATTTAGAGAAGATTTGAAATACATTATAAAATTATGCATTCATGCATCTACACACACACACACACATATATATATATATATATATATATATATATATATATATATATATATATATATTTAATTTGGGAAAAACAAAAATATCTCCCTGTGCACCAAGGAATACCACACAGGGCCCGAAGGTACAACAAATGTTCTACAAAACAAATCCAAATAATACATGAGATGAAAAAAATAATAATAAAAGAGGGCACAGAAAAAAAGAGATATAAAAATGAAAAATGAATTAGATAACAGCATGGATAAATTTTACAAAAAATTCAAAATTCTCTTTCTTAACTAGGTCCACCATAATCGGGGGCCACCTGTTATTTAAGTTTTTACAAAGCTCATTCCTTACTTCTGAAACAGATGGGCATTCAAGAAGAATGTGAGAAGGGTTGTCACTCCCAGAGTTGCACTTGCACACCTCACTGTTTTTAATGTGGAAACGGTGAAGGTACTACACATATATCATGAATATTTTCTGTTATCAAAATACGCAGAACCCATATATAGTTAACTTTAGTAATTAGATTGCTAAACACATTCATACATTGTTGATTTTACAGTATTTATTTTAAAGTTTTACATTTTATACATATATATGCATACTTGCATATAATGTAAATATAGAATGGGATGTATCAATTACAATCATATGTCTTAGAAGAGCAATAAAGATTTCTGTGAAAAACAATAGGAATCCTCACTTAAAGAATTTTTTTTCAGAAAGTAAATAATTTATTCATGACTAACAGAATTAAAATCTATAAAAGACACAAACTCTCTCCTGATTGAAAATCAGGAATCAAAATTTTAACATCCAGTCTCTCAAAAATGTACAAAATACATGTCTACAAATCAAAAAAGCTAACATCTAAGAGACAAAAACAAACTCCTAAGACATTGTAAACATAATGGACTAATATAATAACACACGCAAATGCTCTTAGTGAAAAATAGAATATTTTAAAACATTTGAATTACTTTATATGTTTTTCGTCTTAATATTATATATTTAGATTGTACATAAAAAGTTGTCAAAAAATGTCAAAAAAAATTTTTTTTCGCAAATGATAATTTCTGAGCAGTACTCAAATGTGGTATTTTGATATTCATTTATCTTAAATTTTCACTTTCTTTTTCACATACATTATATATATTATAAGTGTAGAATTTATATTATATTATATATTTGACATTAAAGAAATAAAAGAAAATTTTCGTTAATAATCTATAACTGGGAAATGAAGTATGTAGCATAAAGATAGATTCAGCATTAGATAATATATATTAATGCAAATATATTTAATCGCTAAAATTATAAATTTATTTTTAAGCAAAAATTCTGAAAATAATTGATTGATACTTCTGTGTTATTTTAGTCGTTTAATTGCTTTTCCAATCTCCAAAGTGAAAATAATTTTCTTTTAATTATTCTTGTAAAATAATGTATTTCAATCCATGTTAATTTGATAATATTTTTATTAATATTTTCCTGATACTTTAATTTTCTAAATTAGTAATGATTAAGATCTCTCATGAAGGTTTATTATATTAATATCAATTATTCCGGTTGTCTCATGAAAACATATTTTTTGATGAAATCAATATAGTATGTGTAAGAAATATAAGAACATATCTATATTTTTCACCTATTGATGCATTTCTTAGATAGATTAATTTATTGATTTCCACCATAAACAAATAATATTTTCCTTTGAATTTCTTTTCATAAAATATGTCTCACAAATTATATTTGATATTAAAATCATTAAAAAAACTAACTAAAGGAAAATAAAAAAATACCTTATAGTTTCTTAGATTATTTAAATTAAAAATATCAAATAAAAATTAAGTGAAATTCATGTTATGGAAAATATTGACTCTTAGTTTATTTTCATAGTAAATATATACTTTTTCTATTCAAATTTAAAATAAAAACTTAAAAATCATGAATCAAAATGAAATTTGAAAACATAAAATCTATTTATTATTACCTTGTAAAATTAACAATTGAAAAATAAAAAAATTAATTTTTTCATTAAATTTGTTTAAAGAATATAATAATTTATTTCTCGAAACTCGTTATATTGTGAAAGAGATTTAGTTTGCATCTTTTATTTTAAAAGTTTTTTAAAAGTATTAAATTTTTTATTGATGTATAAAAATTTATTCATCAGAGAGGTTTCACTCTTGTTTACTTGATATATAAGCAAAACTGTTCAGTAATATAAAATGTACCGACAATGAAACAATTATTAAAAATGGAATACTATCTTTTAATAAATAAAACTAAAAACATGTGCAAATTCATTATTCCCTTTATACTTAGAGTTTTGTAAAATTCAAAAACTATTCCCTAATTTAACGTCACATACATTAATAAAAATGCAATTATTCAATTTACATATTGAAATTTAATTTTCTCTATTTAATAAATTAAAAAAATATAAAATTGCAAGACATTTTATTCTATTGAGTGAAATTTTCAATTTTTAACTAATATATTTCTTTTAGGCAACTAGTTTATGCTTTATTAATCTACTTCTAACATTAAGCAATTTTATTTTCCAAAATTGAATTTTTATTTTTATAAATTTTTTATTTTAAAATAAATTTTACAAAAATAAATATTTCTTTGCAGAGCTTCATCAAAAATTCTTTTCTGGAAATATTTAAGTTAACCATGTGATAAAATGTATCATATAAAAGTATTTTTCTGATATTCCTGTATAAAAAATATCCTTACAATGACAAAAAGAAGCGTAATAAAATCGTCATGAAAGAGAATAAAAAGGGAAATATCAAAATCCTCTCAACTCGCGCTTAACGATCATTTCTATTCTAAGTTTACAGTTGTGGAAAAATCGTTGTGTGTTGTGTTTTTTGTAGTGGCATCGGACCAAAATACAAAATTCTTTCAATGTGATGTTTCTATTTTAAGAATGGCAGCCTTTTATGCTTTTTCTTTTGTCATTCCATTGTGGAATACAGAATAAGAGCGAAATAAAATTTTAAACAAAGCATTAAAAACTTGTGGGTTCTATTTAAGTTATTTTATAAATAAGTAATCATTATTTAAAAAAATAATTTTACGCTTTTATATTACGTTTTTGTTATATATTAGTAGCATAATAATACCTTCTTTTAATTGAAAATAAAGCCATATTTCTTTATTATCCTCACTCATTTTCCAAAGAGAAAAATTATTTGAAATCTGTTTTAATAGCTAAAACTAGTTAAGAGACCACGTACAGATAATATACAAAAGATTTTAGTTAAGCAAAAAGGTATATGAATGCTATCTATATGCAATATTAATATATAAATTGATATATATATATATATATATATATATATATATATATATATATATATATATATATATATATATATATATATATATATATATATATATATTCTGTATAAAAATTTTATTAACTATGCTAAGCACCTGAGTCTGTTTCCTAAATATCAGACTTCTTCATAAATATTTACATCATGTTTTATATTAATTAATTATTAATTAGGAATTTTTAAAAACATTGAAGCTAATACTGCAATTTCATTTTGTTTAGGTTTGTAAAGCTGTTTTATAGTCATTTATACAAAGTATACATTCTATCTTTATAACTAGAGTTTTCTTGTAGATTCTAGTTTAAAAAGGAACATTTATTTTCCTTCGTAATTTTCCAAAGTATAATTTTATAGTTTTGCTGATACTTTTTAGCAGTAAGTAAAATTAAACTATACATCTTATATGGTCTTTATTAGATTTTTCTAAATTAGGATTTGTTTTTTGAGAAAAATACTTCATTGGTGCTTAAATAGCCGATATAATTTTTATTTTATTGACTATTTTAGCACTAAATTTATCTGATTTACATAAATACAGAAACACTTGAATCTCCGTGTACCTATAAACAATATTTAAACTTCAAAAGTAAAACTTTTGTTCCAATTGCTTTTTAAAATTGGAACGAATTTCTTAAAAAGTATTCGCTTAAAATAATCTTAATTTCAATTTTTATTTACTTGAATTTTTTAATAGTGATTAGCTATTATTCCACTATCCACTTTTCCTTTATAGTTTTTACGTATAAGCTATTTCCCTGGATCTAACCCTGAAAATAAAGAAATAGAAACTTAATGTCAAGAATAAGGCTTCGAGTGACATCACGTACCAAACCAAATCTTATCCCCGGATTGCAACGTTATAAATAGAAGAAAGATGTTGCTGGAGACTAATGTGCTTCTTTTATTAATGACCATAAATTAGTGGATAAAATTTTAAAAAGTTTGTTCCAGTTGGACTCATAGTGACCAGGTGACAGAAATATGCTCTTCGTAGTATATGTCCTAGGATCGAGGCCAACTATTGTTGAAATACGGGAGATTGATCTTGCCTTTGTGCCATGTGTAGGCACGTCTATCAAGTCAGTTACTTAGAATATTTCCAGGTTTTCTCCCTTGCGATACGTGAATATGGCACGCTGCCTATAATATATCTTCCTAGAAGGCAATAGAAATAAAAATATTATACAACAGATTTCAGACGTTACTGGTTGCTCAAATGTTAGTCCTGTAATTTATGCAACAATAATTTACAGATGAGGTTTACTGAAGAAAAAATGTTAACTGAAAATCTTCCTATAAAATTTTTTCGCTGAAGTAGAAATTGTAGTTTCGTATTATTGTTAAGACAAATAAGACAGTAAAATTATTTTAAGACAAATTTTAAATCCTGTTAAATGTCAAATAAATGATTTTGTGAGAACAGCTAAATCACATCCTAACGTTTTCAATGAGAATGTTTCGTTCATATCAAAATAGTGCATTATTCAACTCTCTATCAAATTATTTATATTATCATAATAAACCTTAAAGTAAACTTCAGTCAAAATTCATTAAAATTGAATTTTGATAATCAGGATAGACAAGAAATGGGCAATGTCATTACTGAGAGATTAAAATGGTGTGTAAATTACCGAGGTATAACTCAGATTTACATTTCCTATGCCCTAAGGCACTTCAAAGTTGTCACACTCTACAAGGAATTTAATTTTAGAAACTGTTGAAAACATTTTATATTGATGACATTGTGTCTCATTTAATACAATTGCAAATATCACCACTCGCAATTGATAGTGATTTCAGGAATTGCCTTTGTAGAAAATAAATTGAATTTTGTGATATCTTATATATATATATATATATATATATATATATATATATATATATATATATATATATATATATATATATATATACTATAATTTGAAAACTTTTGGTTCAGTAATATTTTAAACCCATTTAAAAATGAAATCTTAATACATTCCGTGTATAACAAGCAGAAAGGGAAATAACAAATTTAAAACTAAATCATAAATGACAAAAAAGTTAATGATATATGACAGATAATAAAGTAATAAAAGGATTTACAAGAATGTTTTAATGTGAAAAGAAGATGGAAAACAAAATTTTTATAAATAAATAATATAATTTTCAATAACTTTTCGTCAAAAATAACCACATTATAAAATATAATGTATGCATCTTAAAATATTTCTTTTTGTAAGTTTACAATAATGTATTGTATATTAATAATCACAATAGAAATTCAGTTTTAAATTTGTATTCATGTTCTGTGTGTAGTAAAATTTTAAAAAAGCTCAGTTTACTGAATGTTTTAAGTTTTCAATTTTCTAATTTCTCTCGTATTTCTTCCCTGCAATAGTTTTTATAGATGTATTTTTTATTAGTTTTTTTATTACTGTGACAACACAAAGAGAATAACTTAGCATGATAATCGTGGTTAAAAATTTGCCCAATTTTCAAAGAATTGGCTTTTAAAGGGTTAACTTTTTAACTATATTGAATCACGGATTACAAAGATAAATCAAAGAAACATCTCAAACACCAATCTTGACAAATATACATACAAAAGCAGAGAAACAACTTCTAACTCCCGTTTTTCATCAATGGTTAAGATCAAACTCATTATCTTTCACTTCTAAGAATTATTTGCTTGGGAATTCCATTTGTTATTTGTTTATTCAAAGAATACAATGAATGTATAATTTGTGTAAAAACATATAATGAAATCATATTAAAGGTAATAGTATAATTGTTGATAGTATAATGATATATGACTATATAATACTATTTAATAATAATACAGTAATATTTAAAGAGGCATTAATTTTCTCAAAATATATGAAAGATATATATTATCTATAGTTATATAATTGTAGTACTACGAGCGATACATTTCAATTTCTATTAGATTTTTTATACATACATTAATCACAGGACTTTAAATAAACAAGCTGTTGCATACTTGTTTAATACGTCTGATTTTATATACTCCTCGAAAACTCATTAAATGTGAATTCTTTTGTAGCCAACCTATTTCCATTCTCAACTTGTACTAAAAATTATAAGGTCACTGAAAATATTAGTTAGCTTAAGATTCGAAAAATTTGTAATTGACTTTGTGTGTACATATATTTTAAAATACATTCTAATATATGAATTAAAACAATTTTATTTCGTTTAATGATATACGATCTAAATCTTTTAGCTTTGCCAAACTGTTAAAAAGATTTCTTGCATCTCTGTAAGTAACTGGAAAATATGAAGATTCAGATTCTATATATATTTCTAGGCAAAGTCTCTAAACCTAAAACAATGACTTCCACGTCTCATATATTAAAAGACTAACATAAGAACGTAACACTCTCAGTTTTTTTATACTGCATTGTTGTTTATTGTCTCAAAGTTGTTTGTCAGTGCACTGTACATCATTATTAGCTTAGTTTCGTTTTTAGGGGGAAATAAAATAAAGAGTTCTGTCAGTGTTCCAAAGAAGACAAATAATGGGACCCATCTGGTCAGTGCAAGGGTAGACACAGAGATACAGCTGATAGGAGGGTTATTAGATAGTATATAGTAGGTCAGGACAGTATACTACTATGGCGAATCAATATTGGCGAGATAAAAAGAAAAATTAAACTCACAACAGGAGACAGACGGATATTAACAAGATTATTACCACCAAGATGAGAACAACGGCAACAAAAGTGATTACTGAGTTGAATGAACAGCTCAAAATCCAAAATCAACCGACACAGATCAAATGGAATTGCATAAAAAAGTAATTTGGAGTTCAGTCGCGATCGCAAGCTCCTTGAAAATTGGGAACGGTGATTAAATCGGGAACGATGACGTAAATCGAGTACAGTGAGTAGTAAGCTGTAATGAATTTGAAATCATAAATCCATGTTTTTTTTTCCTACGCCTGACCTTGGTTTTTCAACCATCAGTCTCTGTCGGGCAGCAAAATAAAATCTTGAGGTGAATGAAAAGTCATCTTCCGCAGAATTTCTAGCTGCGACGTCCGAAAGTCCAGGGTAAGTGTAAAGGTGGTCACCAGTCGTGTCCTCTAGTCCACATAAAGGGCAGATCGGAGATTCCTTCAAACCCAAACGATGAAGGTGTTTTTGCAGATAATCATGCCCAATTTTAAGGCGAAAATTAGCCACTCCCACAGCTCTGTGGAGGTAACACTGAATAGGCTTTGTTAGTAAGGAAGCCCATGATTTTCCCTTTATGCACATCTTGTAAACATTTCTACGATAGGAGGCTATATTTGACTTATTAAGACTTTTAACAGTATGGAGCTGCAAGGCTGGAGAAGGCTGTTGTAGATCTGAGCCAGCCTTTGCCAATTTGTCAGCTGCGTCATTTCCTGCGATACTACAGAGGCTGGGTATCCATTGCAGTACAATTCGACGTCCCTCTTCAAGTAGAGAACTAATTGCCATTTGACAGAGATAAACAGACCCAATACTGCTAGGAGCAATTGAAGAGAGTGACCTGATTGTGGCCTGAGAGTCTATAAAAAATACTATGTTGTTCTCATTACCCTTTCCGATTTCTTCAAGTGCTAATTGTAAAGCGGCCACTTCACCATTGTAGCTGTTATAGTATTTCCCAACTGGCTGACAAAGCCTGAAACTCTTAGTGTATACTCCTGCACCAGCATTTCTGATGTCATCCATAGTTGAACCATCTGTATAGACATGGAACCAAACAGATGATGGATAATGCTCATCGATTGTAGCTAGGGTAGCCATCCTTAGCTCAGAATCAGTGGAGACCTTCTTAATAACAGGTAGTATCAGTTCTAGACAGCAATCAGCTCTATAAACATGGTTTTGAAAGATAGGGGGTCTAAATAAAGGCACTCTATGTGCATCCGGGATCTTATACCTATCTGACAATTCCCTGGTCTAAGTCAATAAGGTTCTCTGTGTTTTCAATCTTGAAAAACAGGAATCCATCATCCAGAAACCATCATCCCTTAGAAGCCTTTCAGAGAGTTTCAGGGCAGCGATTCAGTCTTCAGAGAGTTTCAGTCTTCGATCTGTCAAACACCTATCTGACAATTCTCTCGTCAAAGTCAAAAAGTTTATCTGTGTTTTCAATCTTGGGAGAAAACAGGAATATAATTTTTCCAGAAACCATCATTCCTTAGAAGCCTTTCGGAGAATTTCAGGGCAGTGCTTTGTCTTCGATCTCCTAAAGGTTTCAACCCAGCCTGAATTTGCATTGCCTCAATAGGTGTAGCTGAAGCCCCACCGGAGATAGGTCTAAAAACATTATTCTGAACAGTCTCCAATTTTTTCTGGATAGAATCCGATGCAGTAATCAGGAGCTCAGCTCCATATTCGATTGCAGGTCTGATGTAGAACTAATAGGTGGTGCAGAGTAAGTCTTATGAAGCTCCAAATTTCACTCCTGTAAGTCTTTTTAAAAGTTTACTTCTGGATTTTCAGTTGTCTATAACTTCAACAGCTTGGCTACTCCAACTTAACCTTGTATCCAAAGTGATACCCATATATATGTCCATACCCCTCTGGATTACATCATTTATCATGATGTTGAACAAGATAGGGCTCAAAATAGAGCCCTGAAAAAGCTCTGTCGAGTTTGTCTGTAGGAGGAGATAGATCCACCAAACTTGGCTCTGATAAATCTCTGGGTCAAAAATGACTTGATTCAACTGTACATGTTTTCACAGATTCCCATGTCTATAATTTCCTTAAGCAGTTTTCTTCTCCACACTCTATCAAAAGCGGTTTTGAAGTCTATAAAGACTGCCACGGAACTGCGTTTCTGATGAAAACCATCCTTTATCAGCTGTGTAAGTCTAGCCACCTGTTCAACAGTATTTCTGTTTTTACGAAAGCCTGCTTGTCTATATGACAGGCAAGAATAATTTTCCAAGTAGAATTTGAACCTTATTGAAATCAAGCGGTCTATCAATTTAAGGGTAGTGCTTGTGAGAGAGATAGGTCGATAATTAGAGACATCTCCAGGGTCTTTACCACTCTTCAGTACCGGAATAATTTTGGCCATACGCCACTGACTTGGAAGGCCCCTAGTCCGAGGCATATTAATTATGTTAAACAGTCCATTCAAAGTGCCCTCTCCCAAGTTCACCAGGAAGTCTGATACAATATTATCCGGTCCGGGACTCTTTCACCGAGTCAAAGCCTTTAACCCACACTTGAGTTCAAATAAGGTGAAAGGAGAATTGAACAAACTATCCATCTCTGGAGTTGAGCATGTCTGTGGGCAAACCAATTCTTTATCATATCCTATCCGAGGGATGATAATTGCCAATGTTTGCATAATGTTTATTAAAAGTCCCGACAATTTTCTTGTCTGAAGTGAGTAATTTATTGTCCAATTTAATTGGCTCTTTCCTAGTATCTTTCTGATTGTTGATTTTAGAGAGGAAACGGTTGGCCTTTAAGGCATCCCTTCTGTAATCTAAACCCACTAAGAAGTTATCAAAGTTACCACTAAGAAGTTATAAATCAATGTAAAGTATAAACCACGAATCATAGGTATACAACTGTTTTCCTTCCAATTTTAGATCAAATTAATATTTACATGTAGCAAATTTCCACAGAAGTCTTCAGCAGACTGTCTCCTTTCGAGTGTGTAGTATTGGGTTGATGATTTAATGGCTTAGTGCTCAGAAATTTCGGCTTGTCGCCTTGCATGGATTGCTCACTAGCATTGGTAGATAATGAAACCTTTGACTATGCCACTCTTTTGACCGATGGATTGATTTAATGGCTTAGGACTTAGAAATGGTCTTCTTGTCACCTTGCATGGACTGCTCACTAGCATTAACAGATAATGAGACCCATATGACTATGCGTTGACTATGCCACTCTTTGGGCCGATGGGTTGATGATTCGATGACATAAAAAGGGTCTTCTTGTCACCTGGCATGGATAGCTCACTAGCATTGGCCGATAATGGGACTTATTTGGCTCTACGTTGAATATACCACTCTTTTAGCCGACTAACTGCATTCTACGGTGCAGATGTCTCCCTCAAAGGTGTAACAAAGGTTTATATATAATTTTCTCAATTTATAAATATATATATATACATATATATATATATATATATATATATATATATATATATATATATATATATATATATATATATATATATATATGCATGCATGCTATAATATATAAGAATAAATTCTTTCTATTGCTTGTTAAGGTGAATAGTTGGATATGAAGAATGAGTGAAATTCAGTATGCGAATGACATTTCAGAACTTATTACCATTCCGTCCAATTCAAGGGATATCAAATCACGGAGGTGATGTATGCAATCAATCTCAAGCAATCTATTTAGTAACTCCCTCATTTCTTCGAATATTGGATCAGATGCGTTGGTTACTCAAAGAAGGATGTCATGATTATTGATTGGCTCATGTATCATTTCTCGTCAGCAATGAATTGGCTTATGATTACCGTTACAGATATAGTGAGATTTTTTCGTTTTATAGAAATCGTAATTGCTTTCAATTCAACAATTAAAATAAATTCATCAATATTTGAAAATTTTTAAAAATTTAATTTAATTAATTAGTTTCAGGCGATATGTCAGAAGAGGTATGTTATTATCTCAATTATTACAAATTAAATATAATGATATTTGATCTGTAGTTTCCGAATGCAGTAAAATGAATTTCATTTACAAATTATGAAAATAATTTAGTGGCAATAAAAAAACTTAGATGTTGGATAATAATAAAGAATAATTAAAACAAAAATTTTAAAACTTTAAAATTTCTATTTTTTCATTTTTTGAATTTTATTATAATTAAACCTGTGTGACTTTTAATTACATTTTCTAATCAGCTTCTTTAACATTGATCTTCCCTGTATGACTAAATCTGACAGCTGACAGTGCACTTTATCAATTATAATAGTCCTTATGACCTATATTTAGATCTTGTGTAAATATTTAGTATTATATGATTATTTCTTATCGAAATATGTAACTTGTATTAAATATAAATACAATTTTAACATTAACAAATTACATTAACAAATTAAAATCAATTAAAAATATTCTAGTTAAATTAGCAATCATACGCTATTTTTCAATATTTGCTATAATTTGTTTTTATTTTTAATATGTTTTATCATATTTTATGGAGATAAAATTAGTTTAAAGTAAAAAATTGATTTTTCTAGATATGAAGTTTGAAAGAATGCTGAACGTAAATAAATAACAGAACAAAAGACATTTTCTTTCACGCATATTTTTCCTCCTGGAACTTATAGGTTCGCTTCACCATCTGAAAATTAATTCAATTCCCGTCAAGTAATTGCTTTCTGAATAAATTTTCGTTTACACAGCATGGAAGGTAGAAGCATAGACCAGAGACAAAATCAATAGTCGTGTTAAAAGTATTAAAAAAATAATTTTAAGACGAGACATTTTGTAAATTAATAGAATGAAGTCAAATTTAAATTTTAATGTCAAAATAAATATTCTTCATTCAATTTTACAAATAAATAATTCATCGTCTTGTTCTTAATTATAATATATATGTAATGTGTGTGTGTGAATATTAAGAAAAAGATAATTATATATATATATATATATATATATATATATATATATATATATATATATATATATATATATATATATATATATATATATATATATATATATATATATGTGTGTGTGTGTTTGTGACCTGTGGTAACCTATTAGGCATGGATAGTCCGATTGTTTGGGAGGAATGGTTTGATTTCCAATGCCGCCAAAGCCGCACCGATGACATGCGTTATACGTGTTCGTTAAATCTGTAAGCACTTAAATTGTAGAGCAATTTCTATGGGTGAAATGGTCTGGAGAAAAATTTCCTCTCCCTGCGTATCAAAGTCAAAATTAAGGGAAAGGATCCTCTGGTGGTGCCATCTATCGGAGGAGTCTTAGAGCAAATTCATATTTTCACCTTCATGGTGCGCTGATTAAACAAAATCTAACGTAATTTCGTTGCCGTCTGTTAACGAGCTTGGCTTTTCCAAATGTCATAAGTAAACACACACACACATATATATATCAAACAGGCTCATAATTTTAAATGCTATGTTTTTTCATGTTCTTCTTTGTCAGTTTTTAGGATATATGCATAGTATGCATGTGTGTGTGTGTGCTAATCTTCTCAAGTAAATGAAATAATAGTTTAAATCTATTGACATTTTATAAAGTTCTATTGGAAAATATATTTAATTCCGTGTTTATTTCATAAAATAAAAACATGATTAATGTTTATTTCATCAATTTCGAGTTAAATTCACAGTATTAATAGTTAAAAGATTAAATTTGCAATCAAATTGAAGAGATTATAATTATGACATAGTTTTCATCATGACCTATATATCTCGCTTTTTGACAGAGTTAAATATGTATATGAAATCTTTAAACATTCTAAGTATGGCCAAATATTCTTCCTGTATGGCGAAAGAAGTTAGAACGTAAGTATTCGTATATTGATCATAACTTTTGATTTAATTTAAAATCATAATTTAGCACTTTTAAACTGATAAATAAAATTTATATACATATATATCCCTGATTAAATACTATAAATATGCTGGAATTCATATAATGATCGGGTCACGCGCTTTTTAGTGCAAGTGCTGACAACTTTGAAGTCTCAATTTTCATAAATATTTACTGTATTTTCCTCATTTACTGATACTCAATTTCATTTTGAGTCTTCTGATTTCTTCGCTATCACTCTCAAATTAATATCAATCTTTTTACAAAAGGTCCTGCCGTAAATCAATAATTGATTATTTCATTTTCACGTTAATTTTATCTATCCACTAAATTCGAGAAAATTAAAATCTAAGAGTATTTTATTGTTATAAATGGTATTAAATTAAAAGTTAAAAAATGAATTTATGAATTAAATATAGTATAAGAAAACATATTCAACATAAAAATGAAGTGAAAGTTTTCCGTTGTTTGAGAACAAGAAGTATTTCAAGAAAGTACACAAATATTTAAATTGAAATCATAATCTCAGTGAATTTAACACTGTAGAAATTTGAGTACTGTTTTGTTAATCAAAACTGTGTATTATTACTTTTTCTTAAATTTTATGAATTTATTCAAAATGCATTTTTGTTTTGTTTTTGTATTACGTTATTCCATTCCAAATATATAGTTAGTTCAATTTTTTAGGAAATGTGTAAAATATAAACTAGAAACAGTAGTATTTCTCTTAATTGTGGTAAAATGATTACAATGCAACAAATTAAAAATACATTTTGACTACTAAAAATAAAACAATAAAAGAATTTCGGTTTTATTAAATATGTGTTATTTGCAACAGCTAATTTATTTCTCTTAATAGATTTAAAGATTTTTAATAAGAAATTTAGGTAAAATATTCAATATTTTTTGTAAAAACTTTTAACATATGAGTATATATTTTAAATGCTATTAAGGAGTTTATTTCATTGTATATAATGAATTAACAGTTAAAAAAAAGTAACTTTCTTAAAGTCAATAACTTTAAAAGCTCATGTTATTGGTTTGTGAATATTTATCTTAATGTGAAAATACAGATTAGCAATAAAATTTTTATATATATGTGAACAATTTATCCATTTTTGAATCAAGAGTAACATTTTCCTCAAAATCGCATTTTATGAAGGTACCAGATGATAAATTAGCTGTTTGTAATTCCTCGTGTGATAGCATCATAAAATGTGATATCGGATTTTATTTATACATCGAAAATCAAAATTTATGAATGTTTCGTTGGTATAGCTTTCATACATTTTACGAACTTACCTATTTTAGTAATTTTCCTTTTTTTTCCTGCTTTTTGTGAATAAATTTCCAACATTGTTACTGCAATTTTTAATTAAAACGATTTTTATATTTTTTCTTTCTTTTTTTGCAGCATTGGAAAACTTTGTAACGCTTTAAAGATTCCAAAACTTTCATTGCTTCCTAGCAACTAATTGAAGAAATAGGACTTGATTGAAGAAAGAATGACTGACGAATTGAAGAATGCAATTGATAAATTCCAGTGTCACAATGCCAAACACATGTAATGTAATTTCTAAAACTAATCCCAGCTTTAAATATAATTTTTGTTCTAATTTCAGTTAAGAATTAAATACCAACTAGTTAAAAATTAAATACCATTTACTATTTTTTACATTATTAACTTTAAATACAATAAATTCTGTTAATATATATTTTGCATATAAAAATTTTCTTTTAATGAAGTGTGCTTTTATTTCCTACCTATACTCTAAACTACATATATTTAGGATTTAAGTATTATTTCTTAAAACTGAAATTTTAATGGTGCTGTATGAAAATACAGTATAAAGAAAATTATTTATCATTTTCCATATCAAATATAATATAATTATTTCGGAAAACATTTCAAGATATTTTTACAAATGCAGGAAAATTTGTACAATGAAGAAAATTTATAATATTTTATGGTAAAAATCTTATTCTTGGAAGAGATCTTACCTTTTTTAACATTGAATGATACGATAATTTTATGCTTGATTAGAAACGCTCCAAAACTATTCACAATCAATTAATATTTTACTTAAAATAAACAAGGTACACATTTTATTCTCATTAATATTTAGCTTGAAAAAGTTAATTTAACACATTCCAGACTTTGAATATACTATTTTATTTTGCAATTTTTAAAAAAAGAAAGGATTTGCTTAAATACTTTTTGATATTAAGAGAAAAATGTAATAACATATTCACTGTTATATGAAGTACACTTAAAATAAATTACTAATAATAAAAATATCCATTATGTTGCTGAAATATATATATAAAAAATTGCTATTAGAATAATGTGCAGTTTATTTTGAATGAAAATGCATGAAATACAAAAGATTACTGAAAAACTCCTGATATAGTATTCAATATTTTGTTCTTAAAATTTTTTTTGTGCTTTAAGCCAATCTAAAAATCGGCGATGGTTATGGTCGTTGCAATTTTTAATTCTATCAAAAGTTCTTATTATTCTTGTTTTTAACATTTATATAAACTAGAAAATTATTTGTTTGCAATACTTCTGGCAGCGTGTTTCTAACGATTGAAAAATCTTTGAACCGAGCCAATCGCTTGGTAATTTTAAACTTCAATCAAGTAGCGTTTTGAATATTTGAGCTTATATATTATTTTTCATACTAAATTTTTCAAACTTAAGGAAATTGCAATCAATATTTAAATATGCGTCACTAGGATTTTTGGCCTGCTAAGTTGAAGAGACGATTAAAAATCTCCTAATCATGAAAGTATTGGTTTTCCTTTTCTCATCCGGGCTTCTAAACTAAACTTAGTGGCACGACAGTCCATATAGTTCCAAGGCCTTCAATACCTATAACTGATTTCTTGATTGAAGGCCCTAGAGTGAGAAACATATGCCTCGTTTAGGTAGTCAGCCTAACTCGAAAACTCCAGTGATTAATTCCCAAGCATGCTTGGTACTCAGTTTTAGGGACCCACTGAAGGGATGAACGGTTGAATCGATCTTACCTAGCTCAAGGATGGAACACGGGCCTCTGGTTAGTCAGAGCGAAGCATTATAACAATGCCATTGAGCTTGCAAAACCCAATAAATTACTTTTTTTGTTGATATTAAACAAATTAAAGATGTGATTAAAATTTTACTACTCCATAGATATTAACAAAACATTATAATACATTTTCTGATTTTCTGTATAATATAGTATTTTATTGATTATGAGCTGTATTCATGTGTAGATAGAAATGACACCCGAAATTCTCTCCAGAATTCACCCCAAAAATGTATATACGGGACTTGGATAACATTTATCTTCAATTATTCAAAAGTCACTGAAATCAAACCCAGTAATTTTCCCTCAACAAAAAACGAAGTCTTCTTTAATTATGTCTTCAACAATTAAGTACATATTTTCTAAATATATTTCATCATAAAAATTAATATTCTACGAAATTCGCGTGCATTAAGTAAATTATATAGGAGGAAAGAGATCATATAAATGTTTTTTTTAAAAACAAGAGAAGTGATTTTCATGAAAAAAATCTCAGAAGTTATATTTTAGTGATATTTTAGTGAATTTGATACTAATAATTGGTTCAAAAAAGAAATAAAAAGTTTTATATGCAAAATATGAATTATCAATAATACAAATGAAACTATATAATCCGAAATAATTTTTTCATTCAACTTTACATTTACTTTGAATTAAAGGAAATAATTATCTCTTAGAATAATCATAAGCTCTAATTTCATATTAATAACTTATAATATTAGACATAAATTTAATTTAATATGATATAGATACGTTTTCATCATTTATATTAATTATATATTTTACATAATGAAGACCAAATTTTATAATAGACTAAAAAAGTTTTATTTAAGTTGTTAGAGAATTACTTTAAAATTTATACAACATCAAACAGTATCGTAAAGGACCACCCATACTTACTAAAGCAATTGGCTCTAGAGACAATTGACAAGATTCCTATCGGAGCAGCCAGGGTTTATACTGATGGAAGCAAATTGGAGACCAATGCAACTGACAGCGGAGTATGTATTGAACTCCCCAACCATTCCATCAAGCTTGAGAGGAGAACTGCTGACCACACGTCCGTCTTCAGAACGGAACTCATCGCCATCATGAGTGGACTTTCTTTGTTAGATAACAATACACAAAATGATTTCTCGGAGATATCGATCCTTACAGACAGTCGATCCTTGATCCAGCACCTTTTCAATTGGCAATCCATCGGCGACAGTACTAGTAGAAGTATTCTACTCTTGTTGAAAAGCCTTTCAGTTCAACACCCAATCCACCTCCAGTGGGTCCCCTGACATGTTGGTCTGCCTGGAAATGAAGTAGCCGACGACCTTGCAAAGGCTGCCGCCAGTAATCCTTTGAGCCCAGAAGATCGCATGGCACTAACACCATCAGAGATCTCTTCCATTACTAAACAACTTACTTCTAAAACCTGGGCTAACCCTCCTGCTCACGCTTGTACTTCCAAAGACATCCTGGAGCCGCCACAACATTTAAGAGCTCAAGAGTACATCAGACGACACTGTCTCGACTTTCTACTGGCCACTTGAAGTGTATGATCTTTGAAGATGGTGAAAGAAAATACCCATCATACCCCAAGTGCGACAATGCTCCGTTTTGTCCGCAACACATCTTGAAGTGCTTGGGGTTTTCTTGTGAAGAGGCTGTGAAAAGTCCACATCTGCTTTTGGACTTTTTGGCTATCTATGATCTCATGGATCTGGTCTAGTTCCACTAGACCAGATGGGGATTAGTCCCACCACAACTACAGTATCGTTGTATATAAAAATTTTTACAACGTCAACATTTAAGCAAATGCATACAACGGCAGAATGAAACAGTTAAACTTTGTTTTGAGCTTAGGTTGGCACATCGAAACAGTACAGTTAAGTCTTGTATGCATACCAAAATTGTCGTTTATAAAATATTTGCAGCATATTTTAATATTAAGTCTCAAGACAAGTTATCTGATCTTCTGTCAGACTGTATGCAGCGCTCAGAAACTACCAACTACTTTATACTACTACAACATGATACAAACTAGTTCACATTACTACTACTTAAATGGTTACTCTGTAGGAAATAAATTTCTGGAGCATAAATGCGTAAAATTTCGTCTATCTGCTGGTATGGCACTCGTCAGTCTTCATCCACCATTTTGTTTACCGCTGAAATGTTTTCTTCTGTTACTGACTTTCGTGAACTTCCATCCCTCTGAACATCCTCCAGAGTGAAATTTCACCTTTTGAATTTCCAGTACTATCTGAATATAGTAATATAATGCGTGCAATCATTATTCAATAAAAGTGTCATTTCTTCCATGCACTGATATACTCTTAAAATACATATAAAGATAAATCTCGAAATTAATCTTATCTGATTACGTGACCAATCCCATAATCCTGCAGTTTAAACTATCCCTGCAAATGAGCAACCGAGTCCACAGACGTGTTACCAGTCTGAACACGTTGTAACTTGCTGCACCTTCTTTGTAGATGAACAACTCTCACAAATTCTCAACAAAAATCATTTCACTTATCAGCATTAAAGAAATATTGTGTGTTTCAATATCCTATAAAATCTTTCCTGGTATTTATATTGGCATATTTCTATTTTGGAACACTGGAATTTATTATGATTTTTTTGTTTAAATGTAGTAGCTGATCAACTTTTTTATTCCAAAATGGTTATAATTATCCCACTAATGTCTTAAACATTTTAAGAAATATCGGTTAAATTACAAAGGGAAAATATTATATCTTTTTAAACATTTCTATAAGATTCTTGCAATGTGTGTGTGGCTGAGCATTGTCTTGTTTACAACTGATTCCAGGGAAAATTAGTCAATACGAGACTAGCTATCAATTATCAACATACCTATGAGCGCGTTCAGTATATTGTGCCGAAGAATTTACAGAGATCAGATCACAAGTCCCAATAGATCACTCTTCTAACTATTAGTCAGATTCCATATTAGTATGTTGCTCAGTAACAAGTGCTGCATTCTTCCGTCACCTTCTCTTTCCCGATGCATATATATACGGCGATCATCATGATAGTTGCAAAATGATATACGGACATTATGCTTTGATATCAATGAATCCTACAAATAATCAGGTGGTATCGAATAAATGATAGCGAGAATTTTAGTGTAAACATGGTTGTTCTTTCGTTTGCTCGATATTTTATCAAATTTTTAAGTTAGGAACGTTCTGAACTTCCGTGATGGTTTAAATTGCTTACTCTGACTACTACTAAAACCCAGCGACAACCATATCACTTCAAAGAATTGGCTTGACATGTACGTTAGTATGACAAGAGGATTTTCCTTAGACCTAGAAAATGATTACTTTTCAAATCGGTCAATTGTTCGCATTAGTGTTAACAAGATATTAAAGTATTTTTTAAAAGTCTCATACATCTTAAATAATAATCCTGCTCTAAATATATATGAGTTTGATTAATTCCATTTTGAAACTTTTCTACTGATTTTTGTTGAAATTCGCACTGCTCTAATCTCCACAGTTAACTTTCATTAAAATGTTATTTAATTTTACGAACCCAAAATTCACATTTTTTACTCATTTCTTTCTGGGAGACTACATTTTTTAGCAATAGACAGTATGAAATTTTCTTCTATTAATATTAACAAGAAAAAATTAAACCATAAAATCAGGGCAATGGTAAACATAATTTAATTTTAAATTATAACAAAGAATTTTATTTCCTAACACTCATATCAAATCAATATTTTACTTTTTAGTTTTTTTAATGGGGTTAAGTTCTAAATTTATTTAATTTAAATGTAACATTTTATCATCGAAAATATATTGAATTTTCTACTAATAAATTTTTTTCATCGAGTCAAAAATCCGATTGTTTTCTATATCTTTTAATAGATATTGCATATTTTAGAACTCATTATTTTCGAAATATTATCCCTCTTCTTGCAAATATTTAAATTCCTAATATTAATTACTAAAATTGTAATTTATAGCTGCATTTATGTTCTGCACGCACATGCAAATACATCATGATTTTTAACAAGTAACTAAAAAAGATCATGTCGAAGCTGGAATATTAACATAATGTAATAATAATAAATAAACTATTATCACACAGAATTCTTCCTAGATTCTATATACTTTCTATAAGCTTTGGGGTTTATCCAAATATAAATTCCTTTTCTCATTCCACGTTTTAAAATAAATATTAGCCATTTGAAACTGGTTTGTAAATTTAAACTGTCTTGAACAAATGTTCTGAAATTAATCAAGTTATCCCCCAGGGATACTGCCATAGCCTCATTTATTTGTTATTTTTGTACGTCAATGGAAATATCCTAGTTTCTATTTAATAACAGAATTTTAACTGTCGAACATTGTTTCAATCTTTCAATTTGTTAAAAGTATAGTAATTTAGGGAATGTTTTTACATATAAAATAATTTATCAATGATCGTATGTATTGTTCTCAGTTTCCCTCTCTAGACAAGGAGCATTTTAAATCAAATGTATGTTCACTCAGCAAGAGCTCTTATGTTTTTTAACTGTAATATTTCAGAAGAGAAAAACATTTTATTTACAATGCGAACTACCCCTTTAAAATTTATCATTGTGATTCTCATGAACATTGTTGCTTTAATAACATCTTCTTCACAGAAATAAATAGGGAAGTATTTAAATAAAAGATTATATTTCCAAAATTTTAAAATAAAGAAATGCATAATTTGTAATGAGAGTTATCATAAAGTAAGCGATATTATTAATAATCTCCATAAATAAATAAAGAATGTTTATCTGAAAATCTTAACATCTACTATTTTTTTAGATTTTTATAACTGGTTTTTATTTTTAATTTAATATTTTATTTAAATCTATTCAAACAGATTTAGACATTGCATTAGCATTCAATGGTACACCGAAATTCCTAATTAACCATTTCAATGTTTAGAAAAATACATTTAAAGATGACGCAATTGACGTATTCAAAATATATTCTGAAATGTAAAATTAATGAGCATAAAGTTTCTATTTTAATTTTAATCAAATTCTCTTCGCAACTGTCAAAGCTTTCAACTCTGTTCTTATGAATAGAAAGACATATGTTTGATTTTAGCTACAAATGAAAAACAGATAACAGTTGCTGTGTTTTTTTTCAGCCAGTATATCTTTTAAGTTGAGTGCTAGGAAGATTTTTAAATGCTTATTTTTTTCGACACTGGAATACTGCCCATTATCAGTTATGAAGTATTCATTGAATATAAAACGCAGTGAACTACCTTTGCAACTACTTTCACATTTTAGGTTATTTACTTATTGATATCAAATACCAAAAAAAAAAATACGTAGCTTTGATTATTGAATTAAAATCAAAATTTCCAGGTTTGATCCTATTTATTGTTGAACAACAACAATTATCCACAGAGTTTCAAAATCGCAGTTTGATATTCATAGGAGTGATGTCTAGGATTTTTCGGAAAATCCTTTGTTGTAATGAAATAACTTTTCGGAATATACAGTATATTTTTAGAAAACAGGAAAAATAAAAATATTTTTATTTTCTAGGCTGCCATTTACGCAATTCCTATAAAATAGAATGAAACAAACTTAAATTTTATTATAATTTTAAACATTAATATTACGAGAAAATACCCTTGGTGTCAAATAAAAAAAATATTATTTTGACATAAAAAATATAAAAATGCGTATTATTTTAATGCTTTTTTAGTAGTAACATTAAATTAAAATATGTAAAAATTAGAAGATTATTTTATAATAATGTAGAAAGTATAAACATGAGAAAATTTTAAGAACTGCTACTTTGAACATTAAAAAATTATTCTTTTATTTTACATTTGTTTGTGTGTGGTTATAAAATACCAAACAACAAATATTTACGATGTAGGATGCAAATATAAATAAATTTTGATAACATGAAAATTATTGAATAAAATCCCTTGTCAGTTTCTCGTATACATCCAAAAAACTATAAAAAATCCTATATGCTTTTATGCCGAATCGTAAAATAAGTAAAACTCATAATTAAGCAATAATTGATAAAAAAACATTTTTTGCCATACAATTTTATTTTATTCTTGTTATAATTAAAAACCAAGTATTCTTTTTTAAGATTGAGTTATAATATCACATATTTTTCTCGTATTTTTTACGTTTCGGTAGGTTGCTCATTATCTATATTTAATTAAGTGAAATCATATTAGATTGTTTCATAGCTTTATTACGCAAAATAACACATAAATAAAGCAGAAATTAATAACACATAATCAAAACAAAATGTTTTCTCATGCAAATAATTTTAAAAATGCAATATATTATTAATTAGGAATTTAAAAATTATCTTCTGGTAAAATAAATCATGTTAATAAAAATAAATTGCTAATAAAATAAATAAAATCATAAGAGCATATATTATTTTAATTTTATTAATTCAACTCACACAGACGAAATTGTTTTGTATTTTTTTTAAGATTTATATATTTCAGTTTTTTATAAGAATAAAAAAGATATGGTAATGCTAATGGTAGACTTTCAAAATTCATTTAAAATGCATATACAAGACTTCATAAGGGACATAATCAAAAAGAATGAGTTATATCTGGTTACACTTTTGTACATTTATACATGAAAATATGAAGGTTTGAAAACGTTTGATATATAATCTTAAAGAAATTTTAATATTTCTTTCGTAATAGCCTTGGAAATTTATAGAAAATGGTCCCAATAGATTTACATTCTTCCCTTTGATTCAACAGTTCATAGGCTCGATTTCCATTTTGGTCTTGGATATTTTCAAGGATTCAAAATCCATTTATGTTCTAGGTTCCTATCTAACTGACTCTTTCCAAAAACAACAATTGAACAACAAATAAGAAAGGAAAAATGGTTCCAACAAAAACATTTTTTTCGTCTGAATATCCTTTCACAGCTTTTGCATAACATTTTACGGTTTTGCATAACATTTAATATTTTACATTCATAACATTTGACGTTATTTGCAATATTTGATGGAAAATCACATATTCTAAAGCATGAGCATTTCCTCTTTTGATGACTGTTTGCTCAAATAAACTAACTTTGCAAGAATCTTTTTACTTTGATTACTTTTCCAGAGCAAAATGGAACATTATATGTTTATATTTCTCATACATTTTTGTAATTAACAATACTATTTTATCTAACTTTTAGACATAACGTAAATCCAATAAGAGTAACTAATAGGATGTTGAGATTTTATGGAGTATTAAAATGCTCAAAATGAGCTATTGAAATGCTGTGCTTTTAAAGTAAATATTAATGATTGCTAGAGTTGTGTTCTTTATATTTTTGTAAATATTCTTGAGATATATACTTTATAATTGTGAATAATGAAATAATTAATTTTCAAAGCTAGATGGCGTTCTTTATTCTCATAACAGATGAAAAATACAGCAAGAAAAAACCCTCTAGTTTATTATTCCTATTAACACTAGAAATTTGATAATATATTTATATTATCAAGTCAAATTATGAATGTGATGAAAAATATTTTTTTAGTCTCTTAAAAATATGTACAATTGAATTACTTCAAAAAATAAGTGATAAAAATAACATTTGCAGGAAAATTGTTTGCTTTAATTCTTCATTTTAATAAATATTTTATGATACGTGAAATAGAGTAAGAAGAATTTATCTAATTTTCAAATGAGTTTCTTAGATAGTAATTATTTTAATTCTTTAAATTTTATGTACTGTATTTACGCGAATCTAATGCGCATCGTTTTTGGCCAAATGTAGTATTCAAAATTGGGGTGCGCATTAGATTCGATGGCGTTAGATTCAAGAGCAAGGTCAGTAGTTCACCGATGACATCAACAAAATTTAAATCATAACAATGGATTACTGTATTTCTCGACTACATTTACCGTTACATTTATCGTTGACACATTATTGCATAGAGGATACAAACTGCAGAGTACGGAGTCACGAAATGGAGGGCAAACAGAGAAGAATGTCATATGACTCTACTTTCAAACGTAAAGTAATTCTTTATGCTGAAAAAAATTGCAATAGAAAGGCAGGGAGGGAGTTCAACGTAGCTGAGAGAAATGTTCGCTTGTGGCGACAACAGAAATTGGCACTGTTTGTCAACTACAGCTCGTAGAAATAGAATTCACTGTCCTTCGCAGAGGAAGACACCCTAAAATTGAAGAAAAAGTTCAGGAATTTGTACGTGAAAGGAGGAAGAATGGAGAACCTGTGACTAGTAACATCATAAGAAACAAAGCAAAAAAGGAGGCTGAAGTTCTTGGAATACCGAAACAAGAGTTTAAGGCTAGCCGTGGAAGGGTGGGTCGGTTTATGAAGCGGATGGGCTTATCTCTAATACGCGGTACAACAATATGCCAAAAGCTTCCTGCAGATTTTGAGGGAAAACTACTAACATTTCAGCGGTATGTTATCACACTTCGGAAGAAAAAGAATTTTTCAATGAGGCGAATTGGCAACGTTGACAAGACGCCAATTAGGTTTGATATGGCTCGTAACTACACCATTACGGAGAAGGAGACTAAGAAGTTATCATCAAAACTTCGGGATGCGAAAAACAACGTGTAACAATTATGCTGGCAATAACAGCAGACGGGTACAAACTTCTCCCTTTCTTAATCTTCAAACGAAAAACATGTCCTAAAACCCCTAAGAAGGAAAAACTGTTCCCAGATGATGTCATGATTCGAAACCAAGAGAAGGGGTGAATGACGGAATCATTAATCTTTGATTGGCTCCGATATGTATGAGAACGCCGTCCCGGTGAACTCTCCAATCCACCATCAATGCTTTGTCTGGACGCATTTCGTGGTCATCTCACCGACGACGTAAAAAAGAAGATGCACAGCCTAGTCAATGATCTTGTTATCATTCCTGGAGGGTTAACGTCTGTGTTACAACCCCTGGACGTTAGTATTAATAAACCATTTAAGGGGTATGTTCAGGCGGAGTATGAAAAATGGTTTTGGGAGCCAAGCCATGAATTGACCCCGACAGGAAAAAATAAGCGTGCTACACCGCACATTGTTGTACACTGAGTTTAAAGCATCGAAGCACCAATGGTTATGAAATCTTTCAAGAAATGCTGCATTTCAAATACCTTGAATGGCAGTGAAGATGACGTGCTCTGGAACACCGAGGATGATGATGATGAGGAAAGAAAAAATGAATCTGCTTCTGCAAGAGGATTCCAGTGATGAAAACATTAGGGAATAAAGACGTTTACTATTAATCACTGATTGCAGAAACCGTAAGCTAGATAGAAATGTTACGATTTATTTCATGTTCATATTTTAGGATAGGTACGGTATATACGGTAGTGGTAATTAATAATGTTTCTTTCACATAACAATAGCCCACTAATAGGTTATTTCCATGTTCTGCTACTTTATGTATAAATCCATTGTTGTATAAAATATGGTATCTAACAACTGGAGTTTTATAATTGATTTTTTAAATTTTATATGTGTAAAAATATTAAATTTATTAAAAATTCAAAACTTAGATTGCTAAAGATACTGACTTTAATGTTATCAATATTTTGTTATTGAGTATTAGAATTTACAATTTTCAGCATAAGAAAAGAATTATTTTATTGAAAATGTACTAAAAAATATCGATCACATTTTTTCTAGTACTCTGACAGACATTTTTGAATAAAAATCATTGTAGGATAACTATACATATTATATTGATTTTTTTGTATCAATAATGATGTAGATACAAGGTATCGATTTTTTTCATCGAAATTTGTATTCCAGAGCAGGAAATAACAGGTTTAAACAATGGATTTTGATTTACTGGATTTTTAAGAATAATTTGAGTGCTTGTTTTAACGCAATATTTTCTGTGAAGCTTATACAGAAAACTTTGAATAATCGGCCTTATATTATATCCATTAAATTAAATGTATTTTTAAGTTACTCATTTCTGAATATCATTTTAATAATGCTATTGTTTCAACAATATACTATGGGATTTATTAAATTGTTAAACTCTATTTGCTATTATAGGTTTAATATTACAATTGTAAATAAAATAAATTAATTTTTTTGGTTGAATGTTTTGATTTAAACAAATTCAACAGTTATAAAAATTTCAAAAATTAACAATGCTTTTACATCATAATACAAGATAAAAATTAATTTCCATGAGCACCCATTTCAAGGAAATATGTCTTACCCTAAAAACAAGAAATAATTTACCAAATTTGGTTACAATAATAGTTTGAAAACAATTTAATATTCATTAACAAAACAATAGTTACCAATTTTGAAACTACAACACACAAACGCACACACACACATACACCCCACACAAATATATATATATATATATATATATATATATATATATATATATATATATATATATATATATATATATATATATATATATATATATATATATATATATATATATATATATATATATATATATATTCACTGAAACATCTTATAGACGCTGGATTCATAGATAATTCAGTAACAGCTTTGTGTGTGTGTCTTGCGTCAACTAGGTTAGCATTATGGAGTGCGCTGCAATAAATAAAAATATTTAAATGTGCAATTTAAGGAGAAATTATAAAAAAAATTAATGAGATTCCTTGCTATTATTTTAAAGAAATATTATTATAGATAAATTCAAATAATAATATTTTCTAAATATAAATTTAGGCCATTTTTGTGTATGTGTAGGTTACATGTTTTTTATTTTATATATTCTATTTTTAGTTCTATTATTTATATATTCCGTTTACTTACGTTTTGATCCTTTATCAACTTTAATCCCTTTCTAAGTTACCATGACAACCAAGACATGCTCTATTGATAATTAATGTTTCATTTACTCGGCGCCAGAAATCGATTCCCCAATAGACAAAATCGTAATCGAAATTCATCTTTTTCAGACATATTGCACTCCCCACACAAATGATGGAATTTGTGAAACTGCCGCATACGACACAGCTAAGGAGAACTCCAAGAGTATTTTAATATTTAGGGTTGACTCGAATCGAGCAACGTTTTCAATAAGAGGTTACTGAAGTGAAAAGTGGAGTACCTTCTTCTTTCGATAAAATAAACATGTTCCTATTTGAGTACTTTAATATTTGCTGTTTGAGGAGATTATTGAAAGTGGCAAAGGCCAAGGTGCTCTTTTGTGAGCAACTTAACGTTTTCTAGCAGTGTGCAGTTAGAAAGTTGTTTCTCAAACTAATAAAGTTTTGACATTTCATGTCCTGAGGCATTTTTTGAATCTTAAATGTAAAGATTCAACCATTCGATAAAATTGCTTTATGTGCATTCTTAATACTCCTGTGATTAAAAACTACTTCTAATTCTAATGATCAATTAAAATGAAATCGAAATATTGTCGATGTTTTAACCAATTTTGTTTATGGTTATATCCTTAGTATATTTATACGAAGATTATCATTTGAGATATCTTTGTGAATAGCTTACTTGCTGAAATTAAGTTATTCATAAAGATTCTCAAGAAAAACATTAAATCAAACCTTTTCTGTGATTTTCTTTGAGAATCTGAGAATAATTTTCGTAGAAAAGGAGTCATGATCAAGTTTTGAAATTCTTGCGCTGCGATATAAAATATCAATTCTAGAAACTTCAATTCAAAGAAAATATTCTTTCCATGTAATGCTATTTTTAATTATTTCTACAAAATTTCTCATTTTTCTAGAACTGAGGCAAACTTATCTCGATAGATAAAAATAGATGTTCAATCTTTTAAAGACTATCGTCTAGCAGCTGCTATGGTTAAAAAGAGCAACTTTCTATCCTTAAACTCAACAATAGAAAGATTTAATCCGATTGACATCTTATGTATTTTTTAAAGTCTGAAATATATATTTTTTACTATACAAAACTGAAATAATTATCAATTTTGTTATATTTTCCTGTTATTTCCTCCATTGTGTGATAAGTTTGTTGTATACACTGTGGTCATATTGTACGTGGGAACTAATTAGATAAGGATTAAAAATTCAAAAATGAATTCTGAACCACATTATGATAATCTAAATCCAAAATGAAGTTAGCCTATTAATCTATTCGTTATATGTAAATGAGACAGAGTAAGTTTTACAGATAGATGGATGAGAATACAAGAACTACATTAAGCTCCACCTACCGAATTTCTAATGCTTGTGTTTGTTAATATTGTGCTTTAACAAAAAACATACACAAGTTGTTTCTCCAGATGTAAAGACGAAAATTTAAGGCAAATACTTTTAAATAGTTTTGTATTATGTTTGAGAACATTAGAATCATAAAATATTCAAATGCTAGTATTGGTCTCTTAATTAAATATAACGTGGAAGAGAAAAAAATTCTATATTGTTTCCTTATTGGTGCTAAAAAATAAATTAATGTTACTTAATTAATCACTATAATTTATAAAAATGAATATAAAATCAAACTAATTGCGATTTGATTCCAAATATTTAATTTATATATAAAATATATTTTGATATTAAGTTTATTAATAAGTAATACAAACAAATTTACAATATCTAAATTAATGATGCTTCAATTGTGAAATGCAAACTCTGAAAGAAGTATAAAATTTTTTGTTTAAGATGCAATCTTTAAAATTAACCCAGATATGAAATAAAAGAATCTGATGTAGGCAATTCCTACAAAATCTAAGATAGTGATATCTTTTGTTTAAAAATACAATAGGCTGATAATGTGATAGTAGATTTAACTAAAGAAACACATTAATGGTCAAACCCTTAAATGTAATCTTTGGTAGTTTAAAAATTAAGGTGACATTTGCCATTGAATCACATCTATGCTTATTCCATTAAGGAATATAACTGAAATTTCAATTCATTTTAAAATCTTGCTATTATGCCCATTCCGAATTAGGTATCAAAATCTATTATACTCTATTATTTTTTAAAATGTAACCTGTTTTATAGGACATTAGCCACTTGATTATCTCCTTTTTAGCGTTATATATAGGAATTCTGAAATTATCGCATCAAAATTTTCAGTGAAGTTTAAACTGATTTTTTACCTGGTTTTTAGCTGAATATGGAAATTAAATAGAAATTTCCAATTATAAGGTATTGGATTAGGCTTTTAAAAGTGTCTAGCTTTAATAATAAGACTGATTGAAGTCTGCACATGATAAACATTTGGTACAATTAATTCTGATAACATTTGTTTCTCTATATCATTATAAGGATCTATAACTTTCTGTATGACTAATAAAGGGTTTATTGACACGTAACATCGAAAAAGTTACATTACAACATGAATCAACAGCTTGCAGTACTGTAGCGTACAAAATCATAGATTATTTAACTTTTCAATTCGGCCAAAAATCCAGTTAAGTGAGAAATCAATCTCATTCGAGCTAACTTGATTTATTAAGCGAAAAATATACTGAAAAAACATATTCAAAAAAGTTAATCTCATTCCGAAGATTAATATATAAAGATTAGTATTAACTTTGATATCATCTTTATTATTTATTCATCACTTAAATTTAAGTAGCTGTTAATATTGTTAGGACTGAAACGATTATCTAATTGGTATACTCTGGGGACTCTCTCTGTATGTCACATTATTAATGAAAGTGAATTATATCTTCAATGATGGCGGTAGATTTCAATGTAAAAGAATAAAGGAATTACGCCATTTACTATGGTGATTCCCCAGCTCAAAAGAAACTACTATAGAAAAACGAGAGATAGGTGCACATTTTTAATTTCTGAATTGAGCTATCAGATGTGTGTTTCGAAAATTTTCAGATTTCATCCTTTGCGATATGTAAATACATTATTTATGAAGTACTTTCCTGGAAGATAATAGGAGAAGGATTCTCAAGTGCATGATAACAACCTTCAACTGTTGGAATATCAAATAAGTTAAGTCATTACTACATTGAAAAATTAACCTATTATCATTATTAATAAAAAGTTTAAAGATTTTCTTTTAAAAAATCGTAAATCAAGCTCCACACATTTATTATAAGAGATTTCCTCAAATATTTCATAATGATTATCAAGTGCCGATAATGAGATTTCTTTCCTGCCATTTAATGATTTAAATATCAACCGTAACATTAAAACAATAATAACAGCAGAAAATTTTTCATCTTACAAATATTCACATTGCTACAGGAAACGAGGAAATCTGGAATTCATTATTTTGCTGAATTAATTATTGTTGAAAAGCTATTAAAGGAAATAATAACTTCCAGCTAAAGAATATTCGAAAAGCATATATGGCACCAACAAGAACAGCAAAACTGACAGCAGTGATGATAAAAAGAAATCTTTCAGAGGATGAAAACCATCATTTCGGTCTCCTAAACATCCACAAAATGACATTTTGTTCGAGTCAAAGGAAACAACTTCTTTCTTCTCAATAAGCGTGAACATGACACTTGTATTCAACGACACCTTTTCGAACAATAACTCCTTCTGAGGAGGTAGGAAACGAAGTTTCAAAGACATTCTCTTCATTTTGAATGATAAAAAAGAAGTTTTAAAGGCTCGGAAATGTCGATATGACTTGGAATATCAGAGAGTTATTGAAGTGTATATCTTCTCTGACAAGATACTTTTAGAAGCAGTTTATTTCATTTAATTCCGTTTTGACTTCCTTTATTTACTCAATTGATTTACACTAGTTATCAAAATCAATTTTAGTTTTTAGACTTTTATTGAAAGAGTTTTGCGATGAAGAAGAGAAATATATATTGATTCTACCTTTCATCATCAAATACTAGTGTATTTGAAATACAAAATGAAATCATATATTTAAGATTCTGTGTATAGCGTTGGCTTTTCATATGCTTACATGGCAAGAATATTAAAAATATAAAAATTTCTAAGCAGTGAGGAGAATTGTAATTAAATAAATCATGAATTTAAAAAATGAAAATCATTATATATAGAACTACTGAGACACAAATAATTTTGATAATTTTGGAGTTCTGCAAAAATAAATGAAAGTTTTATAAATTTTTGCATAAACTTAACTGTATTATGATATATAGTTGAAAAATATATAAGTAAATTCTTAAAAAAATTATTAACATTATATAAATATATTTGAATGAATTACATTATATTAAATGGTATTAAAAATATGTATAATTTTCCAAAGTTATTTTGTATTAAACTCTTATTTTTTTACAAAAAAACTATTCAAATTTTATTGAAATAATAAATAAAAATGTATCTGAAGTTCATTATAGTATTCAAAATATGTTCCTTTAAAAGCTTTCATTTATTCATCTACAAGCGTTTTTATTTTTAGAAAATAATTACATGATCAACAAACATTTAACTATGCTAAAACAGTAAATAATCGAGCCTTATCAAAATTTAACAACCAAAATAAGATTATTGTTTTGTTCTTGAAAAGCAGAGAACAACAAGTTGTAACAAAAACTCGTTGTAACTGAAAGTTGATTCTTATCCGAAGACTTAAATCAAGTATCTTTACTCAAGTTCACCATGGTCTAGCCATAGGACCACACTCTTAAAAATAGAATGTTACACCGTTTTAAACAACTGGAATTCAATGACATATTTTTGCTGTTGTAGTGGTTGCTTAGGAGTTTACCACAATTTCTCCTTTGTGATACCTAATATCACCTATTTTACATGTAAAACTTTTAGACATTTTGAATTGATTGCCTAATCACTTTGCTATTGTATTAACTTGTTGGAATATTTGTTTTCTGCGTGAAAATATCGCAGCTTTTAGGCAATATTTTGTGGAACTATATTCGGCACTGTTGGTTGCCATTTTGGACTGTAGGTGCCAGATAAGTTGAGCAATTTTTCATTCCTCAGATAACAGCATCTATGATCATTAATATTGCTATATCCTTCTTTTGGCGTGAAAAGTATAGTGAGGCTTAAGACAACTCAGATTTTAACGTCATCACATACCATGAAACAAACTGCGGTGCATTCGATAACGCTGGAGATTTTGGCATTTATCACTCGATGCAATCTGGGATGTTAAAACACCGTTAAATATGTATGCTCCGAATTAAATCTTATATTTTGTGCATGATTAAATTTGAGGACAATAAATTCATAATCACTATGTAATGCAAATGCTTATAATTATATGATTTAATAAATTATTGATTCCTTGTCAAAAAGTTTAGAATAGAAGATTTAATTGTAGCTCTTAATTCTTTTTATTAAGACACTATTTCTAGTTAAGAACAAGATGACATATATAAACAATGAAACAATTATTCAAAATAATATTTCTTTTGAATTTATTTTTATAAAGAACACTTTTATCAGTAATTTGAGATTCTCTGATGAGTAATTTCATTACATTTTATTACACATCATGAAGAACATATTGAAGTAAAGTAAAAACAAAGAGGTAAAAGCGAATTTATCATTTCATGAAATCACACTTCGATTTCAGAATCTATTTTTAAAAACATCTATTTCAATGAATATTAAGTAAGATATGTTATATTTTGCTAAATCGAATATGTAATTAAATCTCCCTTCCAAATTAGATATAAAACATATAAACACACACACACACGCACACACACACACACGCGCGCGTGTGTGTGTGTGTGTGTGTGTGTGTGTGTGTGTGTGTGTGTGTGTGTGTGTGTGTGTGTGTGTGTGTGTGTGTGTGTGTGTGTGTGTGTGTGTGTTTGTTTTCACTAAACTACAAAATTCGACACAGTATAGTCATAAAAGCTCTTCAGCAAAAGCGAAACATGACCATTCTGTCTGTTCTAATACTGATAAGAAATAACTGTAAATTGTAATTACAATTCCTGACTGGGAAAATTATTTTTTATTTATTAAAAGATACTAAGTTGTAGTTACAATTATCTCTTAGAAAATAAAACATAATAGTTAAAATTGTGAAATAAAACAAGTGTGTAGCATTATAATACGTTTTATTTGTTAAATGATATGATTGATAATCATGCAAACTCAAACGTATTTTAATAAATTTAATCATTATCATATGATTGTCATATGATATTTTAATCATTATCATATGTTTTCATTTTGTTAGCATAGATTCTGATGCTGAAAAGATCATCTTTCGTGAGTTTAAATAACTGACTGCTTATTCTAGAAAGCCAAATTTACATGTCATCGAATTTATTTTTAGTGTTGCCCATGACTAAAAGAAGGATAAAAACAATCAATACCGTTGCCATCCCGCTGATATTTGAATACAGCCTCAATAGGTGGAAAGGTAGATACTAACTAGTGATTAGTATGGGTAACTTGGAGACTTGTGCATGGATTAATAATATCGGTGCCGTATTTTCTACAAAATACGGCTTTAATTGCTTATATAGTTTGATTGTGTATTCACATTCTCAGTTAGTAACTATAATAAGCAGTATGTGATTAATTCTCAAGGCACAAAAAGCTTGTTTTGTTGTTAGAATATTAATGACATATATTTTTTTCTAGTGGGATTAATTTCTCAAAAGGTGAAATACATCGTTTCCTTACACTGACCATACGTGCATGAAATTTTATGTTTTTTCTCATTTTTACAATTATGTATAAATTAAAATATGGTTTTTAATACTGTAAGACTAAAACAATATAACTTTATACTAAACTATTAGAAATAATTGTTTTGATAATCTGATATACTGTTAAATTACTAAATAAAATTATGCCTCATGTTTTAGAAATCACTATTAAAAATTTCCTTAGTGATTTCTATTTTTTAAATTTATAATATCTGAAACCTATAAATATTATAAGAATACCTATATTTTATCATCTGTTATTCGTAAGCATTTCAATTATTTGGTCTATATAAGTCAAATTATTAGTAGAAAATGTATACACAAACTAAATATCTTTGTTTTCATCTGTAAGATCTTTTGCACATATTTTAGCCATTCTTGCGTATGCCCTGGTTGCTTCTAAATTATTTTGACTTATATTCAGCAATTAATTCCTTAAATTTGTTTCTAGTTTTGTTTCTTTGACCTTGTATACAAATAATTTTTTTCAGATATTTCGAAAATTGTGCAGCATTTTCTGGAAAAAAATGACAGCTTTTAAAGGTAATTTTTAAAAAATGCACAGAAGATGTTTAGATTTGTTTAAAATAGGATTTTAGCCAATATTTAAAACTAATTTGTTGAAATCTTATTTTAAACTTTTTATATCCATGTATACTAGTTTTTCAGGTACACCTGTCTTACAGGTGATTGTATGTAAATTGTACTAGAGGTCCATGAAGACTAATACCGTCTCTATATCCATATACAAAATTGATTTGTATACAAATGTCTCAAGTTTAACGTAAAATTCGTTTTCTCTCAAAATACCTATTCTAGAATTGTTGCTAATCTTTTTAACAAAATACCTACTTTGTGTAGGACAATAAATTATTTGGAAAATAGGTTATTTATATAAGTAAATATTTTAACATTAGGCTTTAAATACGTTAAGATTTCTTTTCTAAATAAATAAACAGATACCACAGAATTTTCCTACTAAAAATATTAATTTTAAATAATATTTTTTTTCATATTTTTAGTAGAAAGTATATTTGGTGTTTAAGAAATGTATTTAAAAAACTCGCTGTTCCATTTCTTTGAAAGTTTCAAACTGACGTGGCTTATAGAATGTCAAAAATATACATCTGGGAAAGTGAAATTGATTTGCAGAATTTCCATTGCCTTTAATCGTAAAAACAAAAATTATATTGGAATAGTAAATTGAATAGCTTGCATAAACATCACAGACGTAATAATTGTAATTTGACTTTAGTCAGTTATGACAGATTTATTTTTCAGCCATGAAATATATGTTTGTTAAAATAAGTGTCCTTCTCATTTAAAGTATTTAATTACAGTACTTTATAAAAACACTCTACGCCACATACAACTCACTATAGTTTGCGCACTTATATCCTATAAAAGCGGGATCTGAAACTTTTTCTTAGGCAATGATTTTAGATGAAATCTTAAAAAGATACTAATGCAACATTATTTGAATCCGAAAGCTCTTACATTCATCTCTCTGATTTTTAATTCTGATTATTCGGACGAAAAATATAAAAACTTAACCCTGAAACAACATTAGATAACTTAATAGTACCATTAAGCATCATTGGAAGACCTAGAGCTAGTTGCTATTTTGTAATTTGGATATATTTATTAATATAATGAAAAGTCAAAATTACTTTCTGAATACTTTTTTTGTATTCTAGAAATTTTCCAGAAAAATTAATGTTAAAATAATTATTTGAGATTTAAAATTTTAAGGAAATTTTTATCGATTTTATATAAGTATATTTTAAAATGTTATATAATTTTAATTTCGTTACAGACGCAATTGGAATAAAATCCAGTTACTCACAAAATGAAATATAGCTTAAATATTTGTAGGTTCAAAGACTTAGGTTCTCAATAAGATTTTTGGTTGACATTAAATCCATAAAGTGTGCAATTTTTCAAATGAAAATGTAAATTTTTAGAAGTTGCTTGAAGAGAATTTAATAGAATATTCAATCCAATCAAAATCTGTTAAAATTTTCCTTTTAGAACTACATATAGAGTATTACTTTCGAAATAAATAAATTTCAGTATTAACTGCTTCTTCTACATAACTTTTATGGGTGACTAGTTATATATATATATATATATATATATATATATATATATATATATATATATATATATATATATATATATATTAGAGAGAGAGAGAGAGAGCTACACATGAAATATCATTAAAAGTAAAGTTATGATAGAAACAGGCAAAAAAATCATTGTTAAAATTTCTTTTGAGTTAGTTAATAACTAGTTAAATTTGTATCGTAATGTGCAAATTTTCATCGTAATTGCTGAGAAAACTAAACTGATTTAAAGCACTGCTCCATTTTCGGTACTTAATTATGAAAATAAGACTCGAGCAGCACAGATTGAAAAATATTTTCTATTATCAGATCAAAGACTAATTTTTAAATTTTAACAATTTTTCTTTTCCTGTTGACTAAATTACATAAAGTAAATAGATTGAATATAACAAACAGATATTTATTTCAGATTTTATTGAAAATTCTTGTTTACATATATATATATATATATATATATATATATATATATATATATATATATATATATATATATATATATATATATATATATATATATATATATATATATATATATATGTATGTATAATTACTATTATATGACCAACATAAATATTAACATTGGTCATCTTTTATAGGAGACAAAAGCTTAACTGTCAGTCAAGTAATGCTGCATAAAATCATGCAGTTACTTTGAGATCACCCCTTCACAGAAATTGGCTTATTCCATAACCCTTTATTTACCTACTATATAGATGTCCTTAAAACTTTAAATTAAGGCTGACACTTTGCCAGAAAATCACCGCTAGTAAAAACAATATTGTAATCCAACATCAGAGAGTCGTTATATTTCATTCTGTCTGATTTTAAATCTCCGATTTATTTTCCTTTTATCTGTTTTTTCTATCGCAAAGTTGGTGCCGCGTGCTTCGTTTGCACTAAAGGAGGGAAGAAGCAAACAGACAAACAAGCAGTTTGTCTCGTTCTTTGCTACTCATTTAAACCACCGACGATACAAAAATAGACGAAGATGCAGTCGTTTTGCAAAAAGATTTCTTCCTCACCACCCCTGTGTTACTGTCCTCGATTAAATAGAGGAATTTTTTTTTAGTTTGCGGTTGCACACAGCTCTTACTCGTAGTATTTTTAGGATCCTATTCGAAATCTACTCATCTGGAATGGTCTTTGGGCGGAGAAAAAATAAAGTCCTTGGCAGTACCCTTTCGCAGGGGAGAAGCAAAGAGATAATCCTTTTGTTATTCCGGAGGTTTTCTTCCTAACATGTCAGCCTTACAAGTTCATTGCGAAGTAATGCTTGTATCAGAGATAAGGATAGTGGGGACAAATGCCGTCCCATGGGAAATGAAATCTGTAAGCACTGTTGTCTATTTAATTCCTGATTTCAGATTATTTTTTTGGTGCAATCTCTTTCTATATTGTAACATTCCCTTAATAAAATATTAAAAATAAACCGTTGTCTCAAAATTATTCAATAGAGCATATCATTAAAAATAACGATTAACGTATTGTTTCAATGAAATGAATGCGAAACCAATTATAATTCACTTTTAAAAATTAATGAGAATTTTTTTTAATAAACTTGAATTAGTTTATATTTAGATATCAGTCTAGACCAAAGCATTACTTTATTTCTTTCTATACGGGATGATTTGGAATGAAGCTATAAAAATAATAACTATTTTTTAGAACTACTTGCTATATAGAATACTTATTATAAAGATCATTTGCTGTATAGAACTATTTATATGTAAGATAATTGGTTTCTTGTTAGAGCTGATTGAATTCTAGGAATTAAATTGTGATCAGTATTGATTAGAATACAGCGAGTAGTAAAATTATAAAAGATAGCTTATTTTTATTAGTAATAAATATAGCAGGAATAGCCGCCCACTCTGTCTAGTTGTCATCATGCCTGACTGCGGATAGAGAACTCCTGGGTTTAAATCCCGTTTCGGGATTTTCCAATTGAACCAAAATATAGTTCAGTTGGAAAAGTGGAGCACTATATATATTGTCAGCTTATATATATATAACTGGCACAAAACAATAACAACAGCAAGAATAAAACCGGTAATACATAAAATTTAATTATTCTAAAATAATTTAAAATCATGAAATATAACATTTTTATGATTTTTTTACAATTTTTCTATAATTAAAAGTAATCGGTAAAATATTGTTTTGCTGTATTAACCCAAAAGCATTTTTATAATATTATTTTCATGCAAATTCTATGAGAAAAATGTTGGTTTTCTATAAGAGTTCAAAAACATTTACTAAACACTGAGCTAAGCACGGCTTATATAAATAAGACGAGTGATATATTAATACTTAATGCTGAAGCCCCATTACTCAACATTTATGTCATACAACCGTAAATTAAAAACATCCAGATGGAAAATCTAAAAACATTTGCTTTGTTACATTTTTCTACTTTTTCGAAATGAAGAGGCACTAACTACTGTGTGAAATGATATTAGAACAATTATCATATTTATAATTGTCCGTGAAAGAAAAAAATGTGAAATACAAATTCTTAGATTCAGATCAGATTTATTTAAATTGATAAGTTGAGATGTAAAAGGTTAAAAATCTGAGCACTATACCTCCCACGTGATAAATTTCATTATTAATTGGTATACAAATTCAGTCTCAGTCGTAAGAAACCAAACAATTACAACACTCAAAATAAAAATAAATCTTATTATTAGAAAGATATGCAGCGTATTCGCTCTCTTTATCTCAACCAAACTTTAAATGGGGATAAAAATTGGTTTGTTTGTGCTACACTACCCAACTGCTATTTTTTCCTTCATGAGGGCTTATTAAAATAAGATCTATTGTTTAAAAATGATTCCGAGTCACTGCAAACAGTTAGGCAAAATGTGAAATCCAACTCACAAACTGTTAAATTAACAGAAGACTAGAGACTAAATCATGCGATCACTTGCTCTACTTAATCAATAAATAAAATTATAAAAATCTATTTCTACCCTTGGATGCTCCAGGTACTCTGTACCAACAGAAGCTGCTCTTATACCTCATTTTTCATGAATCTTGGGATAGAAAGTTTTGATACTGCTTGGCAGGGCTCATATTGACAACTTAGTATTGAGAGGTAGGCAAAGGTTAAAGATTTTGAAGTACATATCAGGTAGAAGTTGGGGAGCGGACACTCAAACTTTGAGAAACACCTACATAGCCCTTATCCGTCCAATACTTGAATATGGTGTTCAGGTGTATCAATCTGCCTTTGACAGTAATCTCGATAAACTTGAAAGAGCACAATTATTTGCTGCCAGAATCATCACTGGCCTTCTTTATGAAGCTACAACTAAAATAGTACATCTTACTAATTTGAAAGCCAGTACCATACTCTTCCAGCGGGTGCCATCTCATGTTAATGTGAATGAAGTTGCGGATCAGTTAGCCAAGCATGGAAGCCTACAAAATATCATCATTGGAGACTGCTTGACGTCCTCAGAGCTGACCTCTAGAGTAAGGATGGCTATCAATGCTACTTTTAGGGATACCATTCCTACCCACGAATGGTACACATGCAAACATCCTGGTTCCACACTAGTGGGTAAACACAAGAGATGCAGCCAAACGGCTTTGACAAGACTGCGAAGTGGCCACCTGCTTGCTCAGAGACACGTCTTTGGTACCAAGAGACACGTCTTCTACCCTCTCTGTCCCAAATGTCGAGTGGTTCAGGCCTCCCCATCTCATATTTTTCAGTGCATTGGGTGTGAGAGAGGGGACATGGATTTGAGACCGGAGGTGGTGCTTGAGAGACTGACTATTTTTGGATTCATGGGGCTGGTGTGATGGTACTGTCACACCAGTCGGGGATAAGCAACAACAACATAAAAATCTATCTGCATAAATTTACATAAAAAAATAGAAACTGTTGAAACTTCTTTTGTTACAAATCAATATTCATTAAGGAATCTTTTGCGTGGTTCCTGCTTCTAAATTACGAAGACTTACAAATAGCTGGTTAAACTTAACTCTAGTCTCGGGATAGGAAATTATATTAATGAAAAAAAGGAAAATTCAGAAGAAAAAAACAATATGTTAGCAATTAATCTGAGATCCTATTTTTCAATTTATCTTTAGTTAAAGGCAGAGTAGTCACATTAGGATAGCATACTTTATAATTTAGTAATTATTAACCAATCTAAGAAAAGAGTTTTTGAATTTTATAATAAAAGTAATGAAAAATGGGTAGAAATGGCACAAATAAGAACGAAGTATTTTTGAAACAATATTATTAAATAAGAATAAAATTCATTAACATTTTATTTTGATACACATTGAAACACAAGTATATAAATTTTTAAACTTTAAAATTAAAATAAATTTTTGTTATTAATAACTTATTAAATTTTTTAAAAAAATGGGAAAATTAATAGTTTGTATGCTTATTAATTTACATCGTATTCATTTACATTTCTTCTTAAATAAAACAAAATTATTCTATTTTTAAAGTATTCTTATATTATTGGTAATTAAATGATTATAAGTGAACTATTTAGTAGTGATTTCAACTAGTTCTATAAATGAATGATCTGTATATTTTATAACAAAAAAAATCAAAGGGACTAAAAATAATTCTGACTGAACTTTTCACTCACTAGAAATCAGCACTTACTTTTAGCAAAACATATTTTTCAAATAAGTTTCCGAGGATTTCAGAGCAAGTGTTTTGAAAAACTTTCATACGAAAAGAATTTCTTACCTAAAAAGAAACGACTTTGTGTAAATATTAAAAGTTTAGTGGAGACTTCAACTACTTAAGAGCAAATAAATATATTCAATATATTTAAAAAATATTTATCCTGGAAATAATGCATCACTTGTGCATATATATATATATATATATATATATATATAATGAATATAAACTATTTTAATGATTAAAAACTGATTATAACTTAATGATTAAAAAATCTAAATCATATTATTTTAATTTGTCATTTATGCATAATTTTGAAAATTTGGATTATTAAAACAATATAAGATTTGCGTACAATTTTAAAATAAATGAAGTGATGACATTATGTTTGATTAATGACCTTTAAAATTTTATTTTATCACTTTCACTATAAATCATTATCCTTATTTAGCCATTTTTTAGGCTGTTGTTGTTCCAGCTAAATAACATTTAGAGAATTTAGTTACTATCTAAAAATAGTTGTTCTAAATATAAAACAATTAAAAATTATAATTAGAATAGTCTTCCATTGTTTACACATATAAATAGCTCGTTCCATCATTAATAATTGCTTAAATGCTTGTATTCTTTGGAAAATATAAAAGAAGACTTCCTTCCATACTTTGTAGTATTTTATTTGTAAGTCTCATTAATCTTCTAACAACAATGGTTTCAAAAGACAGTATTTAGCTGGAATATTTTAAAAGGGTGTAAAGCGCTGTACAATAATATTAATACGATATATATATATACAAATTTGGAAAATTAAAACTAATTCTTTATATATATTAACATTGGAGCTTTGAAACGTTATTAATTATATTACATTATAGAAATTCCTATCTTATCATAATTTTAGTTTTGAATTTTTATAATTTTTACAATGTATAAAAATTTATATTTTTAATAGGAATAAAAATACATTTATACTTCTAACACGGCATTCAAATAGTAAATGTATTTTAAATTCTTATAATTTTATTAAAAATTATTAAATTTCCGATATTGTTGTATAAATAGTAATGTTTCACAACAAAAGTATCGGATATTGAAATCACTCTTATGTAACATCAATTTATTATAATTAGTTATAATAAATTGATGTTACATAATATATATATATATATATATATATATATATATATATATATATATATATATATATATATATATATATATATATATATATATATATATATATATATATATATATATATATATAAACAATTAAAAATATGTAAACTATTAAAAATTGTGACACTAAATTGGATTATCTTCAGAAAAGGAAATAAAAGTTCTGTGGGTATGTTCGAAATATACTGCAAATAAATTTTTTCGTTTTGTACGCTCAGGTGTAATACCCATATGGAAAATCAGTTCAAAGATAAATATATTTCGTTTTAATGCCCTTGTAATTTTTTTGGATTCATTGCATTAGCAATCAATTTTTAAATTATTTGATACTCATAAATGGTTCTGAAAACATAAATAAAAATGTCTGAAATAATCAGAAAAAAGAAAGCACTTTTTTTAATTGTATATGCTTTCTTAGATCATATCTGTACAATTCTTTATTAAATAAAAAAAATTTCATAAATCAAGAAATTTAATACTTTATAATTTATTCAATTCCTAATTTTGTCCAGATTCCAAAAAATTCTTTTTCTTTTATAGAAAAAAGAGTAATACTACAGACAGAGAGTGGTTGATAATATTATTAAAAATTTACAGAACAGTTTTTTTTAGAAATGCATTTACTAATTTTAATTGTTTTTAAGAAAATTAAAATTTATTTATATGCTTTTCATTTTGAGATTATTTGTAACAAAAAAATTTGTGATTAAAAAGTGAAAAAGTAACTAACATACATCACGAATACCCATCATATATATTTACAATTTAATGAGATATTTCAGTAAATTTTACAACTTTTCAGAAAAATTATATATTATTGATATAACTTCTGCATCTTTTCATTATTAAACATTTTTCAATGTATTTTATTGCTTCAATTAATTCTTTCTCTTAAATTTTAATATTTTTATAAGTGATTTGAATAAATTGTACTTATATTGATTTTAATAACTTGAGGACATCAAATATGCTCCTCAAAAAGCACTACGCATTTAAAAGTAATATGATGATCTTAAAAAATTAAATCTAGATAAATGAAACCTGAAAAGCGATTATTTAACCAGATATCACCATAGAGATTTCATTAACTAATTTCTTATTAGAATTCTAATGTTAGTATTTCTCAATTTTTAATCATTTTTGTAAATTTTTTCTTTTAGAATTTACTCCCTTTCTGCGAGCAATCATTAGCCGTATATATGATTTAATTTTATAAATGCCTAACAGTAATATTAATTAACTCCTCATTTTGATCAGCAATTATTAATTTTTCTAGTCATGTTGCTGTACAAATTAAATTATTATTTATTAATATATATAATTATCTTTTATAAATATATATAAAATATTTATAATTATTTTTTTATTTTTCTACACTAAGAAATGATAAAAAGAAATTAAAGCTAAGGTTATAAGCATAAGTTGTAACGATAGATACTCTTAGCAATCTGAAATATATCCCGAAATAAAAAATCGAATTTAATGCTTCAGCTAAAACTTTTCGTTGTGAACTTTAAATCTAGTGTGTATATTATTAATTGTTTAAACAATAAAACAATATTGTCATCTGTAATGGTATTAGAATGTGATGTTCTTGTTTCTGTAGTAACGGCTTTACATACAGGACTTCTATCGATTGCAAAGTTATGAAGTAAGTTTACAATTTTCACGATTTTTATTATTTTGAGTAAGGAAATTAGTTGTTCTTTCATTTGAGTAAACAAGCGTTTTGGAAGCATAAAAACCAAAGAATAATTCACCAGCTTTTTCGGAAGGCAGAGAATTTAATGTTTGATTCACATAAATGCCACCATTCTGAGAAGACCTGGGAACATTAAGCATGCGATCGATCTCAATTCGTAAGGGGTATAAGTTTGTAAAGCAGGGTGCCTGTGTACTTAGGTAAGATCTTCTTCAGTAGACCTAGTTTCAAATTTGCAATATGGTTGACTGCATTCAGTGATTCCTGATGACAGAAATATAAAGTGATAGAATTAACTATAATAACATACTATCGTAACATAAATTATAAAGCAACACTGCCGCCCAACTTGTCTAGTGATCAGCGTGCCTGACTGCGGATAGGAAGTTCCTGAAATCGAATCCCGGTTGTACTTTCTCCTTCCCTTCAGTCTTTCCTATCTTTATCCTTTCCTTCTATGAATGGGTTGTGAATGGTTACCTACCCTATAAAAGGGTCCCTATAGTATGTACTGAATAAGTCGGACTCCACACCAAAATATGGTTTAGTTGGAAAAGTGGAGCAGTGTACGCCATAATGTCAGCCTAGCTGGCACAAGACAACAAAAACATAAAACAACACTACCAATACTTTATTTATAAGCAATTTGGACACTTCTGAAGAAGAGGTAATGTTTTCCTTATAGCATGCGGCGTATCAGCCTTTGTTTTATAAGATGTGGAATAGAATATCGAAATTAGCAGTGTGAGGGATGGAATACCGTTAGGAACTCTTTGAATTTGATAAATCTTAGTTCTGATTAATATATAAAATGCTGATCCATATAAGATGTTTTCAAGAAACTAACATATCTTAACTTGACAGCAGCTTTCATAAATCACTATTGGGCTGATATAAGAACTTGAAGACTCCGCATTAATGTCCAGAGATATCTGGAGAAAACACACTCTAGTAGCTGTTTACGTAAGCCAAAGGTTTTTGTAGAAATCTAGAACTGTTGCTTAAAGGAATATCCTCCAAAGAAAAATCAATCAGCGAAATTTCTACGATCATGGTACATCTCAAAGTTTTTAATCACTAAATTTTACAGATAATCTCGGTTAAGTTTTGATTAATAATTGATTCTTAAACAATAGAAATAGATTCATAAGACAAAAGAAACATATTTTCCCTTAAATGTTCAGATGGATTAAGTTTGGTTAGGCAACTGCCAAGAAAACACCTTACTGCTGAACTATGTTGCGACAAAAGTGAAATTCAGCAAAGGTATTTTTTTTTAAAATGTTTCTTCTTGTATCCCTTAAGATACTCGGTAGCAATATTTGGGACTCCCAATGCCATGGATCATATCACTAATCTAGAACTTTTATGTTGAGGTACATTTACGAAATGAAGCTTTGTTTCCATCATGAAAATAAAATAGCAACAGGAATGCTATGGTGATCAATAGTGGGTGGTAATATGGGGAATCAGTGTTTCGAATGGGCAGCCTGGATAATTGACCTTAACTAAATTGACCACTTATGGAACTCGACCATTTGGAAGTGCAAACTTTAAGATCTAAGAAATATTTCATCCTCTGAATGCCACGTTTGAGTTAAAATGATTTTTGCACGAGTAAAATAATATATTATTTAAAACCTTACAAGGATCCGTGTAGAAAATATTCCTAAAGATCAAAAAGTGACTATCAAATGCGAAGATCTCAATATCTATAGAGAGAAAATTAAACTTGCGCTTTATTTTTATCCATGTGATGCATTTGCTTATTGATAATCAGTCATCTAATAACTATGATATGCAATAACTTATTTCTCTTCCAATAATTTAACTATGCCAGGCAATAATTTATTGAGAAATGATTTTCTAAGAAAAATGTTTTTCGAAACATCTTTTTGACTTTTACATAAATTTTTTATAAATATAAATTTTTCAGTGAAAAACGTTGTTTCCCTTAATTTTAAAATCGTGACATATTTACAGTATTTCTTATTCATGAAGCCAAGATCTAAAGTCGATCCCCTATGAAAACTAGTCCTTCATTAAAGCCCCAAAACAGTTCACTATTATGCAATCAAATCTTGTTGCTTAACAACAGCAGTCTTACTCCTTTTTATTATCTCAAAATTGAAATAAATGTCTTTTTAAACTCATTTTTTATTTCTAGAAGAGAAGATCGGTAACCAAATATTTAAAAATAATAATTGTTATTCCATAATAAATAGGACAATTATTTTTTTCATTTCCAGAAGATAAGTAAATAAATATATAAAACTAATAATAATTATTCTCTCTCTCCATAATAAATAGGACAATTATGCAGTTAAATTATATCAATTCCACTATTACAATAAATTTCGTAAGAAAACATGTAACTTTTTAACTTTCCTTTATTCATGCAGAAATTTTTAAAATAGTAAATCTTTGCTTTTAAAAGATTATTAATATTTCAATCAATTATTCGAGTACAATCATCTGAAATTAATTATATTTACACTTTATCTATTTGAGAAAAAGAGTTAATTTAATTTGCTATATTCTATATTTTTATTCATGCGAGTGCAAATTTAATACTATTAAAAATTTAAAGAACATTCAAAACTCTACAATCATCTATTCGTAAGATGGAAATTAATCACATAAATTGCTGAATATATTTGTATGTTTGAATCAATAATTGCATTGAAATAATTTTCTGTGTAATAATTAGATCTGTTAGTTTTGGTTACTTATATTATATTTTAAAATAAGAAAAATCAATTTAACATTAAAAAATAGAGACAATTTGTAAATTTATGTTGTTATACTTTGCTACTTCAATTATTTCATTATTTAACATTAATTTAAGATTATAAAGAAAAAGTAAATAAAATCCTAAAATTATGTGAAATATTCCTTATTTGAAGTGCACAAATTTACATATTTAAAAGAAAATTATTTTCACGAGTAAAAATTAGATTAAAATTTAAAAGGACAAAGTATTTAAGGTATGTGAAACATATAATCAGGCTTTAGCAAGCAGAGGGAGCTTCATTAAATCTCATCTCTTGCTTTTAGAATGATTTGCATTTTCTCCGAATACTTCAGAGTTTGAATTTTGAGAAAGGAATTAGATTTAAGCGTATAGACCGATCATTTTCTCTGAAATGTAAATGCCAATTTAATAAGGAGTTTCATTCCACAAAATAAATATTTCACTCTTTACATGCGTATTTTTTTCAGTAAAAGCCTTGAAAATTTCAGGAAAGGTATTTAGGGGAATTTTACAATTAATATTTAATTCGAAGAAATTTAGTTAAAAAAATCTGAGTTTCATTTATATTTAAACTTTTTTTGTCCATGTGGATGAGCATAAAATACGAATATAATTTTATTACCTGTAATCATAGAAGAATTTTATTTTATTATATAAATTAGGGAAAAAACTAAAATATGAAAAGAAATCAAGGATATTTTCCATTTAATATAAATTAAAGAAAGAAACTAAATATGCATTTAAAAGAATTTTTCTACTCAAATTCAATAGATAAAATAGCTGAACTATATTTGCCCTCTGGTTTTTAGTTTAACAGTTAGTATGTTTGAATCTCACCTCGGATTTGAATGCTTGTAGCTATCCAGAAATCTAAGTCACTATAGGTTCAGTTCATGCTTACAATGTTTTACATTACATTCAGCAACCAAGCAATCAAATAACAAAAGACAAACGAATCAAACAATCTAATGCTTATTCTTGCACAAATTGATTATCATTAATATACACATGAGTTCGTAACAAATTCATCATTCAAAGATCAAAATAAGATTTTATGCATTGGTATTTTAATATATGCACACCCCACATGTGTAACTAAATAGTTTTCCTTTTTTCTCTTCAGTTCAACATTAAGAACATATGTAATAAATCTTAAGAAATAAACATTTATAATGGTTGAGAAATTAATTTAAACTGTAATTCCAGATAAAATCAGTCCTCGCGTGAGTAAGTGAAGAGACACAAGCCAATTTTTTATATACATATAAATGAGGAATTAAAACTTTCTTTTAATTTCTTGTTTCTGACTGTTTGTACTTTAGTTAACCGATGGCATAAAATATAGCAACCCACTAAGCACTGTACTAAATTAAATATAAATACTTTTAAACCAAAGTCAAATAATCCTCCTCTCAAAGCATATTAATCAAAGACATTATTGCACTTAACCTTCTAAGCACAATAATTGTTAACTTAGTCTGGTATCTTCTGGGCATGGGAATGTCGACTTTTTAACCCAATTCACCGTGACTATTTTTTTTTGCAATATATTTCATGCTGTTTGTTTCTGAATAGTGAAATGTTACTAAATAAAGCCAATCGTACTGTTATTTTGAACCACGGTCAAGTGACGAGCTGGACAAATGAGATGTCAACGACCTCTCCACGCTAATCTACATCAGCGGAAAAATATTGCAACGATCTGAATTGCATGTCCTGTCACCATTATTCAACATTCTGGATCATTTTTTGAGTTAGATACAGAACGCATTTCATTTTTACAATGAGAAAGATGCTTCTGGTCTCCTCACCCGCTGTTATTGCTCTCAAAAATTATTTGAAGAATACAAATTATCTCTCCTGATTACGATAAAATCTTCACAATTTGAAAAATTATAAATAAAAGGTTTGATTTGATTGTTGCTCAATAGTACATTTTTGTAGAAGATGGCTAATTAGATCTATGGTATAAATAAGAAATAAATTTATTACAGAAACGAAATATTAACTTTAAAATATTAAGAAGTTTTTGAATAATATAGTCAGCAAAAACAGTTCTGGGATTCGCGAAGACTACAAAAAATAAAAAATGGGAACCTAGAAATAAAATAATCTGGGAAAAAAAGGAATTGATCTCAAGAATATTCTCAGTTTGAGGACCAAAATATAAGAGCCAGTTTTATTCAGTATGAATTAAAAGAGTATCAAACCTAACTGTATGGATTTATGAATAAAGAACCACTCTCTTTTTTTAATACATTTTGAGATATGGTTTAAAATTATAATCTACAGTTTATTTAAGCATCACTTTATATTTTCTTCGGAAAATAAAATCAAGATTTGTATATTATATTTTAAAAATTAAGAATTTTTTGCTATAAACTCATTAGTTGTGTTAAGGATGGTTGATTAGTTACATTTGTCGACATTGTATGTTGCTGTGCAGTAATATAAGGAAAAAATGGAAAATATTTTTCTATATGAGAATAATTTCAATATTTGAACTGTAGAGAAAAAGCATTATACCCATATATCTATGAATTCGATACCTGATTCGGTGGAATATCGTTATTGTGGGAATCTAAACTTTTTTGTTTCTGAAAAACTTTTGTAGGATTCAAAATCCTTCCACTGATATTTGCAAATTTTGTAAGAGAGAAATGCTGTTTCTTTTGTTGACCTCGTCACTTGATCATTATTACAAATTGTGAAATGGTTAGAAGTGATTGAGTAGACTCCTTCCACAAAAATATACACCCAAAAATAAATTGCAACAATCTAATCTAATTAACAAATAATTGATAAACCAAGTATACCACTAATATAAAGAATAAACATAAAACTCCTAAATTGATCTTTATTCCTTACAAAAGATGAAGGGAATTCAGATGAAAAGTAATTGATGATTTGATTTCTCGCAAAGACCGATGGTAAATAGACAATACACTTAAGTTATTTCAGACAAATATATAGTCAAAGATGAAAAATCTTTTTCCTTTACGTTTGACATATTTTCCGGAATTTAGAACTTAACAACGTGGTATGTCAACTCAGCAAGAGTAAGTCAAAACTTAGCAACTATTGCAACATAAAAAAAATCATAAAAGCGAAAACCACGCATGAAAAACTCAGAAAATAGAAAGCTCCTGAGAAAAAAATGAATAGAAAAAATAATGAAAAAGAAAATGAAAGCGATATTCTTTTTGGAAGTATTAAAGAAAAGTTTTTTTGTGTTCAAATGGAGAGAGAGAGTTCCCCCGTCTTATGAATCGTAAAGTTTCCTTGCAGAAAATAACTAAAATATTTTTTTAGAAACTTTTTCTTTCAAAAATTATTTGTTTTTATTACTTTGAAAATCGATATATGATATAATATTACTTTCTATCATTTCTTCCTTGAATTTTATTAACCATGAAATGATTTTGTTTCTTTCTCATCATAAGGGGGGCAACGAGATAATACTTAATCCTATTTTCTTAAAATTAGAAAACTCTAGACGTATTTTGAATTAAATAAAAAAATTCAGATAATAGGATTTCATTAAATTTGAAACTTTAGAAAACTTTTATTCATCATAAGTTTTTAGAAGCCATCCTTATATTAAGTTTAGGAATCTAATCAGATTATTTTACGGCATTAAATTTATAAAATTAAACATTTCATTGTTCGTAAAATTAAATCAACAAATTTCTTTTTATAAAATAAAATATTAATTTTTATTAATTTTTAAACTGAAGAAATATTTTCGCATGTCTAAGGGAGTTTATTCTTTGTAGTGTTTTATTGATCAACATTTAAATTTCTATATCAGTAATTAGTTGTACTTAATAAATGAAACTTGGTATGATGCTAACATACTCAATAAGCACGCACACACACAAGTAATTATAATTTCAGATGAAAAGGATAAGGGTAAGTCAATGAAATGTATTTTTCATTTAGTAATAATTGCTTACGCGTGTTGGCAAAACTAAATTTTTTCCTAAGATTTATTTTCAAACCATTGCAAATATCCAAGTTTAAGAGGAGAGAACAAGCTATTGATGAAAAAATTCGCAAATGAAGCGTTGCATCTACAACTTTGCTACGCCATCTATCCAGTTTATAATACAGGCTTTTAATAGAGACAGAATATCACTATGCTATATTGGTGACTAATTAGGTATATCTAAATTCTGAAATTTTCAAACGATATTTGTAGAAAATTAGAAAACGAAATCTATCACTCATAAGATTTAAAGTTTAATACATCTAGTAGACCTGAAAATAATTAACACTAAATCTGACTATGAAGCTTAAAATAGGATTAAAAACTATTTAAAGCATACTTATGATGTCCTTTCTTTGATTCACACAACAGTCTTTTTCACAACAGTATTTTGATTCACACAACAGTATTTTTTCAATAAAAAAATGTGGACTGCAAGATATATTGATTGTATTCTTAAGCTATATGTTGTTGATTAGCAATGCTCCACTTCTAATGTTTTTATCTTTCACTATTATAAGGGAAGGAATTGTTGACGGCATCTTATATTGTAGAGCATCCAGAGGATGTGCCATCGTAGCTCCGAATTGAGTCTTCGTAATTTAGAAGAAAGGGACAAGCAGAAGACCCCCAGACTTGGCTTACCATTCCAGAAGTATCATTTCACATGGAAGACATTTTAACCAATCACTATACTTTCCGAGATACCGGATCTTTGGTTTAATCAGAAATTCGGAATTTTTACCTTTCGATTACGAGAATGTACGCCCTAACCAATCTATCTAAACTAGCCATCACGGCCCTTTTGTTAATCTACATAATTTTCCTTGAATTAAAATTAAAGGTTACTGGAAACAAAATGAAGTTTAAATAATAGTTCATCGTATCATATTAAAAGTAAGATCACAGGTTTTACAAACATGAGTTCAACTTATTGTCAAAGATTAAAGTGAATCTAGATTAATCTCTCTCTCTCACACTCCAGAAACTTTTCTTTTTATTCTACTGAAATCTTGTCTATTATTTGACGATCATCGTGTATGATCCTTAAGATACATTGGGAAAAAGTCTTGTGTTTTATGCAGAAATTTATACCAGTTTATCAATCAAAGTATTAAGACAGAGATAATTTATTTTGCTTTCCGATCACTCATAGCAGTGATTGGTCAGAAAATATAATTCAGTGATCTGAACGCTACATTTGATTACCACTTAGGTTTTGTTTCAAGGAACATTTTTCATGAATTATTTTCTAGTGTCACAAACCACATCTACCATCATACAGGGCGTTATAAGAGTGTTCACAATAAAGTGAGTCACTTACTTGATTAATAAAATCCTCAAATATTTTCATTTATAATTCAGTATTAAAAATCTATACAGAATACTTACTTTGAAGTCTGGTGTGTTTGAGTTATCTTAAAGCCATTTTCTTTTCCCATGCGTTGACATCTTCATAATAACATTAGTTGAGAGAAATGTGTTTGATTCCCAGTATCCTCTATAATTTTACGTTGTTTGCATTTGCTTTCGAAAAGTCGCGGCAAAATTTGATGGGTTCATACAAATTTTCCCATAACTCTTAATGTTGCCTTTTTGTTGTTTAGTATAGCACTCAATAGTGCATCAAAAATTATTGTATGTTTCCATTCTCTGGTAGTTTTTAACAAGGTAACTTTCTGTATTATTTTAGTTGGTATTTTTTCATATTTTACTATTCTGATTTATTATTTATTCTTTGTCATTTTATATTTTTTTGTTGCTTTAGAGTAGCATTTATAAATTAAAATGTTAATGTTTATAACTACTGAGGACAATAGAAACCAATGCAGATAATAGCAATTAATACACCAAGCTCTCAAGGGAAGACCATGAAATCATGATAACAGGATTTATATATGATTAACCAAGACTAATTCCAATTTATCGTAACTGTAATGTCACAATTTGTGTCTTTTCAATTTATTTTTGTTTCTATTCAAATCAAGTTTCGTGTCTATTTGTAGTTAACAATACTAAAATAAGCAGTTTGTACTTAACAATATAAAAATTGTAACTCAAATTTTCACTCTGTTACCAAACCATAAAAATTTGTTAATTTCAAGACATAAAAATATGCGTCTATCAAGTCTATTTGTGATTCTTTTTATATCAAATTTTCCCTATGAAGGTCCTCACATGACAGCGGATATCTGAAATCATTGATCATGGCCCCAACCATTAAAATATTCATAATTAACAAGTTTAAATTATTTTTAATTAATTCAAATTTCCACTAGAATTCTTAGGTTAATATAAATTTAATAGGTCATGGGATAAGAATTTGTAGGATCTTTGGTATCTGGTTTTTCAGATAGATTTTCTACCTAATGCATGGTTTCAAGAGATCTGTGTCTTTCTGGTAAACGCATTGCTTGTGGCAAATTCTGAGACGGGTCGTTCCTCATATTGGAAACTTATGCCAATTTCTGTATATTAGAAAACCATTTGGCAGATACTGTAATTTAGATACAATTGCCGAAGAAAGACCATGAGTTTTGGTAGGTATTACCCTTCTTTCAATCACATACAGAATTCATTCTTATTGCTTTAGTAGAATTTCAGAATTTCTCAACACAGTCCAACTCTATAAAATGTCAACATAATAATAAATATATACTCACACATCGTTGTCCAAAATTTTATAACAAAATTGAACAATAACAATAATTACTTGCTGTAACTCATAATATGAGAAAGATCTTATGAACGGATAAAATAAAAATTACTTAATTGCTACTTCCTTCATTAAAAATAGCTACTTCATTAAATTTTTAATATAAAATTTGATCAAAGTATACATAATATTGTATGATCAAATACTTAATTCACAGAGTCAACAATGAAAGGAAATTTAATACTTAATTTGAGAACCCGATTAAAAGTATATAAAATAAAATTAAGTTGTTTTGTAAATTCAAAATGGACAGCGTTTTAATGTAAAAGTATTTTGATGGATTATTCCTATCTTAATTAAAATACCATTTCTTTAATTTTTAAGAAGCAAATTATATATATATATATATATATATATATATATATATATATATATATATATATATATATATATATATATATATATATATATATATATATATATATATATATATATAAAGCTGACACAGCCACGCGTTGCAGTGGCTGAGTAATTATAATACATTGAATCAATTTTTTACTAACTCCTTGGTACAATCAAATAAATATTTTCTAAAAAAATTTAAAATAGGTTCATTCATATGAGATTAAATATAAAACGTTTCACCAAAATTTAAAAGTAATAGGTAAAGTATCGAAATTTTGAAATTAAGCACAAATCAACAAATACTTTCTGAATTTACATTTTATTCATCTTATATTAAATTATAGTTTGTAATCAGTGACTTACTTATAAAATATATTATATAAATTAAAAACATCTAAAAATAAATTGTTATAAATGAGGTAGATAACATTGACATCGAACTATTATTTTTTCAATTTTAAATTATTAAAACTAAAAAATTTTTCCGAGGCATTATACTGAAATAAAGAACAATTAAAAGAATTTATCATTTGAATAAATAAATTAGATCAAAATGTACTGCTGAAAAAATTATAATTATCAAATTATAAAATAAAAATTAAAGGCTATCAAGAAATACTTACATGTTTTCGAGGTGGTATGAAAATTAGTAGAGAAAAACAGTAATAAATAAAATTTTATTTTACTATTTATAATATTAAAAATATTCAAACTGAACACCGCACAATAATAACACAATACAAAGTATAATTATGAAAATGATTCACGAAAAATTGTTATAGTATGATTATACATTATGAAAATATATGTAAATTCTATAATTAATCACGCGCTTGCGCGCGCACGTTAAATTTCTCGAAGATGGTAAAATCTAGAAAAATAAACACGTCGCCATCTGCCGAATACCTGTGCAACTTAGATGCTAAACCGCCATCTATTAGGAACTTACATAACTAACCAATAAATAAACACTAATGTCGTATAATAAATATTGAGATCAATAATTAAGAGATAAAAACTATTCTATCTTTTAAGTTGGACCATATTATAAATGGTTACAAAATTTTATCAAAATCCCTTCAGTAGTTTCGGAGTTTATCGGGAACATACATCGTGACACGAAATTTATATATATATATATATATATATATATATATATATATATATATATATATATATATATATATATATATATATATAAATATATATATATATATATATATATATATATATATATATATATATATATATATATATATATATATATATATATAAATATATATATATATATATATATATATATATATATATATATATAAATATATATATATATATATATATATATATATATATATATATATATATATATATATATATATATATATATATATATATATATATATATATATATATATATATATATATATATATATATATATATATATATATATATATATATATATATAAATAAATATATATATATATATATATATAAATAAATAAATATATATATATATATAAATAAATATATATATATATATATAAATAAATAAATAAATATATATATATATATATATATATATATATATATATATATATATATATATATATATATATATATATATATATATATATATATTTATATATATATATATATATAATATATATATATATATATATATATATATATATATATATATATATATATATATATATATATATATATATATATATATATATATATATATATATATATATATATATATATATATATATATATATATATATATATTATATATATGTATATATATATATATATATATATATATATATATATATATATATATATATATATATATATTAAATATGGAAAATTTTTTTCTTATTATAGTTTTTAATGAAAGGTTCACTCAAAAATATATATTTGAAAAATAATTTTGATTTAAATTCCAACGCTGATTCTCGTTAAAATTTTTCTTTATCTATATAAAATGTTATTTTTTTAGGATGTGTTCTTGCTAACTTTAAACCGAAGAGGCACAATTTTAAAAAGGAACAAAAAAGGATTTTGCAAATCAAACCTATGTTTAAAATAGAATATTTCTGAAAATTTTGTTTCACTTGATTGCGTTGAGATTTGCTCTTACTAAGCCAAAGCTGTAATGAAGGGACAAATTGAACGTTATTGAATGTTTTCCACTATAATTAGAAAAAAATCATAATTTTTTATAAAAGAATTGTGCTAGCTTAATTATTATATACGATAGAAAATCTTCCAGAAAAAAACTTATTTTGCCATATAACTGCAAGCCCGTTTTTTAAATGATTTTCAAATCTTACTGGCATTCTTTATTTCGATAAAATAAATAATAGAACAGTAAAAATGTTTTAGTTAAAATGAAAATATAGATATTATGTCAAAAAATCTTAAAAAGAAAGAAGAAATTTGAGTAAATTATTATTATTTTCCAAGAAAAGATAAATTATATGGGGGAAAAATATTTAATTAATAATGTGTCATAAAACTTTTTTAGTATATTATATTCTAAAAGATTATTGAAAAGAGAGAATATTTCTAACCCATAAATTTGAAACACTAAAGGGTAAAAATGTAAGAAAAAATTTATCTATTGACAAATATATCGAAATTTTTAATTTTATAATAAATTAAATTTCTTCAAAAAACAAGAAATTCTTTTTTCTTATTTTTCATAGTATTTCTATGTTTTGCTTATAAAAATTTATTTTGCATTTTTCTACAAAATGTTTTACTTTTTTAATCACATTAGAAAAATTTTTTTATATGATAATACAAAATTTCTACATTTTTACTGTAGAGGAATAAAATATTCTCATCCGAAATAGGAAAATTTACGGTACTTCCCCAACCATTGAAAATATTACAACCTTCTATATTGTAACTTAAAAATATTACTGTATCAGTTTAGTCTGTCATGTTAAGCTTGAAAATATTTCTATTTCATTCGTGGCAAAATAAGCAAATTAATTTAACTTCTTTAATATAATTGAGGAATTTTGCAACATTTGTGTACATTAAAATGACGTATTAATTTATTCATGTTCTAAAGATTTTTACATTAGCATGGAAATTAAAATTAATTAATTGTATAAATTTTATTTTCACTCTATAGCAAAATTAAAACATATTAGTTTAACAAAAATCATGTTCGTCTATTTATTGCATATCTATGTTTCACTGAGCGAGTGAGAAGAAAAATATTGCAAACAGATAATCTTCATTATAATACATCGCAAAAAAGGAACTAGGTTAAGAAAAAATAATCTAACTTAACAAAAAACATATTAAAGAATTTAATTTCTATTAAATGGAGGTATATGAATGCTTCAATTTTTATATACAAATTGTAAATTTTAACTTTTTACAGAAAACTAATTTTCGTGTACAAAAAGTGAGAATAAAACGACAAACTAAACCAAAATTTTATATCACATTTTTACAAATGGGGTTTTGAGTGCTATGCTAATAAAGATCTGCATAAGGATACGTGTTTATGTACTACAATGATCTTAATTTATATTTTTATTTAATTAATAATATAGATGAATTAAAATATACTCAATTACCAATTTATTTTAAAATATCAAATGAAATATATGCGGGTTCAGTATAAATTATATAAATATTATTTCCAAAGTTATATATAGATGCTGAAGATGTTATGGTAGCCTGGTGATCGAAAATATCACCCAATCAAAGATCTTTGAATTTAGTACCACTTGCGCTTTAAAAATTTTATGTTCTGGTCTGATGTGAATAGGAAGATACCAAGTGAAATGCCATACTTGTCAATTGACTGTAAGCCCAAATTAAGACTGAAACAACTGTGTGTAATTGCTTCAATAAAAGCAGCAACGTAACTAATAGTAATATTCTAAACTAATTTATAAAATCGGAATTTTTCTGAATTTGGTCTCCAGAAATTAATGTCGAGTGATCTCTACGAATGGCAATCATATTCAAATGTTTTTAAATGGCCTAGTATCAAGCAGGTAAATACTTTTCAAATACACTTCATTTGTAAGGAACCTGATACGGAAAGCCATGTTAAGCCTGATACGGAAGGCCATCTTATTGTATTAGTAAGGAAATTGGCACTGTACTTAGTTCATATAAAGAGCATTATGTTCAATGCCAGCTTTTTCTTCTTTGAATATATTTAAACTTTTTTATTATTAGATAGGAAAGTTTGTGTAGGTGAACGCCAATTCAAATATTGATCCAGTCAATTAATTATAATTTAAAATTACGAAATGACTAACTGCGTTTATGAACTTTACTTATCAAGAATACTTAGTAAGAGTACAGATAATGGAACAAGTTCAATATCCCCATACACTTGGCGACGCGGCAAATTTTTTGTCGCCAAGTCGCCAAGCTAGGCGCACGTTTATTAAAACGGGAAATTTCCTTAAGTTCGATCGAAAAATTAGCATTTCAGAAAATTTAAAAAGGGAAATAAATATAAATAATGGACTTATGATATGAAGTTAAGCTGACATGCCGATTGGTATATTTATTTCGACATTTTATTCGTTTGTCACCAGTGTCACATTTCAGTAAAAATAATTATCTAATTTTACAAAAAAAGCGTCCAAAAATATTTTTCTAAATATATACACTTTATAAAATTAAAAAAAGCATGAAAAAACTAATTTTTCAAATCTATACATTTTTTTAAATTTAAAAAAAAACATGAATAAAATATTTTTTTAAATATATACACATTTTAAGTAAATAAAAATGAAACACGAATACAATAAAAAAATACATGTAAGCAATAGAAATTAAATAAAATAATTACACCTTCTCCAAATCCAATTTCCGTTAAAAATTAATTAATATTTGCGAATCCTAAATTATTGAAAATTATTGCGTTAAAAATAAAATTATTCCTAAATTATTGCGAATCCTAAAAAATTAATAATTTGGAATCCTGAGCAATAATCCATCATTATTATATTTAATTTTTGCTAAAATAATTTGTTGATATTTTTCAACAACATTTTGAACATGAGACATTTTAAATTAAAACAAAAAATAAAGTAATTAAAACAATAAAAAGGTGATAATAAATTAAGAAAACGAAATTAGGAAAAAAGAATATTTTACGGTTTTAAATATATAAAATAAAATATATCATTTAATAAAAAATATATATATTAAAATTAAACCAAATAAAAATAATAATGAAAAAGAAATAGTAAAAAAGAAAAATTTACGATGTTTGGACACTGGCGACAACGAAACAAAAACAGCGGGAAATCCACTGATTCTAGCAGCAAAAGTAAACGAAATTAAAATGACTACCAATTAAAACGTAGAACAATTACCAAAGAAAGTTCTGGAAAGTTCTCGAAGTGAAACTAAAAAAGCTATTGCCACTAAAAAAATGCACATATATAACGTAAAAATTATTTAAAACACGAGAAAAACGAAATCTGACAACGAATAAATAAAAATAGTAACAAAAACTAAATTTGGCAACACTACAATAAAAACAAAAGCTGAAATCGGCAACACTACAACGTAAACAACGGTTACCAGATTTGGCGAGAAATCAGTGTATGGGGATACTGAACTTGTTCCCAGATAATTAATTATACCTTTTGAAAACACGATTATACAGAATTTTATTTGTAATCATATATAAAGTAATGAAAATGTACCTCATGTAATTTCTAAAGTTATAAAATACATCAAAAGAAGTTTAATCATTTTTATCATAAATTCAAGGTATAAATAATATATTTTGAAGGAAACGGATTCAAACGAAGAAAACAGCTGTATCCGAGGTAAGTCTTGGAAACCGTTGACGTTACTTGTAGATTTATTATGAAAAAATATAATAACGTATATCATGTTGTCGGTAAAAATATATTTGAGGGTGCCCCTTAGCGCGATTTCAAATTTTCGCACCAAGCGCTCTACAGCTCTGTCGAGAACCTAAATTACGTCACTATGCGCGATAGCCGTCAACTAATAACGATCACGTTCGATCTTCAGCTTTGAAATTCGCGGGTTTTTCCGAATTCCAAATATTAAAAATTTGAATATTTCATTATAGTTAAGTACTGTAAGTACTGTAGAAGTTTTAAAATTCTAATAACTAGAAACGAAATTTTTAAAACTCGATTTTTAATATTTAAATTCGATTTTTAACGTACCGAGCAATGGCACCCACCTTAAAAAACATCAGTGTAGCGCTACCTACTACAGTGTCAACCGGGCAATAAAGCTAAATTTCAAACGTTAACAAATTTCATTTTATATTTAAATTCGATTTTTAATATACCGAGCAATGGCGCCCACATTACAGAAATTTCAGTACGCGGCACATTTTAACACTAACATGCAATGCACACAACATAAACATTCATTTACTTATGGAAACATTCATTTTTATAAAAACTTTAGTTTCTAAATATGAATAAATTTTAATGAAAACCAAAATAATTCACCTAATCTTCATCGCTCTCCGAATCGTTACTTTTCGGCGAATATACCGTTTTTATCGCATCTAAAATATATTTTTATTATATTTTCCCGATGATTCTTTCTCTATACGTACTCCGCGAGAACGTAAAATCAATATATTCTCATCCATACTTATTAATTTTCGCAATCAACACACAAACTCCGAAAATCGAATATCGAAACTCAAAGCGTTAATATTATTCTGTAATAGTTTCAAGGGTTACATACAAAACGCGTATGTCATGCGATCACGTTTCCTCAATTCAAAAATAACGGATAAATCTAAACCAATCAGAATCATGAATAGATTTCAAAATAACGTTTAGGTTTACCATAAATAGAACAACATCACCCGGCTTGGCGATAAACTTGGCAATAATTCAAGGGGCACCCTCAAGTATAGTCTAACCCATGTTGTCATACTCTCATCTTAATAACTAACATTACAAAAACTTAATTATTTCAATCGAATTTAATCAATAAACGCATCACATGTGCATAAATGGTTTGTAAAGATTAGTGATGAACTAATCTCATTATTAATATTAGAAACCGTATACAAACAACAACGACAACTATTTGGAATTATAAAACAGAATGTCACTTTTGATGATTTATTAACTAGTACAGTTAAAGAAAGAAAATCTTTTACTTAGACCATAATTACTTTCAATAGTTTCCAATTACTGCCAGTCTTCATAAAAAGATTCTTTTACGAATTGAAAGAAGAAATAAAGGAAGACAATCACAATAAAAGTTTATTTTGTTCTTTGGCGAAAATAACTAGCCAATTATTACAAGTTTCCTTTCGCCACAAGAAGTCCTAGTTCTTCTGAGTGCAATTCTGTTACAACCCTTTCGTTCATTATGGCTATTTAAATCAAATAAATCACATGTGTCGGAAAAGTAGAAGCTTCGGTTCGTAAGGCCACCAAATGAAAAAATAACTTGAGAACTTTCGACAAACCCAAAATAAATGACTTTGGTTGGAAATTCGCACCTTTTCACGGCTTAAGTACGTCAGGTAATGGAATGAACGAGGTGAGTCGCCATTGATTTTTCTTTAACTGATTATCCTGTTCTAAAATAAAGGGAGTTCGCGTGTTGAAAAGGGAATGGGATTTAGCTGATTTTTATTTCTTAGTTTTAATGTTCCTAGGAAGTTTATTTATAGAATGTGAATGAAGTCTTTTGAATAAAACTGAGTTGCTGTAATTAACAAATATTTATTGATTGCTACTTAAGTCAAAATTGCTTTGAATGTTGTTGCATTTTAAATACGTGCAATTATGAATAAAATTAGTTTATACCAACGTTTAAATACCTACATTATATGTCCATTGACTAGCATTTAAATGTAACAAATTTGCGTTTCTTCATTTTAAGTTCCAAAAACGTTAACTTTGTGTGTGTGTGTTTGTGTGTGTGTGTGTGTGTTTGTGTGTGTGTGGGTGTGTTTGTGTGTGTGTGTGTGTGTTTGTGTGTGTGTGTGTTTGTGTGTGTGTGTGTTTGTGTGTGTGTGTGTGTGTTTGTGTGTGTGTGTCTGTGTCTGTGTTTGCTTATGTGTTTGTTTGTGTGTGTGTGTTTGCTTATGTGTTTGTGTGAGTGTGTTTGTTTGTGTGTGTGTGTGTTTGCTCTAATTTTCAACTGCTACTATATTTAAGCATGTTTGATCTGACTCGATGCTGGCTTTAATTTTATAATGTGTCAAATATCCGTGATTTGGTGGAGATGTAGCAATATGATTTATATAATATCAACAAAGGAAATTTTGTGACAACGAAGAATTATTCCTTACTTTTTTATTTGTCTCCTTAATATTGCTCATTTTTTCATTTTTTATATAATGTAAGTAATTTGGCTTTTGCGAAACTAATGTACAATAGAAAAATTTCATATGAAAAAAATTAATGCAAGTAAGATATTCACTTTAGAAATTAAAAATGAAGTCAGGAATTATAGAAATAATCATGAATTAAAGAGCTGCAATGGGAAAACAATAATAAATTAGAGAGCTGTGATAAAATGTTACATTTCTATAGATAGTGAAAATGAATTGAGGGATATTGAGTTTTTAAGGAAATTCAATTAACCCAGATAAGCCTACTGTCCTATATTTAGGACAGTAGGCTTATCTGGGTTAAGATTCATAGGCAATCTATTTTAATTCTCCTAAAAAGCATGCTTGTAAATATGTTTAATGATTCAAATAAGTTTCTTGAAAAAAAGGATATAGTTCTTTTATATAGTTCCTTTAAAAACCTATATCCTTCTATTTTTTAAATGACTCTTACATACATGTTTATTTTTTAAACTACAAGAAATGCATGTTTACATGTTGTTGTTCTCGTGTCCATGAAAATAGTGAAAATAACAGATAATAAGGAAAGTCTCTAAATCCCATCGAAAGTCTTGACTACTGCCTCTGCAATTAAGGGTACATCAAGGCTGTAGAAAATTTCTTGCAATGAGTCCCTGAGTGGGACCATGCCCATTTTTAATAAATTAATTTACCGCAACAGCTGGGCATTCCAAGGTGTGATTGGGCGTGAGCTTGACTCCCGGGCAGTGCTTACATTGAACATATGTTTTTGTTTTATCCGGGAGAAACTTCATGCCCTTATTGTTTCTGTTCTCAATCTGGCAATTGTGGATGTGATAATCCTGGGACAGTTAAATTCTATTAGTAGAGGTTTTTTAAAGTGTGAGACATAATTCTATATTCGGCCACAGCGTTAGCATCAGCAAGTGTGATTGTGGTGACCTTATTTTCGAGGTCTTTAGCTTCTTTGGCCAGGCTATCGGCACATTCATTACCCCCTATGTTGACATGTGCGAGTATCCATTGTAGGACACAGGATTTTCCTTTGTAGTGCAACAGTTCCAGTAGGGTAATAATATCACAAGAGATGTTGGTCTCTCCATTTCTGATGGCTTCTATAGCTGATTTAGAATCAGAGAAAATTAAATCCCTCGGTAGAACCAATAGCTTCGCATAGCCTTCGAAGAATATTAAGTTTTCCTAGGGCTCTTTTGGCAGTTTGTTCGATGTGCTTTGTAAATCGAAGTTCAGGATCTAAGGTTACTCCAAGATAAGTAGGTAGGTCAACTTTTTTGATTTGAGAGTCCTGTATTTTGATATTAGCCATAATTCTGCTTCAGTGCCGTCTTTCGGTAGAGAAGATGCAGTAGTTTGTTTTGTCTGCGTTGATAGTTAAGATTCTCTGCCCATGCAGCAATGCCTTTCAATGTTGCGTTTAAAGCCTTTTCCGATTCTTTAATGTCACTGTGTGAGTGCCATACAGCAGTTCATCAGCGTAGCAGGCGATTTTTGAGTCAGGGTGGATATGAGAGTGGATGGTGTTCATAAAGATGAGAAAGAGCAAGGGGCTCAAGACTGAACCCTGCGGAACTCTAGCCCACATCCTGTGAGATTCTAAGCGAGTCCTGTTAAGCGTAACAGAAAATCTTCTTCCTCTAATTAAATCATTTATCTACAATAACGCGTTGCCATTTATTCCAGTGCCTTTGATAGTATGGACCAGTTTTTGGCACCAAACTCTGTCAAATGCTGCTGAGATGTCCAAAAATACAGCTAAAGTTTTCTTGTGAGGCTTTTCTTGGCAGCCATCTATTATCGACTGGCACAGGTAAAAGAGCTGGTCGGTAGTGATGATGGATTCGGAAAATAGGTTGATAGAAGTGGAGTTTTTTGTTTTCGATTAGACCAGTTCATAAGTCTGCGGTGAATTACTCGTTCCATGAGCTTGCAGGGAGTATTGGTAAGGGAGATTGGCCTGTAGTTTTTACACTCAGATGCACTCTTGTTTGGTTTCAGAATTGGAATTACAGTAGAATGTTTCCAGATTTTGGGCAGCTTGCCAGTGGCCCAAGAAAGGTTAAAAATTTCCAACAGTTGTTTTTTGCAAGATTTCCGAAGTGCCGGACCATGCGGCCATATATAACATCAGGGCCAGGGGCCTTGTTGGGATCCATTTTGTCAATGGCAGCTTCCAGTTCTTCCATTGAAAATGGTATTGTGAAGATATTTTTATGGTTGTAACTTTTCGAATCTATATATATATGTATATATATATATATATACACATATACATATGTATGTATATATATATATATATATATAAATATATATATATATATATTCCATATTTAACCCAATATCAAAGACTACTGTACTGAGAAAGCTCATTCATATACTCATATCAGTGTTTTCGTAGGAAACATATCCCTTACATGATATGGCATGCAAAAAAGTAGCAGTTCTTATTTCAACTTTATAATTTGATCTATGCTATAAATTAAGTTGATTGCCTTTGCTCAGTCAGCTGCACTTGACAGCTCAAAAGAAACTCAATAAAATAAATATTAGATTGAGAAAGTTTCAAAAGATCCATTACATTCAAAAGATACAAAATTGCCTTAGGATTTTTATCTCAATAAATATAATGGTTTTATCGAATTTGTTCCCTACTGTTTCACTAACTTAAGTATTTATTGCAGAAATACTTTTTAATAGCATGTAGTTACCAATTGAAACAGTAAAATATATTCAGTTTTTACAAATTTTGAGCTTAAGTTGTGAGATTGACACCAAAAATGTCATTCTCTTTTCCAAACTCTAAACAGACTATAGAATGAAGAATGCATAACCTGCAATATTAATATGTAGCTCTTTCTAGCCTGGCAAATTAGAAGGAATATGGAACTTACCGTTTTGAAACACAACAACAGTGCTTTCCTCTACCAAGTTACCTGAACTACTTACACTGAGCTGTTTTCAGTTGAGCAAAATTTCCGCTCTTTTACATTTACCTTCAATTACTTATCATTGCTTCTAATTTGTTTTGGAATTGAGAATAAGAATTTTTTGTGAAAACAATGAAGATTTATTTTCATCATCAACGACAATAAATTTTATCATTGTAATAATTGGAAGCTTTTGAATCCAAAACATGTGAATGCATATATTTTCTAACCATATATCTTCAGACAATTCCTCTTATTTATTCTTTTTAAGCCACATTTACACATACCTTAAAGGAAAAGTTTCTATTAGTCTTTAAACAAAATTGAAGCTATTGGTAAGTATAACAATCCATATTAATTTTTTAGTAAAAACAACCCCGAAGTCTTTAGATCACATCAATAGCAATTTTGACAATATGTTAATATTGGCTTATTGCATATATTTATATATTATGTACATCAAAATTGCATTTAATTTCTCATGTAAATTAATCATTTAAGTTCTATTTATTTTGCCAGATAAATAAATAATTCAATAACAAAATGTGAGGATTGATCTCACCAAAATAACGAAGATGTTTGAAATGACTCAGAAACCTACTTAAACATACGTCCTACTCAGTTTATCTTATATAACCAAAAAATGATTATAGTGCGAGAAATCACATCAAATTTGCGGACACTGGGTGATTTGTTTTAGCTTATGATTTCAAAAATTTATAAAGTTAAATCATTAAAATTTAATTTGTAATAAGCATTAAAATCTAATTTATAATCAAACAATGCTAAGGCGTTAAGCTAACTTCGTCTTGGTACCTTTTACCATTGAGCCTTTTGCAGTAAAAATGCCACTCGGTTATTTTGAAAACCCATCTGCATTATTTAGTTGTTCATGTGGAGAATCATGGGCTACTTACTGTTTTTCTAAAAGATGAAGCATTCTAAGAAATGACTGATGATGACAGGTATTAAAAAATGTACCCCAGAAAAAATAATAAAGAAAAAAATCATTTATTTTTCGAGAGATTTAAGAAGGAAAAAGTAGGTTAATGCCATCCTTAATCACCCATCTTTCTCTGATCAAAAGGGATTACAAGATAATAAAAGGTGGAAAAAATCAACATGTGCTGCAAATATAAAGTACATTAAAAAATCACATTTTTTTGCTTTTTCTTAATCAAGGGCTGTTTTCCTTTTCCTTTCATTACTTAAATTGCATTTTTTCGGGATAGATAAATAAACATATTTGTGAAGCATACAAGAGAGCTTTTGCGAAAATTAGATAAATATCCGTATATAATTTTTAGAGAATTGTTTTCAGTGTGTTTCAATTACCATCATTGAATGGAATAAATAATATTTTCATAATTTTCTGAGTTGTGATTACTTTACACACACACACATATATATATATATATATATATATATATATATATATATATATATATATATATATATATATATATATATATATATATATATATATATATATATATATCTGTGTGTGTGTATGTAAATTACCATTTTTGTTAAATAAAATTGATAAAAATGGCTATGTTTAGTGGCTTTGGTAAATAGAAATTAAAAACCCTTAACGTCATGGTATTGCTAACTCAAATTTCCAATGTTTATTTCCGTAATCTAAATTTACATTAAATAATTCTTGCTATTTCAAATAAAAATATTTTTTTATCTCTTCGCATTCTACTTTTAAAGTTTTCTTTATAAAAAATATTTCTATAAAATTATAGGGCCAGAGTAACTTTAAAATCTGTCACAAGGACACCCCCATCAAAAACAATCGATATTATAAACCCTGTTTTTATCCACTTCCTCTTCAACCTGTTTATTAGTTCACTTATTTATTTTGTTAGCAGTTATTTCTTGCTTTCTAATTACTCCAAAGCGAAGCCATTAAACAACCCAACCGTCTCTTACTTTTGAACTGGAATTACATGATTACGTCATCACTTAACAAAACCTTCTCCTTTTCAAACATTTTAGTATTATATCATTAGATAAAATAAAACCTACAAAAAAATTATAATATTGCAATTATTTTTTCAGCAAAAAACTCTGGATGGTCCGGTATTGTACGCACTACATTTTGAACATGAAAAGACACCCATCAAGATTCACGTGGAAGATTTTAAAATCTCTGTAAGCATTTTTTGAGATGCCGCTTACAAATAAAAAATTATGATTATTTTACTCTGATTCTACACCATGAAGTGTGTGTGTGTGACAAGTTTGTATTGTTAAAGATACTATATCATAAAAAAAAACAATTTTATATTAATCTCATTTATGTTTGTAAAACAACTCTTTTTTCTTAGTCTTAACCTTATCAATAATTTAACTAACCAATAACTATGACTCTGATTTGGATAAAAGTGCAAAAAATATATTAAACTATTAAAATTTATATATTTCAATTATTAATTACATATACATATATAAATGAATATATAATTTATTAATAAAATAAATAAATAATTAATATATAAATAATAAAATAATAATATATTAAAATATCTAAGACAAAAATTAAAAGGTTCTGTATTTATTGATAGATTTTTATGTAAACCTTTTAAAATATAATTTAAAATTTAATCAGGTAATTTCTTACACCCTAATTGTTGAAAACAATACGTTTTTTTTTTACTAAAAATGAAATAGTTTCTAACAACCATCAATCTAAAATCATTCGTTGGATATTTGCTAATTTAAGAGACAAAAAAGATTTTTAATGAAAAAAGCCCATGTTATCACTTTAAAATCACTTGCCCTTATAAATTAAAAGTTCCAACGAAATTTCATTAGGTTGATTTTACTGCTCCCTTCTGTTGCTCATTAAAAATAAGACGAGTCTAAGAAAAATATTTGAGATCTGTCAAGGAGATATTTATTGATAACATATCACATTTGGTCTTTGTACGCTTTCCGAATCTCGTTATTAATTGTAAGTACTCCTGAACACATCAATATTTTACGAATAACCAAAATATTTTTTGGACATTTAAGGCTCTCTTGTGTTATTAATTGCATGTATTGTTAAAGATACCATTATAGGCAAGAATAATCGAAATTTTCAATAGGCTTCTTAAGTCCCTAATTAACACTGATATTAATTGTTAGTATGTTACTAGAGACACTTGCCTTTTCTGGAATAGCTAAAATATTATATGGGTTTCTTGAAATAATATTAATCTTGTAACTATATGCTATTATGTTCTTAATGCATTTAAAATAAACGTAGATGAACAAGATAGTCTTGCTAGTTTTGTTGTTAAATTTCTCCATTAAAATATCTTAACAAACACAATCATCAATTCAAAAAGCTTATGAAATATTATTTTCTTGATAATCAAATGCCTACAATAATAGTTCCATAAAAAGTTTTGATTTTCTTAGCCCGCATTATTAGAAAGATAATCACATGTCAGTTTGATACTATTATATTCAATGTAAGATGCTTAGTAAATTTATTTGGGAGCTAAACAAACAACATCCACTTACAAAATTCTTTCATAGTTTGTTTAATAGTATGAATTGCCTACAATATTTTATCTGCTTTGTAAAACCAACAGTAAACCTTTTGTAAAATACAGTGAGGTATTTTTTTCAATTAATTGGGTAGTCCTGTGATAATCATACTCTTTAACTCAAGCTTCCCTTTATTTTTTATTGTTTTTAATGTTAATATTATTTTAGCCTAACTTATTTTAAATTTTATAACAAGAATGCAACATACTGATTAAAAATTTATTTTATCTTCTTATTTTTGTTTTCGATAAAAATATTGACTTACAAAATAATATTTTATACATTTGAATTATATTTTGTAATACTAAAAAGCATTATATAACCTAATTTTTAAATTATAGAAAAATATATCAAGGCAAAGTTTAAATATTTTCATATTAGATATGAACAAACCAAATTAAAATCGTATAATTATTTACTTACATATAATAAAAACATTACTATAATAAGTTCCTAAAAAACAATGTTAAATGTTATAGAAGAAATAATAAAACATTAAACTGATAAAACACTATTATTTTCTAAACACAAAAAAATAGAACATTTTTCTACAGGAATATAGATCTACGGTAATAATTAATTAAGTTAGAAAACGTAATTATTTTTTTTAATTTGACGTAAAAACTTACTATTTTACGCTCGAAATAATTTCAGGAATTTAGTTTTATTTTTTACAAGGTAAAGAGAGAAATTTTTATTAAAAAATTTTTATTACATAAACTGCAGCAGATTTCTAGTGAAATTTAGTGAAACAAACAAATGGTATTCAATTTAAAACAAGCTTGCAAAGTGGAAAAATATTTACAAATACATTTGTGAGTGATCTCGTAAAATAAATTATGTAGTATTTTTAACTTTCTACGTAATGATAACCCGAGAAAGTATTCTCAAGCTACACACTATGTTAAACATCTTGCTCCTCTTGTGCTATCGAAATACCAGAAAAATAATTTTGAAAGCATTTTCATTTTATGGTAGAAAAAAAGGACAAGATGTGCCATGCAAGTAAAATATAAAATTGGCTTTTTACATTTATTTTTATTTACCTTATTTTTTAAACCCAAGAACCCCAATTTAAAACTAATTAAAAATACATAATAATTTCAAGTAATTAAGAGAAAATAATTCAAACATTTATTCTCAAAAAGGTACAAATCTACTTACATACAAAATCAAAAACTAAAATAAATTTATAGAATTTAAAATTAAATATAAAACCTTTCTCATTTACTCAAAAAAGGAAAGTTTACATGTAAAATCAAAATATATGTTGTCCTAAGCAACAATACTTTGAAGTTTTTCCTAAGATCAATAAAAATCACAGAGTGATATTTCCTCATCTATCGATAATAGTTATATATTTTACACATTTTTATGTATATATCCTGAAATTTAAAGTTACACAACGCCATCAAGTGTCAATCAAAGTTTTAAAATATTGGTTGACAGTGCAACGATGATTGTGTCAATCATGATGAATGATAAATTCATGTCAAGTATTACTAACAACAATTAAGATAGTAACCAAATTTTTGTGTTATGTGATAGAAAATTGACTAAATTCGATATATGAAAGAAGTGATCACGTTTAATGCGCCTTAGCCAATCAGAATCTAAAATATTATTGTCAACGTATATACGCGCAATAAATACGCTTAAGATCAATATAATTCATTGGTGATGGAGGGAAGATTCTCAGAGCGCATTCCCATTTTTAAACTTGTTAAAAACCAACGCAACTTATAATTTAATTTTGTTAATTTAATCAAATTTAATTGATACTTAAGTAACGATTCAAAAATAACTGTGTGATTACATCCCACCAATTCAAAGTAATACTAATCTGAAGAATTGCTTTAGACTGTTGGGATGTAATTAGTTAAAAAATGAATGCAATCCCTTCTTCATCCAGCTAGGACTTGTGACTTAATGTCAGTAAATATTTATATACACACATGTTTATGTGTTTACTTATATAACACGAGTGATTCAGTACAAAAAAGCAAAATAAATTGTCCATAAATAAAATAACTAATTTTTATGTCTATAATTTTTTCATATTTTTATTCAATTTTCTTAAAGCTACAACATTTACAGCAAATAATTAAAGAAATATAATATTTGTAAATGTTCATTAGTTTTTAATATTTTTAATATGATCAAAATTTTGATAAAAAGTAAAGTTATGAACTTAATAATATTAAAGAAAACGGTTTTAAAAGAATATATAATTTTGTAGTTAAAAAAAATATAAATTTTAGGAAATAAATAAACTCTAACAGTATGATTCCCAGTGCAAGGTATATTTTTCGTATTCGAGAAATAACAGATTCGATACCTGCTCCTTTTATGTGGAGTTTCTATGTATGTAAAATATCATTTTATATTTCATTTATGTTTTCTGTGATGTGTTGTGATAATATTATGAGTTATAGATGATGAAATAAGATAAAGTAGTTATTTTATTAAAAAACGTCGGTTTGTGAAAATAATAAATTTATAACTATTGCAATGGAAATTGTCTTTAATGAATACTCGTTGCATAAGTTACAATATTCGTATTTTAAGCAAACTGGAAAATTTTACTCTTAAAACTGGGGCCCCTTCGCAAACGGATTAATGCTATTAAATCCTGGTTTCCATCTACCCTTTATGTGTACATTGTCACGTTTCTGACCATTTCTAGAGTACAAATTCGAATTATTCAGTGTTCTAACTCGAATTATCCAGCGGCATAACGCAATGTCCTCTGGATTCAACTCAACCCATTTAGCGTGGGTTGGCGACGTACTTGTCAAAGTAATTAAAACAGATGGCCACGATCAACTTCAGTTATTGTTCCTTACGGCTAACTGTTTCACGCCACGAAATTTAATTTCCTAAGATAAAAGGGTGCGGTAAGTATATTTAACAAGGTATGTATATTAGCCCTGGAGAACATGCTGCTTTTCTATTATGTCCGTGAATTAGTTGAATGGTAATAAAACAAATTGAAACGTCAATCCATTTTTCTTTGAATTGGAATAATTTTTGCTGAGATGCTTGCTTTAATTTAGAATGTTATTTTATAATGTATTTGGTAAAATGAGAGTAAAGGAAAATTTTGATGTACTTATAGTAGAAGACTATTTTTTAATAAAAATGACTCAATAACAAAATTTCGCATAATAATAGCAAACTGTAATTAAAAATGGAAAAATTTAAGAAAATTAAATTAATGAACTAATTAAACTCATAGTTTTTGTAATTCCATTCACAATAAGAAAATATAAAACAGCAACAAAAATGTGAATATTTATAGCACAAATTTGAAGAAAAAATCATGGCACTCCCACTCATTTCAAACGGTATGAATTATTGATTGAATAATTATCTGTAATTATTTTGCTTGCTCAGAGTATCATATTATTGCTTTACTTTCTGGCATCTTGTTTCTGTCAATCAATTTATTTAAAAAAGCAACGAAAAATATCTCAGAATTTTGAATACAGTCAAATTATGTTGTTTTTACTTGAGTAGGAAACTTCCTCTAAGAATTCGCATTTACGAAAGAGCATTTAAGATCTGTGTCAATATAAAGTATCAGTTAAAAAAAATTCCAGTTTAAAAAATTTTTTCTTAAATTTTTATTATTCACAGTTAATATATAGAACCTACTATTTTTGTGTCGTAAAAGAGATTCATTTAGATTTTACTTCACTTTTTCTATGAGCTTTCAGGTTCCCATTACTCTGCAAGAAGTGATATTCTTCATACTATGCATTTATTGAACATATCAGTAAAATGCAAGATTTTTACATTTAAAATTTTTATCAATCAGTTACAATTTTAAAAATAATTTTGTTGTTCATCAAATACACTTATGAATAATATGAAAATTTAAAATAAGTCAGTTATTTAATGCAGATCATGCATACAGACCGTTAATATTTAACTGGGGTAATAAAAAACCATTAAGATAATATGTACTGGAATTCGATCTTCTCAAATAAGCTATGATAAAGTTTAATTTCGAAAAAAAATTCATCTTGCTAAAGTTTTGACCTGGATATTGAGGAGGAAAGTTTAGAATATACCTTTTTCTTATAAAAGCGTTTCATTTATATGAAAAATATTCCTAAAAATGTGCTATTCCAATTTTTATGCTTCTTTATTTAATTTATGTAAAACCGATTGATCTTAAAGTAAACATAGATATCGCATTCTTTATCAGATGCTGTAATGCAATGATGATGATGATATATATATATATATATATATATATATATATATATATATATATATATATATATATATATATATATATATATATATATATATATATATATATATATAACAGTGGGGAATGCGCAGCTGTAGAGAACACTTAGGATAAGATATAAAGTGAGGAACCAGCAGAGTGGACAATATTCACGCCGTATTGCTGCTTGAAAAGTTTGTTCTAGTCGCAAAAGACCACTGTATTTGCAGAGAATGCCAGGCTATCGCCAACGGAGTCAGTTCTAGCAGACCGACAAGTTTACGTGGGGCATGGTCGTCAGACTCAGAAGGGCAGGTTGGCCTTTATGGCAAATCGCTACTAACAGACACCTACACGCGTCCCACAATGCACCGGTTGTGGCAAAGATGGTTGGAACAAGGAACTATGGAACGTTTGCGGGATGCGCGTACAGCCAGAGTGACGTCATCACAGTGGATCTATGTGTCTGACGTGAGGTGGTTGCGGCACAACATAGAGCGTCTACCGAAATTCTACAGCATGTGCAAGACACTATAGATGCTTCCATATCGATCAGAACCTTTTGGCGTCGATCAGTTGCTAGTAGTCTGTGCTCATGACATCTGTTAAAATGATTGCCATATACCCCACAGCACAAATGTCAACGCCTGGAATGTTGCCGGATTAGTGCTTATTAGATCAGTCACACTTCTGTTTTTCAGTGATTGTTGCTGTGGACGAATGTAGCGTCAACGTGTAGATATGTCCAAACCTGCAGTAACTGTGAAACACCTTACCATGGTGTTCCACAGTTACTGCAGGTTTGGCAGGTTACAACGCAGTTACGCACAGTTACGCAGTTACTGCAGGTTACAACGCAGGATCATGGTTTGCAGCGCTAATGTGCACAATTACAGGTCACCACTAGTTCGTATTCACAGCACTATGATAGCTCAATGTTTTGTAGATGATGTGCTGCGGCAGGTCCTAAACTCAGGGGGTGCCCGATGCCCTTTATCTGCAGGATAACGGCTGACCGCACATTGCTGGTATCAACGAACATGCTCTGCAAGACGTAGAGCTGCTAGTCTTGCCACCGTAATCATCAGATATTTCACCAATCGAACATGTTTGGGATATGATTGGTCGCAATTTTCAGACCATGGTACTGCATTCTTTAGAAGGCGCATTTGATAAAATAGTTGACAGGGAATGGAAAGCCACTCCTCAGGATGCCATTCGTACTCTCATTGACTCTGTGCCTATACGTGTTGCTTCAAGTATCACCATCTATGGTGGTCCTACAACCTACTAACCCGGGCCTGTTCTGTCTCTGTATTATGCATATCATTTCAGAATGCAGATCACTTATTGTTCGTTGCTGTCCTTCTTGGGCTTGTATTTTCGTATTTTCAATGCCAGGCAAGTATATATATATATATATATATATATATATATATATATATATATATATATATATATATATATATATATATATATATATATATATATATATATATATATATATATATATATATATATATATATATATATATATATATGTATGTATGTATGTATGTATGTATATATGCAAAAGTCACTATGATATTTTTTAAAGTTTACCTATATTTTTAAAATTAAATCTATCAAATTTTAGGGGTACTTAAGGTACTAACGTCAAAACACTTTTGTCATTGGTAATAAAACCTGCATTTTTTTGGACATTGATGAAAAATATAAACCTAATCTCAATCTTATCTTCGAAATAAAAAGGACTTGTATAACTCACGATTTTTATTCACGTTCCTTTTACCAGTGCATGAAACCTTCTTCAAAGACCTATTTTTTGCTTCCTTAACATATTTTAATTTCAAAAAGTGTTGTACGTTTTATCTCGAGTTACGAATTTAAATGTGAACGTTCGTTAATATCTAAGTAACTTATAATTTTTTTTACTGATTCTGATTTTATTCCTTTATTAATATTCAATTAACTTATGTTTTGCATGGCATGCATAAGAAAAATACTTTTTTTATTAACAATTATTCATGAATAGTTGTATGTGTGGCAATGGACCATACTTTAAGCTCCTTATGTATCGTTTAATGGATACTAAGATTATTATCAATCAATATTTTCGATATATTAGACATATTTAAGGCTATAAAGCTGATAAAAGACTTCATGTATTTTTATAACCTGGTAACGATTGTGATTTCTATGAAACTCTGTAGACCTTTTGAATACATATTGCAAGATGATCAATCACTTCCAAATGCTAGTTGTAGACATCGGTATCATTCTTCTTGATTTAAATCCACCTTAAAATCATTGAAAATCCTTCCATGATAATATTCTCAATCATCTCCAGTTTTCCATCAGCCTGAAGTTTACTTTACCCTAATTTACTTACAAGGGGTCTGTAAAAATTGTCCTTGTATTATAAAATAATTCATATCTACAAATTTATTAATTTAGTCATTGAGTTTTCACCAAAATTTCGGAGAAAGCCTAGTGCACATATATTTATACATGTGTATGACATAAATAAATATCCGATGCATGTCATGATTGTTCATTTTTAACACTCACTTGACAAATAATTAATATTTATAAATAAATTAAAATTGAATTGTTTGAATGTCTGACACAAATTATTTATTGAAAATTTAATTTTTCTTTATGCTAATGGTGGTTAATTTATAGTTATTCAGTTTAGCGCCGTATTTCTTTAAAATGTGAAACTAATAAGTTAAAAAAAACCCATCAAAAATTCAAGAAATAATTATTTCTGAAAAAATGAATCTATTTAAAATATAATACAAATAAAATAACACAAACAAAAGGAAACAGATTTCAGGGATAAAGAAAAATTAATTTTAAAGGCAATTTTCCAAATATGAAATCCTAAGAATAATTATATTGATATATTTTTTTATAACTCATTTTTAAATATTTATATTAAACCAAACCAAATGAAATATTTTCTATCCAAACATTTTGAATCATAAATATGAGAATAATAATGTGGAAACACATTTTCGTTTCAACAACTTTAAAATATTAATGTGAAAAAAAAACTATTATAAATGGTTAAATTTCTGTGGACACGCACAGTGTGCAGGTTAAGAGAGAATAGCAAGGAAAAAATCAAATCATTGATTAAAATGCTTCAATAAAAAAACGTTATGTGGATTTTTTCTAATAATTATTTTTTGTAATAAAACATTATTAATAACTGTTGCTATATTACAGACAATTATTATCAAACTTTTTATTATTTATGAAGTTTAATTAATTCATCATACTCGTAGGAAGATGTAAATGGTTGTACTTATTAAGAAATATTTCATACGAATATTTCCAGATTGGCCATGAGAACGAATACTAAACTAATAGAAAATAAACAGAATTTGCAAAATTTAGCTGATGTATAATTATCACTCTATCACATTATAAATTAACAAATAAAACTAATATATTTAATTTATACTTCTCACAGGATAATAGCTCTAATCCAATACCAAAAGTAATAATGTAAATTTGCTTTATTTTAAAAAAAGCATTTATTACATGAATTAAGAATTTGGTGTAGCTTATACGTTTTTAAAGTTTGTTAATTTGAGGTATCAAATTATCTTCTTAATGAATTTCTTTCTAAATAATGCCAAACAGTTTGGTAGTCACTTCATTTTAAATGTACTTGAAAGAGAATGCTGGATCTTTTATAGATTTTTCAAGTTCTTACATGAAAATCTATGGCTTTCTTAAATTAAGAACATTTGCAATTTAGTCCACTTAAATTGAATCAAATAATGAAAGAACATTTTCAGATATTTGTTGATAAACTTTCATCGTACAATTTTTAGTTTAATATCATCCCAGCTACGGAGGAAAAATTTCACATATTTTATATAGATTTTAGCAATTTCTGTAATTTATTAAATTTAATAAATGCTGCATTTCCAAATAATTAGAAAACAAATATTTTTAATTTAAAATATTGAGCAAATAATAATGCCAAATTTAGCACATCGTTTAACAGCAAAGCTATCAATTCTTCTCTTTATACTTTTATACCTACAATGTAATATTATATTTTTTCCCAATGGCAGTTTAAAGTCAGAAAATATTATATGAAGGTAAAAACTTCTTCTGTTAAGTTTCATATAACCGCCACTCAAAAAACAGGAAAATATTTCCCCAGATCTGTCACAATCAAAAAACTGTCATTTACTAAAATATCAGAAAAAGTTTATTGCTAAAGTCTTCCTCTTTCACTTTGTTTCCCTATTCAACATCCCTTTCCACTTCATCGGGTCATCAAAATGAACGACCTGAAGTAAGTAAACAGTTTCGAGAATATTTGATACTGATGCTACCTGAGGGAAGGAAATTTTGAAATAAGAAAAAATCTAACGCTAGTGTCTGCCCTGTAGCTCATAAGCACTCGACCACAGAAGCAATCGCAGCAACAAGTAGGAGAGCGATAAAAATAAGGAAAGATTGAGGAGAGAAGAAGAAGGAAGAAAAAGAACTGTCTTGTGCATCGCGTACCTGAGATCGATAAAAGGGGTTATACGTCTTCCTTTTTCTGTTTCCCTTTCCCAAGACGGACGTTTCAAGAAATCCCAATTTCCCAGGAGGTTGGAGTGGGAGTTTTTCTGGTTCTAAATCAGTTCTCTAATCAAGGAGAATGTATAAATAGATATTTCCTTTTGAAATATATCAAATTTACTAAGTTATTTTGATAAATTTATTTAGAGCTGAACCAGAAATAAATGCTTATTATAGAAAATAAGTCTCCATTGCCTATGAAATGCTGCAAGCATTTTATATATTTAGAATAATTACTTTTTATATTCTTTTAAAATATATGTTTGCTCCTTCAAAAATAATTTCTTTGATTTTAGTCCAAATATAAAAGAAACACGTTAAACTATAAATATTTAAGTATTCTAAATTTATTATTAAATTAAATAGTATGAACTCTCATTATAGAATTCATAAGAAACGAAGTATTCTTAGGCAATTTTATTAAAATGTTAACAAAGTTGATTTATGGATACTCATTTAAAAATGCTCCGGAAACTTATCTTTAAGGAACATTAAATTTATATTTATTGAACATGAGTTTGATTTTAGCTTACTCAAGTCAACATCCGTAAAATGCTAATTAAACGTAATTTAATCTTGCTTATAGCCTGCGCTCAAAATATGTTTATATAAATCCCATGAAATTTATCAAGACATAAACTAAGGTTTCTAAAAATAATTTTGAAGCTAAATCGTAAATACAATTGTTCCTATATTAAATAATTAATGTAGTTAACATTAATATCCTTTGTTTTGTTGTTATCTTAATGTTTTGCTTTTTAAATTAAAGTAAATTTAGGTATAATATTTTCATATTTAATTTCAGTATTTGATTTCGTAATTTTATACAAATTGTTATTTCTTATATTTAATTTTTAAGTTACACTCTGAAATTTATTTACAGTTTAAAAATTTTTTTTGAAAAAAATTCTGCTTCAAATTATAAAACTTAATATTCAGAAGACATAATTCTTATCTTCCATTTATTGGAGAATATTTGAAGGTTGGATTCTTCGAAATTTAAGACTAAAATATATAAAGTGCAAACATTAATTTAAATACGTACAGCATTTATTTCAATTTTTTAATTCAAAATTATTATTCAGTACTTTTCTCTGAATTCTTTTAAAGTTCTACCTTAATTAAGAATATTTAGTATAGTAATGTAGTAATGTTTTTTTTTTTTTTACATTTTCTATTAATATTTCTATTTAATGGCTGTAAAAATTCAGAAATTCTTGGAGTTGAAAATTCAAGCATTATTAAATGGAAAACTATAAGTGTGTATTCTTTTTAAAATTTCCTTTCCGAATAACTAATTCAATGCTTACGGGAATTTAATTTATTTTTAATATCTCCTTTAATTAAAAGTTTTTAATATTTACAAATTAAGTTCATTACTTCGTATTTTCTGCTAATTATTCTCTCTGAAAATGTTAAATAAATTCACATAATAAGAAATTCTTCTTGATTTTTAAAAAATAAAATGCGCAAAAATGAATGAAACATTTTTAGCAGTATTTAAAGTATAAAAATTACTTTGATTGCATATGGTATTTATTCTAATGTATTTATTTTTGTTTTTCTTCAATCAAGATTGTTTGGTATTTAGGGCATAAATGTGTTACCTCACATTATGTTTTAATTACTATACGAAAATTTGGAAAAATCATATTATACGAAAACTTCATAATTTAATTCAGTGTCTCTTTTATCATATATTTCAATTATTTTTGCTCAAAATAAATTGAAAAGATGCATAGAATTCCTGAGCATTAAAAAGTTTTAAATTAGAAAGGCAAATATTTGGTATTAAATTTAGAAGTACGGATAATATATGAGCATAAACTTAAATAGTTAATTATATATTTTTTAGTTTGTTTATTTAATGTTATAATTCATTATAATGTTTACAGAAGTTCTTGTACTTGTAATATAATTTTTGAATTTATGATTCAATTCAAAATTTTACATTTATCATAAACTATGCACTATATTTTATTCCAATTATTCATTAACATTAGCAAGATTCATGGAATTTGGAAGCTTCCTAGAACTTGGATTTTTATAATAGTGCAAATTTAGTGCTATTTTCACTATGTGATAAACATGCGTATTACTTTTTAATATACTTATTTAAAAATTATACTTCATAAAGCTTCCCCATACTTTGTGTTGTGACTTGTTTTTAATTTTTTTCCAATTAAGAACATTTATAATGCAAGATGTATGTACCACGCATTTTATTCTAAATATTTTCATTCAAATAATTAGAAAGATTAAAATAATTTGACAACCTATTATAATGTGAATTCAAGCTCTAGAACATTTATACGTTAAGTCATCTTTAATATAACCATCATTTTATTATATATTCGCTTGAGGAAGTCGGACTCCACACCAAAATGGGTGTTGGAAAAGTGGAGCAGCCTACTCTATAATGCCAGCCTAGCAGGCACAAGCCAACAACATAGCTTCAACAAAGTTAATTATCAAAGATTTTTTTAGTGAATATGATTATCATATATTAATAATAACCTGAAAAACTAGCTTTATTTTCACTAGCCATATGTTAGGCCTAATCTAAAATTAGGTGTTTCTGCAAAGAACACAAGTTAGCTGTATTTATAAAAAAAACTAAAAGCTATCGTTTTTATAAAACTAATGTATTTCAAATATCACAGTATAATAATCTTTTTACTGTAGTATTGGATAAGTTTGGCAAGTAGGTAGGCCAATCAAATGTCTACATTTCATTTGTTCTTGATCAAAAAAAAAGGCAGTTTGATTGCACTCAGATTCAAAAAATAAACTAACAAACATGATGAAATTAAAAAAATAATATCAGATTGCTATATTAATCGTAAATTAATTATTATATCAGAGACCTTCGTATTAAATGAATTTCTGCACGGTAATGGTTTCGAAACATGTCAAGTCCTTCTGTAGGCACAGCATGGTTTGGAGAAGAGAGTGCTATCTCAATTGATGACCTCAACATTTAAACGTAATCCAAAATTATGAGGTGGTGGACATCAGTCCAGAAAACATGGAAGTGGTAAAGTATATCAACATTCTAATTTAATTCACTCATAATTCAGTTTCATGAACCTAAATATATCATCCTGAATGCTCCAAGTATGTACCTATCCATGTATACTCATTTTCAAATTGTCAAAAATCTTCACAACATCTAAGTATTAATTACAAACTGCTTATTATTATTATTATTCCAATAAAACAGAATGTTATTATAGTACACTTCTGTCAGTCTAACTCAGATGATTGAAGACACTCAATACACTTTAGCCACACAAGTAAATATTAGTCTTGGTCCAAAGACTAGATTCCAAACAACATCACCATATCAGGTATGAGATAGTTTGGATAGTATAAAATACATAGTTATGACTATGAGCTAGATAAATAAGAAACTATAGTGGTGTTCATATTTAGTTTAGACACATATACTAAACTAAACTAAATATGAACACGACTAAGAACTAAATATAAGCTAGACTAGGAACTAAATATGAACTAGACTAGGAACTAAATATGAACTAGACTAGGAACTAAATATGAACTAGACTAGGAACTTAATATGAACTAGACTAGTAACTAAATATGACTAAACTAGAAACTAGATGTGTGTCACATAATTTTAAACTTTAAAAATGGCTAAAGAATTGCTCTGCTTCCATTAAATAAAATACAAAATTGTAAAAATTCAAACAGCAAGGATGAATAAAATGTATTAGACTTCAGAAATGTTCTTGAAAATTTAAGTAAAATTTATATGATTTAGGAATATACTAACACGTATTTCTAGTTTATTCTTGATAATATTTCAATATATATTTTCGTTAATGTAAATAAACTGACATTTTCTAATAATAAAATTAAGAAATTAAACATTTATTTAATCGAAAGTTTCACATTGTTACTTATCTTAGTTATTTCATATAAAATTTGCAATGGAAAAAAATATGTCACAGTTTGGTTTATTTTCTAAAGAAAATGCTTGGAATTCAGTCTAAAAGTTATGTTATTGGATTATTTCTGTTCTTCAAACTTTAAAATATATATTCAAATGCAACAGAATCAATAATGTTAGTAGAAAAATATCGCTTTTTCTTCATTTTGTTGGCATTCAAATATAGTCACAACTTTCAAAAACATAAATTACTGTATTCGAACATCCACGTAAGTGAAGTAAAGAAGGAAAAAGATTTTATAATATTTTTTCAGTGTATAAAATAATGTGTTTTCCTTCTTTTATTCACATATTATATTATTATTATTGTATATTCCGCATATTTTTTATTAAATGGTGTTTAACACAAAATATTTTTATTTTTCTTTTAAAATAAACGTCATTAATCAGTGGTTATGATATATAATCCTATGTAGTATATTCTGAAGAAAGATTTCTTACATAAATTTTACGATGTACTTTTTGTTTAGTATTTAATATAGTTTTACGTAATTTAAATAATAGTAATTTAAATGCGATAAAAGCTGAAAAAAAAGTTTAAATTTAAAAATTTCGTAAAATACAGGAAAATTTTAAATAATAATAAGATTACTTTTGAAAAATTCAATGCATGATATTTAGATTATAATAATAATTACAATATTTGACAAAAGTTACTTTTTAATTTTTAAGATATATATTTGAAAGCCTTAAAAATTATATTAATTTTTTATATGTTCTATAAGCTTCGATTACAAGTTAATTTTAGAAATCTTGCGAGAATACAGTTTAAAATATTCATAAATAACTTTAAAATGTTCGCATACAAGGTATAGAGAATTAAAAATTTCACGTTCCACAAATAAATTAATAATTAATTAATTAAAAATGTATCATGTAAACAAAAAAACTTAGTAAAACGTAATTAGTTGGTACTACACATTTTAAATAAATTGCATATTTTATTGCATTTCTCATAAAATAAATGTACTTAGCTTCTTATAATATAAACACAGTATGAAATAAAACAAAATTAAAGAAATCATTATAACATGATATAGATTCTGATTTCTGTTAAAAGAAACTCTACTCAGCTATAATAGTCTCCATAAAGGGTAACATTTTCCACTACTTCCCTTCATTTATTTGATTTAGATGGATCTTCAAATAAGATTTTAAAGAAAATGTCAATCTCATTATTTAACCATAGTTCAATGAAACAAAATCTTCGAGCACATTTTAAAAAGCATATTTTTGGCTTAATGGTTGTAATTTAATAACTGTAATCGGATATTATGCTGCTATTATGTAATCCAGTCACTTATCTCATAAGAAAACTTTTAAAAATGTCCCTCATTTATTCAATAATATTATTTTATTTATATATTCAACTAATTTAATCAAGAATGAAAACAAATTTTAAAATTAACATTCACTTCTTAGCTATTTTAAGCAAATTCAAATATATACGAACTTCAAAATTAAGTATTAGTTAGGTTTTAAGAATTCAATAAATATTTGCTTAATATCTCTCAGAGTGACTACATTTAATAACAAATAGTTTTCTGTTCCATTAAATTAGTATATTAAACACAAAACATATAATTCACTGAAAGTATTTATTAATTAAAGCATCTTAACACACTAAAGTATTCATATAAAAAATTATTCTCTGATTTGAATAAAAAAACAAGACATATGTGCTACATAAGCTTTTAATTAGTATTTTTCCGGGCATGAAATACAACTAAGAAAATAAAAGAAATGTTGCTTAAGCAGTTAATGATTTATCTTTTTCATATTTGATTAAATGATATGCTTGTTGTAATAAAACAATGAACTTGTGTTTCATATATGTTCTAACTGTAATGAAGTAATGAAAATAATGAACGGGAAATCGATTTCACTCAACGTGTTTAATTAAAATTATTATTTAAGGACTGAGGATTAAATATAAAAATGTTTGAGGATGATATTTATTTCATTATCTTTATTATCAATTTATATTTTATTGCTTATAAGTAAATGAATAAATATTTTAATTTGCTATAAATTAAGTGTTATCAATAATTCAGTTATCTTCTTTTATGTGAAGAAATAGAACTATTTATATGTTTCGTGTAATACTAATTGTAGTAATAAAAAGCAACGAAGTTGCTTAATGATTTGAAGCCAGTTTCAATTCCAACACAAAATCCAACTTTACTACGTATGTTCAGTATTTAAAGAAAAGTGGTCATTTACCATTACTGTGTTTATAATCATAATTGATAAAACGAGGAGTCACTTCAGTTTATCCATCTTTAAATCAATCCAAATTTGCTGTCATGTGATTGCTTACTTATGGATTAATAAGCTTTGATTGGTGCAGTGAGATTTCAAGTATAGTAGCCAGCTCATGCGTTGATCTAGTTACTTGATTACAGTTCCGAGTATATTGAGGAGTTTCTTTATGATAGAAAATATTAACTAATTGTTTCTATTGCTTCATATTGCTATTTTTTATACACTCTTAAAAATATCCAGTAATTCTACTCAAACGGATTGAATTTTTTCATTCTTTTATTTCTTAAAACTCAACCTATCTTAGTTCATTAAAAATAACACTTTAAAAGAATCAGGGTGAATCCAGTCTCATTGGAATCGAATCTTTTTCTCAACAATTAGACTCTGAATGAATATTTATTTAGGGTCATAAACGAGTTAGGGTAATCATATATTTAAGAAACCAATTTTCAATGGCCATTAAGGGAGTATATTAATAAAGATCATTCCAGAGTCAATGCTTAATACATATTTTTAAATAAATCCATATATACGCAAAGTTTTAATCTGAATTAAAAATTATTTCAAATCGTGATATCAATAGCATACTAATGTATTTCACTTCTGCTCGTTTAGTGATACTAAATAATTTTCGGAAACTATACAAACACTGAGCTTCTGATTACCAGTTACTGAAATCGCAGCGATAGGTAATCAAAAACTGACAATAAATACCGAAATAACAATAAAAAAATAGAACCTGCCATTAAATGACATTTACAAAGTATTTTGACATAATGAGATATTGAATACTAATGTGATACAATCAAACTTCTATTTCATCTGCTATGCATTTTTATTATTATGTGCCATGTAATAAATTAAATTTTTTACATTGTCTCCATTTTAGGAGGTTATTCCAATTCACATACAGTATAATTGAATCATTTTTCTCAAAAGCATGTTTTATTTATTATCCACTATAATTAAATTTTTTTACAATGACCATTACAAAGAAAGATTTTATAAAATAAAATGAAAATTAATACATTTTTAAGAATAAAATGTTAATTTTTTCACATTCATATATTACTATATGTTTTCTTGTCATGTAATGCAAAATGTATCTTAAAATGTCAAACTTACTTTTATTCTCAATTCTGTAGGCGTTATAAATATTATAAAATACAGAATAAGCATAATGAATGGATGTATGATAACGACCATTAAAAGAAAGAAGGAATTGAGAAAAAATGTGCGAAAGTAAATTTTGGCTAAACCATTCATCTTGTTAATGATACGGGGTGCTAGAAATGAGAAATGTGTATCCATATTATCCAATTTTGTTGTTTTCAAGGCTGTCTATTATCTACACGAAACCAGTTATCTGGTAGTATTATTTACATAGTGGCAGATAATTGGATTCATTTTCTCTGTTATTTTCAATTTGCATTACATCATTAAAATTTCAAAAGATAACTATTTCAGTTCCTATCAAAAGATATAACTATTCCAGTTCATTCGAGTTTATTTAAATCCAAGCCCTATTTCTACCTTTTATATTGAAATATGAATTAGTGGATTATTAATGCATAGGTGAATCATAAGTGATAATTGTAATTCATTACTTTTAGATCACTGTTTCAGTGATTTTAAATTTTTAAAGATTTTATTCGTGTATTACTAATTTCTGCAGCGTAACGGTATTACGTTGCAGAAATTAGTAAATCCTTAATAAAATATTTATTTAAAACTATTATTACGGTTCATATAATATGTAATGATAATGCCATGTAATCTAATGAAGGATAATTGGTTACACTGCTTATGATTGCTGCTGAGTTTAATTACCTGAACCTATCTGTAAAACTGCTATTTTTCGTAATCTGAAATCATTTTCAATATTAAATGCAAGTGCCATTATAGTCTTTATTTCGTTCTAATTACTAATAAAAAGGTAAATTTATTCTTTTGTTTGAATAATTAAATGAGTGATTAAGTTTCCAATTATGTTTAATTAATATAATTGGATTAACACTTGAAGGCAGCATATTTAAAATCCATACTAATTATTTCTAATCTTTACCTAAAGATAATTTAATGTTTAATTTACGGCGGAATAAATGTGCGGTAAATTATAAATTATTCACCGGGATAAACTAATCCTACTCTTAGCTTTACCCTACAATGCATTTTAAAATAATAATTCTTATACTTAAATAACATTTTATAATGTGTACATATAATTCAAATCAAAAAATTTTTCATAATTATTAAATAATTCAAATAATTAACTGTCATAAGAAATAAGAGACTCGTTGAAAAATATATCTCACATAAAATATTAATTTTTCTACATTTAACTTTTATTATATATATATATATATGTATATATATATATATATATATATATATATATATATATATATATATATATATATATATATATATATATATATATATATATATATATATATATATATATATATAGACATTGTAAAATTTTCTTATAAAATACTCAAATATAATGTTTCATGATTTCTTATCTAAAAAAGATATTAGAAAAGTTTAATTTCTCAACTGCAACAAGTACTGTTTAAATACCATTGTGTTGAGAGAAAATTAAAAGTTATAAATTAAAATTATTACTAAAATAAAAATTCTTGGTTAAATTATTATTTTTGGCATTAATATGTGGTACAGAGAAATACTAATATAGTTAATACATTTTAGGCCATAAGAGTTGATTTGCATTTAAAATTTCGAAAATTGTTAAATGCGCTTTTTATATACTCTAATAAATAAATATTGTTACCTTTCTCTATGAAAAACGCTTTTCTTCTTGAAATTTCTCAAATATTGCGTATTTTCTCTATATTTATTTCTATAATTTTAAAACAAATAAATAGAAAAGGCACTTAACATTTTGAATTCATTTTTACAGATGAGAATCCGATCAGGTAATCTATTTAAAAATTTCTTTATTTTAAAATACATATTGAAATACATCCTAATAAAATAAAGATTTTAAATAATTATTTTTTAATAAATATAATTGACTTATAGTACCAAATTATGTATGATTAATTATACTCATTTTAAAAATGCTTTGAAGACAAATAAAGCAGTTGTTTTTATTTTAAATGAATTAGAATGTAGTGTGCATTGGTCACTACTTATCCATGGAAATGTTTTAAGAGTCAAAACATAAATGCCTTTCTTAGAAAATACATAACGTGCTTTTCTTAGACTCTTCATCTCACAAAGTTCACTGGAGTCAGTCCATTTATAGTGGCATGTTTATCTACATAAAGAGAAAGGTTTTTCACCGCAAGTCCCAATAGCGCATCAATCCCGTAGTAAAACGTAAAGAAAATTTTGCTTGAATCTTTTGAAAAATATTATGCAAGGAATGTGCCAACTTCCATTTAAAAAAATGGAATGATTACTTTCGAAATATTACAAATAGAAATATCTTCCCTTAGTTAAAACCTTACTTTATTAACAAAACTTTATGAACAAAAAATGAATAATTTATGTAAATAACTTGTGTAATCAATTTTTCAGATAACTTTATGAATTACTAAAAATAGCAATTTTTATTTAAATGATATTGTATAATAAATTACTCATATATTTCTAATTTTTTATTTTTATATAGACACAAAGAAAAAAAGGAAGGTAGGTTAGTGCATAAAAACGTAAGCAGTTTGACAAATTGGCAAATAAAAAGATAAACAGACACACATAAATGTGTTGCTGTCATTTTACTAAACCCATATCTAAAGAATTCTTAATTTAATTTGCACTCTGAGTTTTCGTTCACAATGAATTTTCAACATATGGAATAAATTTATTATAAAAGTTGTATATGACATATATGACATACACATAAATAAATATGTGACATACAAAATATATGACATACACATAAATAAATATGTTGCTGTCATTTAAGCACATCTATATCTAAATGAGTGGAATCCTTAATTCAATTTGTACTCAGAAATTTTGTCCACGTTGAATTTTTGATAGTTGGAATAAAACTGGTAGTAAAAATGTTAGCCTCTTTCCCTCATAAAAATAAATTATGTTTCATTTGTAAATATTAATAACAATGTTTATAACGACCTTAAACCTTCGTTAAAGCTGATTTGAACTGACTGTGAAATCGATTAAGCTATCATGTACACACCATTCTGAAATTCTGCTCACTTCAAGAATGGAGACCTATAGTGTTCTTTGACTTCCTAAAAACATCAACATCGGAATTCCGCTAGGGCTATAGAAAAATGTATACAGCATTGTATCCTCCCAGCTTCCTAGATTTTCATATAATTTTATTCAAAAAATTAATTTTTAATTTTTTTTTTGTTTTACTCACTACAACAAATGAGCTTTTATTTTTCAAAATAAGCCATCCATCAGAGATGCAAAAGAAAGCAGATGAAAGGAGTCCCGACTTAATTTTCAAAATTTTCAAAATTTTTAAATGTTCATCTCCTTATTTTGTTTGTTTTTCCCTCTTCTATACATGAGTCTTCATTTTAAGTAGAGAAACGAAACGGTTTTACCTCTTCTAAACATGAGTCTTCATTTTAAGTAGAGAAACGAAACGTTTTTACCCCTTCTATACAAGAGTCTTCATTTTAAGTAGAGAAACGACACTCCAAATTTGATCAGACATCATCAAGTTTGCTTATGCCTCAAAATTGTGAGCATTACCAGCATGGTACAAAACAGAATTTTAAAGCAAATAATAAATGTCATTAAAATAACGATTTTTTAGAGTTTACTTTTTTTCAAATAATATAATTTTCTTCTAATGTTACATATGTTTCGCGTTTTCTACTGGAATCCACTGTCTGCAGAAACTGGAGGACTTAACCCGTTAGTTTAAAACAAATTTATAAATTTAGATTCCTAATAATCTCTACTGAAAGAATTAATAAGTACAGATATCTGAATGTTCCAACAAAGACAAAAAATTATATGCATATCCATATTTTAATTTGCTTATAAGTCAATACTTTATGTTTATGTAGAACTGAAATATTTATAAACTTGCAACCTATTTCTACATTTTAAATTTGTTTACTTTTATCAGTAAAATATTCAAAACAATATAAATTTTAAAATCCAATACACTTTTTAGTGTTTGGAAATACTTTTGCCAGAGAAAGTAATAATTGATTTCATTTTTCTTAAAAAGTGTTCATTTCATTTACATATAAATTCCAAAAGCATATATTTAATATCAATTTTGAATTAAAAAGTATTTTCTGAGAAAAAAGCATAGTTATTGTTTATATTTAATGCGGAATATTTCCTTAAAAACATTTAAGAACATGTTAATTATCATTTTATAAATTTTAAATAATAAGCTTTGTAATATTTTTCTATGAACATAAAATTTGACGCCTCAAAATAATATGGTGTTGTAAAACTGAATACCTTATTGTTTCTCATTTGAATTGAAGATCTCTTGAAAATATATAAAAGATTTTCTTTAAAAATAAAGACTGTATGTTTGTGAAAAAGATAATTTTATAACTGAAACATAAATTGTATACTCTAAGGCTATTCAGAGTTGAAAATTCTGCTTAGAACGTAGTTTATAATAAATTAGGTGCACGTAATTTGAAAATGCTTTGGTTTATCAGAATTTCTGGTTCGCAAAATTTATTCACCTCAAAATACATTTAATTACATTTTGTAATTTATGCAAAATTTTATAAACTAGCACTTAGATTATCTAAAATTTCTTCTTAGTTAATTAAATGAAGTTTTAAGCAGAAAAATAATTTAAATATGATTTTGTCAAATATAGTTTTATTAACTTTCTTTTTTATTTTAAATTAAATTCACTATCCTGAAATAAATAAAATCTTCAATTCTTTTAATAAGGGATAATGATGAAATTCTGTGTTAAAAATTTGTCATTGGATTTCTTATTAAAAAATGAAACTTGATATTAGGATTTTAGTATAAGCATAAAGGTAACGACGTTTGGGCATGTTATCGAAAAATTCCTTCGTTGTTATTGCTTTGTAATTCAGGGTCCATAAATTTCAAAATATGTGGAACTAACTACTATGCATTTAAATTTTTTTAAAAAAATGTTACTGGATTTCTTATTTCATCTACAAAGAAAATCCTTATTTCATCCATTACAACATTTCTTTGAATATATTTGAATGAATATATGGTCTTTTAAATATATGGTCTTTTTCTTTTTTTTTTTTTTTTGAATGAATATATGGTTTGGCATTCAAAATATAGTGTTGTTTTATTAACGTAAATCTATTTCACTATTTGTAAAGTAATTCATTCCCCAATCGTATTTCTTACAAATTATGCGAAAGGCTTTGATTTACGAATTCATGATGACTATTCATAACAACCAATTGACGTGTATAATTTAAACAAAATTTTGTAGGTTTTCCTGTTTTGCAACATCGACGTATTTCAGATTAGAAGGGAGCTTTCATATTTTTTTCCATACTCAAAAAAATACTGAATTAATAATATAAGCAACCCACAGAACTCTTAAATTGTAAAATATCGCATAACGTTGATGTTGGCTACTGCAATCACAGTGAATTCATAATGGATTGAATAGAGGAATACATCAATGTTATAAAATATACTAAACCTGCGGTACGACAGCCCATTTGTGGACTAAGGGCTACAGTAACCATATCTGTTTTCCTGACCAAGACCATAGGGTTTGAAACATATGTCCCGGTTAGATGGTCAACCTAATGCGAATCCCCCAGTGAAAAAAAAAATAAACAAGTAGGCTTGGTGCTCAGTTTATTGACTCAATGAAGAGTTGAAAGGCTGAGTCAACCTTGTCTAGCTCAAGGATCAAGCTTCGGACCTGAGTCTTGGAAGCGAAATGCGCCACCACTAAGGCAACGGACTTCAATAGCAATGCTATATGAGCATTTATATTTAGACACTACCAAAGTGTCTAAAGTTATTGACAATGCTAATAAAGATTTCAGCATTCACTATTCGAAGTTTTAATACATTAAACATTGTTGAAAAATGACTAATATCATGTTAAAGCATAAAAAAATTGCAAAACTTGTTATGAGAAATGTTATAATTGCAATAACTCATTTTACTTGAATCCCAAAACTACATAGGAAATTATTGCATAAATAAAAATATATTATTTTAAATTTGATTTGCTTCGTATTTCATAGATTCATGAATCCATATTTTTGCAATTTACAATATTACTTTTCAATTAAAATCAATGATTTTTTTTAACTAGGCTGTTTAATTGTTTCAATTCAATCTTGATATTAGAGGTTTTATGATGTCCCTATTTCATTTTCATATTATTTATCTAGGGATAATAGTATCTTAATGTATTTAAATTGAATATAAAAAAGAAAATCATGATAAATGATATTCTAAAATATTCTAAGAAAAAATTTATATTGCGAGGACTTATTATAAGGACATGAAAATGTATTATTTAGAAATGGAATAAAAGTAATGTTAATGTAGGAAAAGAAAAAGAAGGCCTCATTCTCATAATATGAGAACTGAACGCGTCTAATCACACGGAATAGATTTTCTTTCAAAGTTATCTGCCAGCAAGACTATCACACTTTTTCACAAGAGTGAACAAGTCTATCTTCTGATATAAGTTAGCAGTTAGGTAACTTATAATACTTCTGATACACATAAAAAGTTACTAATAATTCTTAGTAACTTTTTAATGTGTATCAGAAGTTATTGTTAGCATTCTGCATCTGCCAAAAGCTTTTAATTTTAAACTCCAGCTTATTCCAAAATTAAACATTAGTTTGTACACTAAAGTAAACACCAATTTGTATAATAAAGTAAACACCAGCTTGTACAATTATGTAAACACAAGTTTATACAAAAAATTACTTTTTATAAAAAGTGGATGAAATTACTTTTTTTCTTAAAAAAGTTGATGAAGTCACTCCTATTGAAAATAATTGAAAATTTCATGCATACTTTTGTGACATAGAATTAATTTTTCTGGACGCATTTTTTTATATTTTTTCAAAAAACAATTAAAAATCTCAGTATACGACATTTTCTATTTGTGCTTTTATATAGAATATTATTTAATTTCATGACAAAACTAATTCTAAGATCTTTATGTATTTTCCATTCTTTGAAAAACTATATAAAATTTCTCATTTTTCTGAGAATATCCTATAAGTAAATATCCTATAAAAATAGGATATTTAAGAAGTAATTTTCAACTCTCATGAAAACCTTTCAGTTAAACATCGTATTAATTTTGAATGAAATGGCATAGTTTAACACATGTTTACAATTTTTAAATATTTTGTTCAACTTTCTAAGCTGAAAATTACTTTGAAATATTCATACTTTACTTTCACTTTACAATAACGTAACCACACTACGTAATTAACTTACAAAATGTAGAAAAGATTTCGCATTAACAGTATTAGAACAGAATATCTATTTATCGTAAGATATTCAACTTTTGAAAAATTTAGATTGAATTGTATTTGATGTCAAAACTTCTACACTTCTAGAACTAAGCATTTAACTAAGATTCAATGACTCTATGATGTCTAGAGATATTTGCTCTTTTTCTTGTAAACAGGCAAATAACACATCATGGTTTTTTATCATTATTTAATTCTAAATTATGATTTTGAATCATTCAAGAAATAATCAGATTATTTAAATTAAGTTTTTAAGATGAGATAGTTTAGATAATTTTCTGCAGCACTTTACTTTTACTTCTACCACACTGTCTCAAGAACTTCTATGAATAATTGTTAGGTGATAAAATATTTACCGTGTCAAATGTGTCTTTTACTATTATTTCAAATCAGAGTGTACAAGTGTATAATTCTTACCCTTCAAATATGCAAATTGTTTTTGCAAATTAGTAAGCTTCTTTGTGTTTTCTAATAATTAAATTATAATTTTATTCAAATTAATAGGGATTGTTGGGAAACCAATCTTAATTAACTGACCTAATAATAACATCAATAGAGTTTTATATTTATGAAAAAGTGAAAAAATATCTTCAAATCTCGAGCTCATCATCTAGTCATAATGAAAACCATTCTGTTCGGAAAAGACGATCCAAGATCAACTAATTGAACAATACTTTGAAGTACTTGCAACTTAATCGAATTAATTAGGTCCTTTTGATGTTACGTTCCTTGGATCTCCCATATTTATTCATCTTAATAGATAATTGAGAAATCTTCAAGTTTCTTTGCTTGTGGATAGTGATTACTATCCATTTTTTAGAAAAATTATTTTTGAAAGTATACATATTTTCAATAATAAAGAATTTTAATATAGGTTACTATATTAGACTTTCAACTTTTACTTTTTTTAACTTTTTGTATGAAACTTTTTTTTTATTTTTACGACATAAAATTATGTCATTTATGTCATACTTAACATAATATAATGACATGCTTTTATATCATTAATTGCAAAAGTAATACAATTAAAAAAATTATCTGAAAAAACAGAATAAAAATAAACTTGTAAAGACACAGTTTCTAGAATATTCCATTCATGATAAGTTAATTATTCATCTAAGGTGTGTATTCTGTTTTGCGAATAAATTGAATTTAAAAAGTTTTTGTCTGTATAACGTAATTATTCATTTAAGGCACAAACTCTTACTTTTAAGCAACTTTTATCCCAAGATTCCTTTTCTTAGGTGTAAATTAAATGCACAAACCTAATTAAACTTCATACAATTTACTTAAATCAATTAACAAATGGTAATTCATTTTAATCATTGCAAAAAAATAAATAAATAAATAAGCTAGCCAAATGTTAACTTCAAAAATTATTCGAAATATTTTATTTCAATAATAGTACTTTCAAGGAAAATTTTAGTTTAATTATAGTATTTTCAAGAGAACTAAAAGCATTTACGTGAGTATTTTAATTATTTGAATATTATAATAATAATTTTTTAGTTTCTCTAAAGAAAAGACAAACAGATAAAAAATGTATTGCAAATAATTCAATAAAATGTGATGTATTACTGGTATTTCATGCACTAAAATATTTTTATTTTGAAAGCATTTACTTCGTTTAAATATATCCTGTATTACGTGATATAATTTAATTAGTTGAAAAATTGATATTTTCGTTTGTTTGATCCCAAGCATTGCTTTATAAAAGGGGAATCGTAAATTTTGTATCACATAAATGTAGTTGTAATGTACAAATATTTAGGTATATAAATTATAAAAGTATCTTATAGCTTTTCAATTTCGAGTATTGAAATATTAAACTCGATATTTAAATTTTAATGACATTTGTTAATTTTCCTTTTTCACTTTGTTTATATATTAGAGAGTTAATCTCAAATATATGAACAAAGTGAAAAATTCTTTTAAGAGTAAGTTATAATTTTTTCTCATTAAAATATTATTTTTATTATTAAGAAAACACTATTATACATTAATAACATTAATAATACATATCATAAAAAATTACTATTCGTAACTAATTAAGCTCTTTTAAAAGAAGAGAAATATAAGGAATATTTTACTTTTATATTAGGAATTAAATAAACAATACTAAAAATATTAAAATATTATTATTATATATGAAAACATTAATACTATTTTTTTATTTAGATCAAGTTTCATCATTCCAAAAATACCCCAAATTTCCAATTCAACAGCAAAACTATGTTACTTTAGTTAAGTTCATTAGTTTAAAAGTGATTTTTAATGTAAATCATTACAAATTCCTATATTATTTGAAAGTAATCGAAAGGGCAGAATCAGATGAAAAATAATATCAGCGTAAAATAGTATAAGTTGGAAAACATTTTTTGTTTTAGACATCAAAATCAATGATTAAAACTTAGAATTAAATGATCAGATCTTTTCATATTTAAAGTAAAAGTACTTGGTTATTAATTTCATTCACAATCAACATTAATAAACTATTTTGCTGACAATTATATAAAAATGAAATATAAAGAATTACAAAAAACGCGTAAGTAAAAATCCTTCATATGAAACAAATATTAATAAATTTATATGAGGAAAAATCTGATTTTTTTTAAATTTCTGTTTATTCTCTAATTAGGTGATTAATAAGAGCTTTTAAAGTTTTCCTTTATACTCAACCTTACAACCATGCTTTTTCCTTTAATTTAATGCTCAATCCAAACATGCAATTTTAAAAAGAGAAAAAACACCTTTTAAGAACCATTCAGGAAATAAAAAAGCAATAATAAGCTTGCTTACCTGAGCAAAATAAGAAGCACAGGTAATCCTGGAGCCGGCAGGAAAGCTAATTTCCCGGGCAGGCTAAGTTCAAGAGTTCCACTGCCTGACAATTGTTGCTCTGGGAGAATATTTCCAACAGCATCTTCGTTTCGGAAGATAAAATCGCCAATGTGTTCGCCAGGAAGTGCGCCAATGCATCTTTCCTTTAATCTGATTTTAACAACTCTCGCGTTCGCTTGCATGCACACTCTCGATATATTTATCCTAAGGTTGAGGCTTTGTTTCCTTGATTTCATTTTGGCATGTTCAATGTTGTGAAGTGGAAAGACTGGGATTTGGCTGGATTTTACTCTTGGGAAAATAAAAAAAAAAATGGTGAAGAGAGAGGAAAATGCCTGTTTGGAGTACGTAAAATGTAATGAGCTGAATTCCAAAAAATAAAAATGATTTTCTACCTTTTGTTTATTTTATGGGTTGAGCTTCATATTTGACGATAAATGGCATTTTATAAATATTTACAATTTTTTTCAATGTGGTGTAATGCAAAGAAATGAAATGAAAAAACTAATTTTGTTTGATAATTTGCAAAAGTTACATTTATAAGTAACTTCGACATCATGTAGAAAACCACCCAATGCCCGAAGGTCTTTGTAAGCTATTCTAATATCCACAACGTAAGTTGTCTCCCAATAGGACTTTTCTTTGATACTGTGCTACGTTCTCGTATCCCAAGGGAGTAAACCAGGAAAACTCTTAAGAACTCTTAACTTTTAATTAATTAAACTGTAATGTAAGTGTTAGTAGCTAAAATACTCAAAAGATGCTATCTTTAGTTTTTTAAACATGAAATATTTAAGATTTAATATAATTTTTTCGCATTCACACTGGTTAGATATATTTTTAAAATAACTTAGAACATCAATAAAAACATATTATGAATAAATGGAAGTATAGTATATCTTTGGCACTCTCAATTTTCTTATATTTTCTATTAGTTTAAATAAGTTTGATTCTATATAATATAGCCTTTACTTATTTATTCCTAATAATTACCTTAATTAGAAATTGTAAGTTAATGTCATTAACAGTAGACATTTATTTGTTAGATAGTTAAATAATTGCCCATAATGTTGATGAGCTTGATGTAATTTATTTTTTGTTGCATCAAAAATATGAAGTTAAATTTTAATGCCAATTTTTATCTGTATGCACAATATATTATAAAAAAAACTAATAAATATTTAATTCCAAATTATACTTTCTTTGGCTAACTTCCTCATCATTTGTCTTAGCTAATTTTTTTGTTTCATTTAAGCAGATTATCCACTTTATTTATCCACTTCAAAATCAAATTTCTATCTTCGAAATCGGTTACTGGTTGAGTAATGAATTTCATAATAACGATTTATTTATATGAATATATTTTTGAAAAATCATAATTAAAATCTGATTTATTACTTTTTCGCATACAGTAGAGAGGAATTGCTGCTCCGATTTTTCAATAATTTTTTCATGGTAGTTTTATACTCTATTTTCATCCACTTATCCTATTCAACAAGAAGTACTATTCAATTTCAATGAATTCTCTATGTGTGATATTAGCTTACTTTGTCCTGTCATCCCTCAATTTTATGAATAATTTTATAAACAGTCATAAATTATTTAAATTTTAAATACTTCTCTATAAATTTGTTGTTAAAATGGCTATATGCAACATTGTTGTTTGCTAAATCAAAACTTTTCGTAGAAATTTATTTCCAATTTGCTATTAGAATTCTTAAGACTTGAGAAAATTGTTAAATGTGTTGAATTAATGTTGTAATATTTACATAGATTGGAATACCTTCAAGATTCTGCATGTGTTTTGAAAGTCAAGAGTTAATTTTAGGAATATGAATCTCAACACTTAAAAATTGGCGACTTTTCTTTATTATTTGCTAAAGGTTTCATTTAATATAGTCATCAATACTCCATTTGCTATTTTGTCATAATATTATTCATAGGGGTATCTAAGTTATTATGTCTGGTATATATCTTTATGTCACTTAAAAATTGATGATTTCTTTTGGATTATCAACAATAATACAGGTTTCACATACTTTGGTCATCAATACTCCATTTACAACTGCTATAATATCATTCATTAACATCCAAGTTACTTTAGATATTTATATCCTGTAGAATTAGCTATGTATACATGCTTTCTCTTTGTAAATCAGCACTAGTTCTTTCTTCTTCTTCTTTAATAGCGTAATAACCTATTAAAGGTCTTATCTGCCTCTACAGCACGCTTTTTCCAGCCCAGTCTCTCCAGAGTGACACTTTGCCAATTCTTAACTTTCAGTATCTTGAGGTCATTTTCAGTGTCAACGAGCCATCTTCTTGGTGGTCTTCCTCGGGAACTGGATCCTTCGGGGTTCTTAAACGTTGATATTCTAGTGGGGTTGCTGTTTGTTTTTCCAGGCATGGCCAAGCCATCTTAGCCTGTTGCTTCTGATAACCTGGGTAATTTGGGGCTGGTTATACAGCCTGTTCCTGTACAGGACCATAGATAGTTCTTAATACCTTCCTTTCAAAGGTTTCCAGGGTTCGCTGTATATCGGCATTTAATGTCCAGGTTTCGCTTGCATATAGCAGCACTGGTAGTAACTAGCTATTGCATGAATGTTGTTGCAACAGACAAGAGACCACTGATGAGCATCAAGCAGATGCAGTTTATATCCTTCGACGTTTAACCATGAATGTATACGTCTTATATATATCCCTGTACTTGAATAACAATAAACAATAATTTGGAGAACATTTGGTACATTATTTCAAATTTGGTATATTATTTCAAAAATAGATTAGTAGTGAAGAAACTACACTTACTCAACACCCAGCACATTAAAGATATTTTGCATTTTTTTTTTACTTTAAAATCTTTTAAAGCAAATCTGCTAAAATGAACACAACTAAAATTTAACTTTTAATGACAAAGCGAATTACTCTTGTGTAAATTTACTTCTTGGTGAACTTGTAATCTGTGTGAATCACTCAGAATGAAAAAAATTTTTTAGGAGTGAATCTTGTGCTCACTCCACATTCTCTTTACTTTGGACTCAGCTTGGCTTAGTAAGAGAACTTCAGTTTTGTTCTTAGCCTAGGTTGAAAAAGGGTGGTAGGTGTTACTCTTCTTCTTTCTGGATGTCCATCAGTCGTGGTAGGAGCTCAAAAAATATTTTGCTTTTCTTTCTCATGACACGTAAATACAGCTCACTATCTATGAAAATTCTTTAGAAGACATTATATATGGTGGATGTTAACAGCGTGCACTTACAATAAATTGCTCAGTTAGACTTTCCTCTTCTTTGCTTCAAATTTCAAATTTTCTTTGTTAATAAAACATTATTTAAATATCTACACAAAAATATTTTCATAAAATTGTAAGTTCGATCTACCACTAGTAAAAGTAACAATTTTAACTCTTATGTATAACTACAAGTATAATAATTAATAAAATTATGAATGTCTGTTTTTTCTCTTTTTAATGCTTCTTACCTCTTAAAACAAAATATCTTTAAAGAAAATTTAAAATACTTAACAAAAAAATTTATTTTCTGATTTTTTTATTTATTTTATAAAATAAAATTAGTGGGGTTGGACGAAAAATATACAGGTAATGTCTGAAGTATCTAAAAATCAACATTAATCCGTTCTTAAATGATCTGATGATGATGATAATGATTCATACAAATTTAGATTAATTAATCAAGAATTTCGTGAGACATTTTGTTCACCACTATATGCATTCTTTCCAAATAATTTGCTAGCATTTCTAAAATAATTTTTAAATGCCGGATGCATCAGAAATATCGCACGTTGATTTTTCAGTGAATTGACATTGATTTCAAAGTGGAATGAGGAGTTCTTTCTGATTGTAACATTGCTCATCTTAGATATTTTGGTTCAGCTACAAAAGCATTTTAATGGCTTTAAACACATTTTTTTTATTTCCCGATTAAAATCCAGAATATTCCAATAAGAACATTCTTCAATCATAGTGTCCATGAGAACATTAGTGGGGTTGTACTAGATTAAAAAACGAATAAAATCGAATGATTATTGTACATTAAGTCTTATTTAGTGCTGATCCTTTTCTTGTAAATGACTTTCTACCATTTTCATCTAATAGTCAAAAACAGTCAACTTTGAACCAAAATGTCGAAAACAAACCAAATTTGAATAAGCAAAAAGCAATCACCATGCTTCTGAACTATATATCCTAAAGTCTGGTTGAATATTGTTCTTTTGTCTTCTAGGTACTTATTTAAGCCATTCTTCGCCCATTTAACTTGTTCACAAATAATTCCTCGACATGTTTTGCAATTAATTATCTCATTGCTTTAAGTGAATAATACATCCTAATTTTAGTCTTCCATGAGATACAAAATAAAACTTATCTAACTCTTTGGAAAAGATAAAAGAAAGCAACAACACACACAATCGCATATAAAATTTCAAAATATTATGTAAAGAAGAAACGAAAAGTAAAACACAAAGAAAAGAAAAATTAAAAAATAATGAAGCACTTCAATTTAGTAGAATATCAGTCTCTAACCAGCCAATACTAAGGCATGAGAAAAAAGAAACCTTATCTGCTCAAAAAAGGCACTCCAAAGAAATCAGTTTTACGCTATGATTGAATTCAAATGAAAGTCAACTGACACAGCTGAATTCCATCACAAACTGCATTGAGAAATATGAGAAGCATTCAATAATAAAATACTGAAAAATAAGCAGACAATATTTACAAAAGAAATGCTATTGTAACCGGCATAACTCAATTCAACGCAAAATCTTACGAAATAACGAAATTTAATCGAAATCTTTGCAAATTTAACATTGCAATTTGTTACGCTGAAATTTAAATGAAAAATATGTAGTATAATGTGTATTGTTTATTCGTTCAAAAGATAGTGCTGTTTACCAAAAGCTATATATGTATGTATGTATGTATATAATATTAAACATTAAATTAAAATAATATTCAAAATTCCAATTAAAGACATAATTTTGTTCTCATTTAAAATTTAACAAGGAGTAACTGCTTAAAATTCAATAAAACTGAAAATGTTAGGAACATATGAATAAATGATTTTTGATACATTTGAGTATTCTTGTAATACATTTAATATCAAATTGTAAACATATGACGTATCGATTACGTCAATGTATTTATAAATTGTTTAAGAAATTACCAATCTGATAAAAGAAATTTTTAAAAAACTCAATTTAATATATATAAATAAATAATTTTGTGATATGTAATTATTTTCAGCAATTGATTATTTTACCTTAAGTTTTAAAGAAAACATATCTAAATACTAGTGAAAAAATTCTTGTAAAAGAAAAAACTTCTTACTTATTATTTTTGTAAGAGAGAAAAAACCTCTTACAAAAATAACTTATAACTAAATATCTAAACTAATTAAAAATAATTCTTTAAAAGTTAATAACATTTCTTCAAATGGTATGAAGGTAATAATATATTTTACGAAAGAACAACAAATAAATCTATATATAGTAAAGTAGTTCAACATAATATATAATTATTAACTGAGATACCACAGAAAAGTGATATAAAAAGTAACATTTCTTATAAAAGTTTTATTCTTCTATATTAGCAATTAAAAAAATTTTTAAATTCTCCGAATTATTATTTAGTTGAAGTTAAATAATGAGCATAAGTGTTCTTTACCTTCTGCTGAAAATTATTGAGGAAATTTTATAGCATATACTTGCTATTTCCTTTCTTTTCAGTTAATTATTGATTTTCTGTTTAATTTATTATATTTCGACTTTTTTTTCCCTTGAATGACCATGATTATATAATAAAGCAAAAAAATAACACTTCTTAAAGCAGTTTATTACACTCAGACAATTAGTGCTTTAAATTAAAGTGTGACAGCAAACTAACAAAACTTATTTCTAATTTGCGTCCACCTGTTTTAATATATTTTCCCCCTTAAAAAATTTACTTTTAATAAAAATTTAGCTTATCTTTATTTGTAATTAAATAATTTTAATTTATAATTAAATTTAATAATTAAAAATATAATTTTAATTTTAATAATTAAAAATTTATTTGTAATTAAATTGAGTTCTTTAATTTGTAATTAAAACTTGAATTTAAAATTTAATTTGCTCTTTTTCTAGATTTAGAAGAAACTAAGCTTCATCCGATTCACTATAGTTTTAAAATACATTTGAAACAAATTTTAGACATAAATAAAGCAACTAGATACTCCATAAATGTTATTATAAACTAATTTTTTATTTTTATTTCAAAGCAGTCCTATTTTTGCAGCCTACAAATTTATTAAAAATTAAGAAAAATGATTATTTGTAGTTGCTGTCTTAAGTTTTAAAATTTGATTGGATTAATCATGTGATCACCCTAATCAATTCTGAGATAATAAAATTCGATCATTAAAAATAATTCGAAACTGATTTCATCTGATTAAGGAATGAATAGACATCTTGTTTTCAGTTTAACATTTCATTGGTTTACTTCTTATCTTGGATAATAGGTAATGGTTGTAATTCGGAATCCATTTCAAAGTAAAAATCATTGTTGAATTAGCTAAAGGGAGCAAAAAATAATCATAAAGAAACAATGTTAAAATTGATCTTCAAAGATGAATGCGCCAACTTCAATATTATCTAGTATTGTATAATGGGAGATGTTCCTTTTCTATACATGCATGTATCAGATAATGTGCTTGCGAATAATACATTTCCTTTACTTACAACTCTTCAAAAATATCCTGTTTCAGTAAGAAAAGCATTGTTTCAATGATTAATAAAATATTTCAATTAATTATTTTGCAAAACATCTTGATTTCTAAAATTATTGAATTGCATGTAGTTTTTGTTTTGAGCAATAATGAAATCATAATTTAAATCTACTTAACTTAGTATGTATGTTATTCAAGAGTATAACAGTAGAAAACTTTTAGCCATAAAATTCTTTATACGTTATATGATGAACTTATAATGCATTTATTTTATATTACCATAAAAAATTTAATAATAAAATATTCTGATTTCTTTATAAATAAAATGAATTTAGTTTTCCAATATTTCAGTTTGATAACCTAATAAGGAAAAGTTTGTAAAAATGTTCAACTATCAATCTCTTATACATGGACGTAAAAGTGGCTAATATTTTGCTGAAGTAAACTGCTATTATGAAAACAATTTCATACAGAATTGAAACTCATTCAATAAAAATATCAAGCCCAATGAAGTGAATAAAAAATAGTCAATAGCCAAATGTTTTTAAAATAATAGCAAATTGCATATTCATAATTCTTGTAATCAATGATTTAATAAGAAAATTTTAAAACAGATAAGAAATATGAATTCCTTTATGAATTTTTATTCTTAAAAGATTCAAATGTCATAAATAGTCAATAATTATCACTTGAATGATTTGTTTTAACTTCGTTGGATTTTAACTATTTTTACAAAAAATATAAATTAAGATACTAAACAAATCTAAATAAAATTAAAATTATCAATAAATTCTTCAATGATTTTCATATCAGCTACGTCATGCAATGCTATTAAAAATGTCTGAGGCATTTAAAATCGAAAGTTTGTATAATGCTCTTATATTACTTTTTTATATTTACTTTTTAATTATTACAAGAAAATTTAATTTTATGTAAGACATTCAGAAAGATTTATCCATTTTTTTAATCCTACCATGAAAAATAAAATGCTTAGCAGTAAAATATAAATAATCATTAATGCACTTAAGCCACTACAGATATTTTTTCGAAAAGCATCTTTGGTTTTTTGAAGAACGTCTGTCGTAGCTTTCTTTTTCTGCTCTTCTAAAGCTGCTGCTTTACTTATTTTTCATTATGATCATCAAAACATAATTGTATTCGATGCAAGTGATACCATGACAGAGCATTTCATACAAATCATGAGATATTGAATTAGCTACTTAATGTATTGAAATTAAAATGGATTTCCCTGTGTTAATATACGAGTAAAAAGATTTCCATTAATGCAAAAAAATCAGTACTGATGGCTATCAATAAACCACTAAGTAGCAAGAGTTATTAAAAATTTAACTATATATATATATATATATATATATATATATATATATATATATATATATATATATATATATATATATATATATATATATATATATATATATATATATATATATATATATATATATATATATATATATATATATATATATATATATATATATATATATATATATATATATATATATATATATATATATATATATATATATATATATATGTATATATATATATATGTATATATATATATGTATATATATATATATATATATATATATATATATATATATATATATATATATATATATATATATATATATATATATATATATATATATATATATATATATATATATATCTTATTTAATAATATGATTCTTCAGACACTTAAAACTAAAAATAAAAGCAAAAATGTTTAAAGAAAATAATATTAATATTTTTCAATTATATTTTGAAATAAATTTGAAAGTCCTACTAGTAAAAAGAAAGGCTACTCAGATAATTAAAATAATTTATCAAAAATATCAGATTACTTTAAAAACAAGTAAAATAAGTTATTGAGTAACTTTCAAGGAATTTAAAATAAAATAATGCAGAAAAACGTGTGTTTATTAATTTACTTTTTCGTTATTAACTAAGTTTAAAAAATGTCATTTCATAGGATCTTACTCTTCAATTGTCTTAAGATTGATCTGCCAGCCTTTTCCTATACGAAACTGTCTTCGATTTTTCTTCGAATTTCAGCGTCAAAACTTGTTAAAACTCTTTCTAACAAGCAACGACAAATAGTAGGGAAGTACTACTTCTGATGGTTTCCAGTCAATTTATCACTTAGAGATAAATTTAGACACTTTGAGAAATAGGTGCTTAGTTTAAGAAGTGACTCAAAGCAAAATTTTAAGAAAATGAAACTTTTTTGAAGAAACTTTCTCATGTCTTGCGATTTAAAAATAACTGCAAATATTACACAAAAGTAATATCAGTTAAATTAGTCAGTAATTAATAACTTTTAATTTTATGTTATAAAAATTTTCTTTTTAACAAAGTATTTTGAAATATTTTAAATTTATTTTAATAGTTGGGTAAAAATATATTGTATTTTAATAATAACTATATATTAAATTAATTAAAACCTTCTCCTTTACAACTCAATTAAATATTTAGGAAAAAACACTGCAACTTAACATAAGGAAACTTATAACAATGCTAACAATTCAAGTATTTCTTTGTTCATAAAGTAATATTCTTTTATTAGTATCTAATAAAATAATAAACAATGCTAAAATTAATTTTTGTGTTATAAACTACACTCGTATTATTATCTAATACGCTCACCACTAGCTTTACTAAGTATGAAATATTCTTTTTTGCAAAAACATTTTTGATTTTTTGAATCAGGAATAATATTTTTGCTTCATAATTTGAAGAAATGCAATCAATTGAGTTTCGTTGATTTCAATCATTTCAAAACTTTATTCTTAAGTTTGTTTAAGTAACATATAAAGGTCCGCAGAATTTAAAAGCTAGCAAGACAAACATTTTGGGCTTTTCTCGTTAAAATATGTTTTTACATTTTTATGTATAACATGATAATTTACCATATGAACAAAGACGTAATTTTTATAGGATATACATTTTTTAATTATTTTTAAATTTTATTGGAAAGTAAATAATTTTAGCTTCCAGGTGTTGCATTTGAATAATTAAACAAATTTAAATTCAATCATCATTTTTATCCGATACTATGTCTGGGCTCCTCCCTTTGTGCCTAAGGATATTATTCAGCTTTATCAGCAAAAATATTTTGTTTCGAATTATTTAAGAAAAAAATATGAAGCCAGTTTCTCTTAATAAAAGTATCTTTGAACTAATGACTTCGCATATTCCTGTTTTTCACTTCACAGTGAAAAAGTGAAGAAATAATGATTGGATATTTTGCTGATAAACGTTTCAATTTTTACAAACTGTTTTTAATTTGCTATAATGCATCCATTAAATAAAATACTACCTTCTAATCGCAAGAAGTTAATTTTTTTATTTGGTTATCTGAAATAACTTTATTATCAAAATAGCTTTATCAGTTACTTTAACATTTCATACTTTATGTATTAATAGTTCAAAGACTAATTCAATATCCTCAACACATTGCTTTTTCAGAGGAACTTTTCTTCTAACTGTATTTTCACACTGTAAAGGAAAAAACAGAGAAAAACTATCAATCATGCATTCTGATACTAGCATATGGACAAATTAGAAACATGGCTTCAATCTATCGTCCTTCAAAAGTGATCATTATCAAACCTTTGACCTGCCTTGGTGAAAGGCGAGATTCTTATGAAAGAAAATATAAAACTTCATCACCTCAACAAAATAGTCTTTTCATATTATATTTATGTTGACATCTAATGCTTTTATGGTAGTTTATGAATTTGTTCAAACTGAAATCCTGAAGGAAAACTTTATTGATTCATTAAATAATTTTTATCGTACACCCGCCTTCGCCATCTCTGCCATAATTCGACTAACAGCACAATAAAAAGAAGAAATATAAAAACAAGAATAAAGTCCTTTAGTAGCCTCAAAAGAGTTGTTAGTCATAAACTTTAAAACTTCAGGTCAGTTCTTGAGGTCAGCAGCATCCATATCATCATGATTGCACAATGGACAGCGAGCTTTGTTTGTTTGTCGCTCAACGGTCATTTTTTGCACACGAAGGCTAATTAGACCGGGACTTACGGTTTGAAATGGATTCCGAACCACTACAAACATCCATGCCCAAGGTGGGATTCGAACCTACTAACTGTTGAACCGAAGGCAAGAGCGCTAACCATTCGGCTGCCCGCTCGGCATGGACATTGAGCAGAATTCACTACACCTATTCGATGCAGATGCCTTAGTCGTGTCCAGTTGTCACAGGGAAACAAGCGACACCAACAGCTCGTGGTTTGGAGCCAAGGATTTTATTGCTCCCATCAAGTAGAGATTTATTAAATATTGCTTGACATCAAATAATTTCTACAAAAATTTCCAGGTGTTCTCTTAAATTATAATCTGATCGTCGCCATTAGTCTTTGACACAATTCCTCAGTGACGCAAAAGGACAAATAATAGCTCATATGGTCATGTACAAAGGCACAGACTCTCGTCAAACATTTCTTTATTTATCTAACTACATCATCAATTAGAAAGAGTAAGCTCAATTTTTCTCCTCGTGACATTTTAATAGATATTTCTGACTCAAAATGATTTATAAGTTTTATCTTTTAACAAGATTTACACAACACTCTGACTGTTGCTTATTAGAAGCATTTCTCTGTGACATTTTTTGTTGCCGATAATCTATATTTGATATATATAAGTCTCAAAACTACGAATACCGAATTAAATAACTCATATATTCGTAATACTCTGTTCGTCTGAGGCACGAAGATTCTTGAGTAAAATATTTTTTGAAATGTGACTTTTAAAACTATATTTTCAACTTCAATTTTTCAATTTGGCAACAAAAGTAAGAAATATATGCTCTTTTAATCATTTATAAATAATATTTGCAATAGAATGTAAAATTATACTTACTTGAAATCATTAAAACGATAGGGAGAAAAAAACAAAGCATTACTTTTAAATAAATTGAAAAATGTATTTCTTTAAATTTTTTCTGTTTAACAAATTGGCTTTTACATGGTTAATCTATAAGGGTTCTAGATCAGGTGACGATTTTAACCACTTAACTTTGTTTAAAATGACTTGTTAAGTTGTTAGATGTTTTAGCCAATTCAGTTGAAAAAAAGTGTTGCAAAAATGTACGGCAATAAAATTAAACTAGTTGAATTTAAAATAATAAACTGGTGGATGAAATAGGTTTTTTCTGGTGATTATGAAATATCTTAATCTATTTCGTATCGAATGTTAGATGATCATCATGAGAGAGTTAATACTCATTAACCTGTTGGAGGACACGAGGGGGGACAGAGTCATTTCATGATTAGAAAATCAATAGGCGTGGGAAATCTGTTTATCTCTGATCAATCATTCTTTGAATATCCTGCAGTTTGACAATCCCCTTGGAATGATCATTGTAATTTTTTACTTAGCTTTCTCTTTTTTTTCGTTTGAAATATCATTTCTTGAAATTCATGTGGTATTGTGGTGACTCAGTTCTCCATGCTACCAGTATTGTTTCAAAATTTCTTCTATAAGCAGTTCATTTTCATATTCCAAAATATTTTCGTACATTTGTTTTCCGTTTTATCTCTAAAGAATAGTGTGCAGTTGTAAATTTATAGAGGATGAAAATGAGATGGTATGTTTAAGAGCTTGATTATATGAAACTGAATCTTCTGCAGAAGATTTGAAGTATCCAAAGAGGTAGAACCGGATGAAGAAATATACATTTCTCTTGATAGAAGTAGTCAGGGTGAGCAAAGTGGTGAAAATAATAAAGAACCTGACTAAGGAGAAAATATATTTGTAAGGCAAAAATCAAACAGTTAAAAAATTCAAAATTTGGTCATTCATAAGGAATTTGTATATTATCATCGGATAAAAAAAAGAATCAGAAATTATTCAGTTTAATAATGCAGAACCAAAACTTTTGTTGATGCAATAAGTGAGGTTGTGTATATTTTACTTCACAGATATAGTTGTTGTAACAATAGTTGTTTTTATTCACACTGAACACCAAATAAGTAAATATTATTATCCTGTAATTACAACATAAAGAAAAATTCTAGAATACTGTGTTGCATTCCTTAGAGAACTCCATATGAAGATAAGAATTTTGTTAATATTTTCTAAAGAAGTCTGCGAAAAATCAATGAAGTCAATTTAAGAGAACCAAAAAAGATTCAATGTCTAACGAAAGTCCAAAATACGACAGAGGCTGATGCGTTACGAGTCTAAAATTCAATTATAATCAAATTACAATTTTTGCACAAAACGCGATAATTTTATTTGCAAAAATAATACGTTTGACAAAAGTGTACGTCGAAACAGAATCGTTAAAAAAAACACGTAATTCTGCCTTTTTTATTTATGTGTATTTTAAGTTCTTAAACAATGTATGCGTATTGTTAAAAATATAATTATAGTTTCATAGTTAAAAAGTAATTATTGTTTATAATAATAATTACTCTTTAATTATGAATCTATTTTTTATATAATTTTTTATACATTATTACGAAAAGGAAATATTTTTTAACTTATTTTTAATTTTTTAATAAAAATGATTGGGGTGAACCAGTCACTCCACGTGACCTCCAACGCCATTAATAGGAGAGCGCCTTCTCCTAAATAAAAAATGTTTTCTGTAGCCCTATTTTCCTTCGCTAATTCGTCATAATGCATTGAAGAAAGTTTCAGCTTAGCTATCGATTTCGTTTCTTGAGCATCTCTCAAAATTACATATTACTTTATTTGGTTAAGGACTTTCTCAGTCGGCAAAAGTAAGCACACAAATCACAATAACTGATAAACTTAAAATAAATGTTACACATCTGTGTCTGTAATAAAAATGCACATTTACTTCATTTAGTAAACCAAAATAGATAATGTCATCGCTACATTGTCTATTCAAGATATATTTATAGGTGTTCAGATACATCTCAATGTTTATATGGGCTTAGTATCACCATTTAATAAAAACAAAATCATAAGATCTTTGTTTCATAACCGCTTTTACTTTAGAATTTAAAACAGTTCAGATGTAGCTTTAGTATTTATAAAGATTTTTCCGAAATTCTGAACATTTTATACTCTTCTTCTATTCATTTGGTGTTCATTTAATTTTTTTTAAATTTGAATTCTCCTGTATTAAAAATAATAAAAATTTATGTAATTATAAATCTTTGCTATAGAGAAAATATTTCAACCTCTATACGTCAGCTATATTTTATATTAAGAACTTATTTATTTTCGCTCATAAAAAATACACATATGAATAAGAAATATACCACAAGAGACTAAATTTTAATACTGAAATTTTTAGGAATATATTTAATTAAAAGTACCGATTGATTTAAAGAGCTTCTTAAGAGCAAAAAAGAAAATATTAATCAAAGTGAATCACGGAATTTTATGCCAGGGTAGAATACTTTATTCTTATTTTAGTATTTCAATAGATATTTATAAAAAATTTTAATTTTCATTATAAACGCTTTTATTTTTAAATAATTTGAATTAAGTACTTATAAAATTGCATATCTGACAATTATAACTAAGAGTAAATTTGATATAAAAGTAAAGTTATATAAGAGTAAATTTGACATAAGTAACATCACAAGATAGGATCAGAAGCAAGCTTTCTTGGAGAATTGATTTCTTCAATATAATATAAAATATTAATGCTAAAATCTGTGTATTATTATATTATAATTATATCTTTTAGAAAAGTAATACACAGTTTCTAGCACTTTCATCACGTTTTGTAGTTTCGTAAGACGGAACTTACAAAACTAGAAAATAAAAATAATCTATCATTTTCTATTTCATTTCATCATTAAAAGGGAAGCATAAATACTGTTCCTAACTTTTCTTGATTTAATTCTTCAATTAATTTTGTTTTAGTTTAATTCTGCAAAACCAAAAAGAAGCTTCATTTGTAAGAATTAATCACTTAATTCCATATTTAAATGAATTTTAACTATGATCTTCGAATTGTTTTTTAAATTTTATAAATAATTAGCACTTCATGGAGTATTCAAGACAAAAATAGAGTGTGATTATTTTACCTCCATAGTATATGAGTTTCTTCTCATTATAAATAACAAATGTGGTTGAAATTGTCATTCCGGATGCTCCTGAACTTTGAGTAATCATATAGAAGATACATATATGTGTATTTATTACGGATATGTATTTTTGTGTATTTGCGGACGTGTAAGACTAAATGATTAAAGAATTTTGCATTTTGTAATTTCGACACTTAATTGCAAACGTTGAAGTGTAAACATTTATATATAATTTTAAGAAGTAAATTAATCAGTCTTTCTTTTACAAATAATCTATGCATTGAAATATTTGCGACAGAAAAATTTACTTTTTAGGTACTTTTTATATTAAATTAATAAAAAATAACACATAAAAATCATTGAACTCAAGAAAGGGATACGACAGTATAACTAGCAATCAGATTAAGATTTCAGCATGAAGCAAAGGGATTTAATAAGCCAAAAGGGAAGTAGTTTTATCTGTTACATAATTTTAAAAGCAATATTTTAGAATTAACATCAAGTTTTTCAATAACACCTAAAACATTTTTAAAATTAAAATTTGCAGTGATTTATACAAACTTACTTAAGAGTGCATAAAATAAATATAATTTGTAATGAGTGTGAAATCTTACCTAATTTCTAAAATACAATCTTTAATTAAAGATAAATATTTTTTACATTCCACATACAGTGTTAGAAGTAAATCAAACAACAAACTATTTTTAAAAAATTAATCGATATGCTGTAAAAATGTAAGAAAATAGCTTTTACTGTGCAGAAAGTGAAAACTAACTCTCTGAACATTTCCATATAAAATAGAAGAATTAGCTTTTACAAATATTTGTGATATTTGAATTATTGCTCTATTTTAAGTAAAATCAGTAACTGAATGATTAGATTTTAAATGCATGATTTTATGGATTTGATTTTTATTTGATACAGCTATTTGTTGCTGTTTTAAATAATAGCTCTTGATCCATTTAGCACACTTGTACATCGATTGACAAAAATGTAATCAACATTTAAAAAATTATAAAAAACATAATTGTTTATATAAATTTTAATAACATTATAAAAAACATAACTTTTTTTATAAGTTAATTAGAGTAAATAAAATCTGTTAAAACTGAAAAATATTATCCACAGTTAAAACTTTGCATTTATATTTGCCTCATTGATGTCATTGCTTTTGTTCATAATTATTAAATGCATTAGGGTGCTGTGTAAAAGTATTTTTGGCACTAGAGTTGACATTTAAATTCCTTAAAAATGATATTTGTTAAGAGATTTGAATAATAGGGTCGAAATCTATCACTAAGTAAAATGTTATGTATTGATGATTTGAAAACTGAAATATTTATTTTTCCATTTTTTGTAGCATTTATCTTTTTATGTCTAGCATTTTTTTTCTATTGTTTTTCAAAAATTAGATTTTTACTTCACGGTTCATAATAAGGATTAATTTGAATAAGACCTATAATGTAAATTCAAGCTACTTTAAACATCCATATTTGAGACAGGAATCAAACTCATGAATTGTTAAACTGCCCATTGAAAACCGAACATTGACCTTTCACTTCTATGATTATTTGGATCTGATTTTTTAAGAGAAGAATATAATTATATTTTGTATTAATATGTGGATATTTGTTAATTAATAAGAATTTATTAGATCTCTTTTTAAGCTCTTTTTAAGGTAAAATTACTCTTCCGGTATATAATATTTGATACAATATGATTCCTAGTCTTGACGCTTTGAAGCATTTACATGAAGGAGTCTATCAGATTAGAAAGAAATGAGTTATCTTTCTTTTTAATCTGATAGATTATTATTTTGAACTGGGTCCTTAAATATTTATTTTTAAAATGAACTCATTTGTAGTACTTTTATATCTTATATTATTTTTTCTTATGAATTAAGAAAAATAAAAAAAATTAAATAACTTGCAATATTAGCAGTAGATGTAAATACGATATCATTGTTTTGCTCTCTTTTTATTTTGAAAATCTAATGAATAAAATAATATAAATTTATGCGAAAAGAAGTTTTTATAAAAATATATATAATACAGCATTAATTAGCCACCCATTTTTGGTGTGAACGTTTCAAAATTTACTTCTTTTCTAACATCCCGATAGAATCAGTCCTACTTAAAAAATACATTTACTATACATCAGTAAACTAAATCCAATATTCCATCAAACATAATATCCACTATATAAAGATCTCTTTATGAGACACATTCTTTCACTAAAGATAATGGCTCAAAAACACAAGAATTTTGTGATTTTTAGCAGTATTATTCTTCGTTAAATAATTTCATTTATCTGCAAAAAATTCATCAAAAATAATGGAGTAGTTATAAATTTATATTAAGCAAATGGAAAATCTTCATTCTCTTTCAAAAAATATAACTCATACATAAATATGTTTTACTGTGTAATTAAATAAACTGAAACTCCCTGATAAATATTTTATTGTTATTACTTACAGATCTTATATTGCTAACAAATCTTCAAATACATCTCCGAAATTTCCTCTTCAAAAAACAAAACTTTAAATTACATCGTCATTTCTAAATACAGTAAATTCCTTTTAAAGATAGCATTTATTTTGAAGTAAATAGTATCTTTAAATGTGCTTTATTTATGTATTATTTTCAGTTAAAATTCTGAATCCAAGAATCTAATTTTGTTAACAAAAGAAAGTTTTTAACAACAGAATCTTTTTCTCTTTAGCTAAATAAAATTTGTAGGCATAAAAATAATACTTTTAAACGTGAAGAATAAACTTATTATTTTTTTAATAATGTATGCACAATATAAAAACGAAAATCAACAAATAGATTTCCTTTTTCCGACTACAAACATATTCGTAAGTTTTCTCATTTCAAGTCTAGCAATAAGTTCAGTTTCATGTACATTTCTTACTAAAAGACATAGATTATACCTTGACAGTTAGAGCAATTTGTAACTTTATTTATAGGAAAAATATTTCTACATTTCATGTTTTTTTTTCTAAACTTATGCATTTTATTTCCATCCAAAGTCTTTTTCATTCAGACATAAAAACATGATATATTAGTAGCGTTTGCCTGTAACCTTATTGGGTTTTTCTGAACATGATTAGCGATTCACACATCAAATACTTGTTTCATTTATCAAGAAAAGTTTGATACTAAAAATATTTTCGCATTCCTTATACCTATAAATTCTATAAAAATGTATTAAAATTACTTTTTCACACTAATTGTTATTTTAAAGGATAAATTATGTAAATGATTTTAAGAAAATGGATTGTGTAGTAATTTTTGTATATTATTTTCCTATTGTTTACTACTTAATGATGATAATATTGATAATCTCTTAACTTGAATTTAATTTAGGAATTAAAGCTCTTAATATATAAATATGTAAAGAATGTTATAATTCGATATCAAAATATACAGTACAAAAATAATAAAAAAATAATCTTCAGAGATTGTAGCTTTCTAAATGAAATTTCAAGGCATGATGTAAGAATGAGCACTTAATTTATAGAATACTAGTTCTATAATATTTATAGAGTACATAATTTACCGTTAATGAAGCATCAAGTTACTGACAAATGATCAAAATAATCAATGTCTGAAGTCATGATAATCTACGTTAAAATTCAAAATGGGGCTTATGACTAATAATTCTAGCACATCCTTAACTGAAGTCATTTATAATTTATTATTATCAAAGACAAAAAACTTGTAATTGAAAAAGTACATTGTTTTTAATAAATTAAAGAAGTATTTAAAATTTTTATTTTAATTATTTGATTAAAAATTACGCTCTCTGTCACATATGAAGTTCTCTATTATTTCTCTGTCACATATGAAGAGAATTCTAATGAATTTATGAAGAAAAAGTTGATTAGGTATTTTTGGCTTAATTATAACACATTATAATTTTTATTTTAAGCAACAAACCGCTTATTTTAAGAAATTTAATGGTTTCTATAAAAAGAATTATGCGAAATAGTTTAAATTTTAATATATGTTTTCAGGTTCTAGAAGAAATATTTATCAAACAAATTATTTTAAAAACTATTTATTCAAGAATATATTTTCTTTGATAAATTATTCTTGAGACTTATTTATTCGAGAAAATGTTACTTCGAGAATCTAAGACATCCTGATGCAAAAATTTTACGAAATTTGAAATTAGTCTTATATTTTAAAATATATTAGCATCATTGATTGTAAATCAAAGCATAAAGTCTTTGATAAAATTAATTTGTTCAGGTCTGCTTGATAATAATAACATGTTTCATTTTTAATATTTAAAATAAAAGCTTTATTTTTGCTGATTGCCTTTTTATGATTTTGGAGCTGTTGATAGAAATATTTTAGAATTCTTGTCTGTTGAAATTTTTTGATTTCTTTTACAAAAAAATATTTATCATTAAAATCTAATACATGTATAATTTGACTACATCTTAAAATACAAACTAATTTCTTTTGTACGTGAGCAATATTTATTTTTGTGAATTAAATAAAATCAATCACATTCGCGAGTATGTACTTCATGATGCATCTAGCACCTTATGAATCTAGAGTACATACACGTACATAGGTATGCAAGTATGTGCTCTAGATTTTTAATAATTGATTAAAATATTGTAATATATTACTATATAGTTGATTTTAAAATATAGATTATAAAAATTGAAAGTTAAAATAATGTAATTTATACATCATATAAACTACACATTTTTTAATTATATTCAAATCACGTACTATTGCAATTACAATAAATTTGAGACGGCCTACAATAAATTTCGATATTTATTAAAATAAATGAAAATATTTTTTACCAAGGAAAAATTAAAAAAAAAATTACATAAATAAAATTACATACATAAAATTACAAAAAAATTACATAGTTTTGAAATTCACAAATTTCAAAAGTGTTTATTTTGCATAAGAATAAAATTTCACTATTCACACATTTTCCTATTATAAAAATAGAAAATTTCACTTTGTATTCTCTTTTTGGTATTTTACTAGAAGAATAAAATTTTACTATTCACACATTTTCCAACCATAAAAATAAAAAATTTCACTTTGTATTCTTTCTTCGGTATTTTCAAATTTAAATATTTTTGCATTGAATATATTTGAAATTAAAAATCTTAATTGACTTAGAATTGCATGCATTGTGTTAAAGAGCTAAAAAGTGCCATACTAAATAAGTACAACCACTGAAGTAATTTTTCTATAAGGCATTCAAACTCCAATTTGGTGATTTTCAATTTCTAACGCTCTTTCTATCCACACAAAAGTAGAAAAAGATGAATGAGCTGAAATGTGATATAATTAGTTATTAAAATGCAACTGCGAAACATATCTTATAATCCATCGAATCTGAATAAAGAGCAATTAAACTCCTCTCACAGTGTGAAATACAACTGAAAAATTTGGTAGCTCTTCAAATAATGCATTTTTGCATCCCTAAGGAATGAAAGAGAGTTAATATAGAATTATGTCAAATTTTGTGTCATCTTCCTTCTAACATCACGGAAACCCATGCTTATCTCTATTATAAAAAGCCGGTGTTTAGAAAATTTTCAAGAATGATATTGGTATTTCTGTCTGTTAAACCACAATGCCATTTCGTTCTTTGGTGAAAATATCCAGAATACAGAGCAAGTGATTAATCCATAGGAAAATATCTGGAAACTAAGGAAAAGGAAGATGAAAATCTCATTCTAAGGTATAACTCCATGTAGATGTAACTTTGTATTATCCTGCAAATATTGACCTTTTCTATGCTCCCCAAATTTAATTATGATTAATATAAGGATTATTATGCTTAAATATAATTGGTTTAACTATGTTTAATGTAATCATTGAGAAGGATGTAAACTGACACAAACTTTTCTAAATTCATGAAATGAAGCAGAATTTTTGCTATCATGAGATATAAATATAACCATGCCAATACAAAGTGAAATAACTATTGTACTGGATAAATTTTTTGTACTGGATAAACTTCATAAATAACCTAGAAAATGTGCGTTTATCTGAATAGAAAGAAAACGTTGAGCAGATGCTTTAATCATTGAAATTCACTGAGATCTGAAAATTTAAGAGAAACTGATTTGCTTATAGTTTCCATATATTTGTTTTCTAACCTGCATGTGAGAGCACAAACTGTTTTTTTACCTAGTTGAAACTTTCAAACAACAAAAATCTTATGTAGAGTGCTTACTCATATCACTTAAAAAATTATACTCATTCAAAACTATTGACTTTCCTGTTGATGATAAATTTTAAAATTATTTATAAGATTTAAATAAAAAGAATGTTTGAAAAAAGAATTACAGAAAATTTAGTTCGTAAATATTGCTATCGAAGATTTGCATTTTTAAGATTACCTTCAATTAAGACTGCCAACGGCCAAGTATAAGAATCACAGTCATTAAACCTCTTATGAGAAATATTTAGCAAAATGACTAAAACAGAAATTATATAAGCTACTTATACATAAACTGAGTAAAATTTTCAGATGTGATATAAAATATTAAACATTATCGTAAGGAATAAACTTGTAAAATAATTATGTTTAATTTAATTTTATTAATTAATTAAATTATTCTGTACACAAAAGAAAATTGTAATAATTGCTTTCCAAATAATTAATAAAACTTTTTTGTTTAGTTAACAAATTTCTTATGTTAAATCATAATAGAAACTAAACAAACTGTCTATAATTTATATACATATATATATATATCATATAATATAAAATATATGAGTATATAACTTTTCATATGATCGAAACAGAAGTAATTTCATGAAAATAAAATAATAATTTATAGTTCCATTTAATAAAAATCTAAAGTAACTTTATAAAAAATAAACATGATTTGTCAAACTATCTATAAAATTAGTATGCTAAAATGGTAAGATGTCTAAAAATCACTAAATATGAATTCAAATGCAAATAACTATTTCATTAATTTAATAAACCATTAATATTAAAGAGGTATTCTTTCTATATAAATATGTATGTAATTGTAAAGTTGTTTCTTGAATATTATTGTATCAGTTTTATGTGTGAATTTAAATATTGTTTTAAACTTGTGCACTAAATATTTTCTCTTAATAAGTTGTTCTAATCAAAATAAAAATACATTAAATATTAATACATGAAAAATATGAAGATAAAATAAGTTCCAGTTATTCACAAAAATTCTATTTCAGTTAGCATTCGAAGAGACTGCTGCAATACCATGTTATGGCTTTCAGCTTTAAGCCTATTTGTTACGCTGTATTAAATGCGAAAATGTTTTATTAAATATGTGCTCCACTGTTTATCCTATTGGAAATGAAACTCCAAGTCATTGCATTATAATCACATCGATAACAGCAGTCAAAACACGAATCAACATCCGAAACACTTACGCAATCAATACTATTCATTTCCCTTGTGCAGCTGATTGTCTGAGACTTAACTTCCAAATTTGAAAAAGCTTAACAAGTTCGCGTTTTGGTACGTAACATTGGATTTTAACCACTTTTTATGAGAGAGTACATAGATAAACTAGGAATTAAAAAATATCAACATTTCTACAATAATTTAAATATTTAAACATAAATTCATAAATATTAAAATCTCTTGCAGATAATGATATTTATTGAAACTTTTACCATAAAATAAAGGCCATTAGTATGTAAATCATTTTGTCTTTTAATGTATTTATTAATAACTCATAATACATATGATTAAAAGATGCTCATTTATTTTACTTTTTATCTTTATAACACTAGCACAACACAGTGTCTTAATGTTACAAATGTTAATAATTTTTTTTGTTCCTTCTAAAAGAAAGCAAATATACAGCTAAATTTATCATGCGGAACTGGATTAGAATTATACATTTATTTGCTAGAATAAGTTTGGGATGTGAAGCAAAGGACAATCTAGATAGGGGCATATTGGATTTCTGGGCAATTGAGATAGAAGCTCAAATTCGATGATTCACATTCAGCAGAGGGAGTTGGACGTCTTCATTATGTCATTTACTGATCACAAATATTTCAGTGGTTATATATTATAGATATTGGAAACATTCTCTCTCTCTCTCTCTCAAAATGTAATTTTTGGTACCCTTTTACATTTCAGATACTTTCAGTTTTTCACTTTTAAAGATTCTTGGTTTTATAAATTAGAAAATGCTGAAAATTATTAAGGAAACTTAATACTATAATGTTGTTTCACTCATATTTTTAAATAACATAGATTTTATTAAATTTGTTGATTCCTTAAATAAATGTTTGGGCTCCAAAAAAATTTCATTGTGGAAGTATTCTAAAATTGAGGGTACTGTTTTTGCTCTTTGTATAAATTTTATGATAACAAGTCAAATTATTTAAATATATTGTCATTTTATATCACAGTAATAGCTTTTAGATACATTATATAAGGAACTCAATAAGAATGGTAAATGTTGTAATAAAATTATCAGTCAGTCCTCAATACCAACCTAGTTAAGAAGCATGACATTGATTCTCTAGTTTTATGAAGCTGTGTGTTATTGTAAAGGTGGCCAGGTAGTCTAATGGAGAAAAATCACATTTTCCGTCTCTTTCACGACAGAATACTTGTATTCCCATTATGAGAAAGTCTAAGGTTTTTGCCTCTTGAACTCCTGATGGCATGGTGAGAAAATTTGAAAACGCGTATGCAAACTCAGATTCTGACTTCATCATTTGACCGTAGTTTAAAATTATAAAGCGGTTAACAATAGTTCATGGAGGTGAGCAATAAAATAACTCACAATCAGAAATATACAATATTTTCATTTCTGATATATATAACTGTTTTACAATAGGCCATAATATTAACTCAGACTGATACTTCTCCTTAGTGTCGTTCTCATTAGGAAGACTTATCAGTCATAGGCAATAAGTATAATGCTAAGCGAGCCCATGTATGTTGGAAGTTCACTAATGTCAACAGTTTCTCCGGCATTGAGCTATATCATGGAGAGAAAAGCATCAGCTTAAGTAGTGACTTCAATATTTGCTCTTTGTTTAAAATTATGAAGTGGTTGATTTTGCTTAATTGCTTCACAGTCATTAGAAATAGGCTGATAGAAACATTTTGCAATAAGGAAACTGCTGTGTATTACATGTCTGCATTTTAAGTTAGTCTTATTACTTTATATTAGCCTTTTTTATTATATTTTTATTGTGTTTTGTGAATATCTCTGCAAAATGATTTTAGCAAGAGATCACTGAAGTTGGTATGAACCGATATCTCCAGAAGCCATGGCGATCTACTTGAGAAATGTGAAGCTCTAATGACTGATAAGTAATAGGTTCTAGTATACCTGACCTAGCCAAAGATCTATCGTGTTCACTTATGATGACTGGTTCAAGTAAAAGAGATCGTGACCATTTTTTCCTTCCACTGGTGTGGCGTGTTGTGAAAAAGAGGTTGCCATCACCTGAAATGTTGACTTTATCATTTGGTTATGATTCATATTTTTGAGCGATTGACTACGATTAGTGTTTTTACTGCCGACAAAAATGAGCAGCCATAAACATAGTTGCGAGCGAACTATAATATCTCTAGAAAAAGCCAATATCATATGCCCATGGTCAGTGATCTTCAGAGCATAATATCTTGGATTCAATCCAATTCATTGTTGAATAAAAAATATTTTTGCTTTCTCATGTTCGTCTGTCTAAATGACATTTTAGGAGTTTTCCAGGTTGCCTCCCTTGCGATACATTAATGCAACATTGTCTATAAATATTTCTCGAAGTTGATTTATATGGTGGATATAAAAGTGGCCTTAATAGTCTGAATCCACTAGACTGCCCACAACAAACTAAATATTTTAAACTATTGAAACAAGCCAAAAAATATTAAATTTCGCATAATATTGTTCTACTATACTTAGAATACAAAGAAACAGCTTACAATTTCCTGTGTTGGCACTGATGCCTTGAATTTCAATCTTTTATTCTAATTTTTATTTACTTTAAATATTTTTGATTTTATATAAGAAGTACAAAAACATTATGAATCTCAAATGTTAATTAATTTATTTAATTGGAATGCAAAAGCTGTTTTCTGCTATATATACTACATGTGTGTATCAGAAAATGACCTGATTTATTCATATATGAAAAAGTTTAAATTTGAATTGAATTTCAAAACACATTAAGTAAATCTAATTAATGTCTCAATTTATCTTTCGAAATTAATTAAGAATACATTTACACAAATACATAAAATATTAAATAAATTATTTAAATATTTCAAATTATGCATTTTAAGTAATTATATTTAATTCCTTTTTATGCATACTCTATGCACACTTTCTTTATAAAATTATATAAACATTTCAAATGGTAATGCTTTCATATACATAGCATAAAAATAAATAAATTTAATGATTGTATATCAACATTTATTGGAATTCAGTCTTCGAATGAATGTCATCATATTTAATATTTATATTTTAATTTGCAGTTATATAAACAATATTTACTGATAGGAATACGGAAAAGTTTTCTTTGACATCAAACGAGGTATATTTTTGAACATATTCTTTTTCATATTCAATACTTTGAATTTCAGTTGAAGCTTTAATTTATTTAAATTGTTTAATATATTTCTACTATCAATGAAAACATGTAGCTCAAAGTTGAAGGTTCTTTGATTTTAGAAAATATTGTGTTCCACGTACGTTATATAAAACCAGAACCATATGCAGAATATATTTTAGATATTTTTAATAGGAATTTTACTTTCAAATTTTAACTTAGGATTTTTATAAAGGCACAATAATGTATTTATTAACTTAAAAGTTGTTTCCTTCTTTAAAAGATCAATTAAAGATTTATAATAAAAGTCATTTTTTTAATTATGATCATATAGACAAAAGTTATTTTTATTTTTAGATATACTAAAAATAATTGTTATTTTTAGAAATACTTTATTTTTGAACATTGTTGTGTTTGTATGTGGAAATTTCATGGTCATTTTATTCATTTAAGTTTCTGATAAGAGACAGTAATTTTTTCAACTAAGATCATATAGAATAAAGTGTTTTTAGAACTGTTACTCAATTTTTGACTATATTGCTGTGTTCGTATTTGGAAACCTAATGCTTGGTTATATTTCACATTCATTATCAGGAACATATATGAAACAACTTGCAAAAAATAGATAACCATTAAAGTTTTTGAAATTTGAAAGAGATGTTTTAAGTTTCTTAAAAATTTATTCATAAGTGGCTTTTTAGAAGTATTTTTAAAAACAATCAATTTAAAAAATTGAGTTTATCTTCATTTTAGTTTAAATAAAATGTTTCTCGCATTAAATCTCATTAAATAATTTATTTAACTCATTAAATAATTTATTTAACTCTTACTAAATCATTAAAAATCTCTCATTAGCTTCCTGAGAATTATACAAAATAAATGTTTCTTTTGTATAACTCTCATTAAAAAACACTTCAGAATTCTGTTTCGAAACATCTTCAGTTTCATATATATATGTACCCAAAAATCTCAATATTTTATCAAAAAATAAAATAAGATTTTATTTTTTCGGGAAATGAAACGTAAAAATTTAAATTCATATTTAATACACTGAGTTTCTTTGAAAATATTAGATGTTTTTGAAATTCATGAAAAAATGATACAGATTTTAAGGTTTAATTAAAAAATGCATTTTTTTTTTACAGAACTTTCTTAAAAATGCAAAGTTGTTATCTCAGAAAATAATTAAATAAAGGATTTCTGGACTTAAAAACGTTTTTCGTTTCTCATTCATCTCGAATAAAATGTTTGCATTTCTAAAAACAAAATAACCAAAAAGAAATTTGAAGATCAAATAACTTTAAAGCATGTGTAAGAATTTGCAAATAGAAAACATCTAAAGAAGTAATGGAAAAATAAATTGAAATTTGAAAAAAGGGTATTAAGTGTAAGAAGTATTTGGTTTCTATGAATCGCTTACGTTAATTATTTTGGGAGTAGAATGTTTATGGAAATTTTTTTAATGATAGTACTAGGTAACACTCTTATTCATATTTAATTTTAAAAAAAACTCTTCAACAGCCAAGTGATTAAAACCTCGTTCTTTTCAACAATAGACTAAAAGATAGGTCACACTTCTGTAATGTTTACATGAAACATTGTAATGCAACGCAATACATTACGCATACATTAATATGATAAAACTTAGTTTGATTATAAATTTTTAGTATCCAGATATTTACCAAAAGTATTTATAAATCATATTTCAACATCAACTGATAATAAATTAATGAAAACTTGATTATTTATATTCACACTCTAATACTACAGTTTTCATAAGCATATTCTATTCTGGTCACTTTTTCCTAGAGAACAACAAAATGATATCTATAGACAAAGACAAAAAAAATGAACACATATTTAATGCATTGATTATGTTAATTAAAAAGAATCAATTCTTTAATCACAAGAAATGTTCTAATGGAATAATCAAGTAAAAGAAATCACGATAATGCTATAGTATTTGAATACATTACATCATAAATAAATCTTGTAAATGGCCCTGATAAAGGGAAATAGACGATGAAATAATAATGTTCTCAAAACTAAAAGACACAAATATTTTGCAACTCTTTGCCATTTTTATAAGAGACAGAACGGTCAAAAATATTCTGGCATGTATTTTTTCTGGGAAATCTAGGAAATCAATTGTTCCATGAATTTTATTAGTTTTCGGAACTATATTCTACCGAACACATTTCAAGTTTCATCAATTACATGCCTGTTATTTTGTCTTACTTTGGTTTTGAAGATAATGCTTGAAATTTTCCATTTTTCTTTAATTTTTGAAACTGCTGTTTTGCTATTATCTTTTTCGTATAATTTGGATCTTAGTTCTGAAAAACTAAGACCCAAATCTTCGAAATCAATAAATTGCTAAATTTATGTTGTTTTCTATATTTTCAAATATAATTTCGTAAATGTTAGATATTTTGAAAAATATTACGTGCAGTTTAAAATCTTGATATAAGCCCTAAGATCCATAAACTTGGCCAAAACTAAAAAATAATAATTATGGGCTATTGAAAAAATCTCCATATTTTATTACTTGCTTTTCTAAGTAGAAGGCTCTCAGATAGAAGAATTTTGAACTTTATTTAAGTGCTGAAATAAATTCTCAAAAACTTTCTTCAATTTTCTTTAGAATGTCTATTTTATTATCAGTGATCCCATTTATTGGCACACAGAAACGACAAGTCCGTTGTTTTGAAATTTTATTGTTTGACTGACAAAGGAACGATGGTTTGTGTTAGCGCCATCTGGTGCACAAAGAAATTAAATGTTTACATTGAGTATACAGGGTCGGAACATGCCGCCCACCTTGAAATATTATTTCAAAGAAATAGGTTATATGCAAAATACATATACAAATAAAGATTAGTTATACAACATAAATGAACATGAATGAAAAAGTATATAACAAACACATAAATGAAGAAAGTTTTATAGGTTAATATACAATAGAAGTATAAAATTGTACATAGATAAGAAATGAAATTTTATTTAAATTGAAGCATGAAATTGGCATTACACAGGAAGTTGGCATAATTTTGTTATGTTTCTTTTGTATATACCATCTGATGTTTTAAGCGTTACTACCCTAACATTATTGTCAAGTCCAGGGTGCAATTGAATTATTCTACCCATTTTTCATTTTGTTGGGGGTAAATTGTCCTCTTTTAAAAGGCATAAATCATTTATTTGATAATTTTTAGTCGGCAGTAGCCATTTTGGCCTTTGTTGCAACCGTGTGAGATATTCTTTATGCCAACGTTTCCAAAACTGTTGCACCATTTTTTGAATATGCTGCCATTTTGAAAGAAAAGATATATTTGTATCGACGTAATTTGGTTCAGGAAGGCTTGTTAAAGCCCTACCAATAATAAAATGGCCAGGTGTTAAGGCTGATAAATCATTTGGATCGGTAGATAATGCAGTTAAAGGTCTAGAATTAAGACAAGCCTCTATTTGAGTTAGCAATGTTTCAAATTCTTCATAAGTTAGTTTTGTCTCCCCTATAACGCGTTTTAAATGAAATTTGGTAGACTTTATGCCAGCTTCCCATAGTCCACCCATGTGAGGTGCACCTGGAACATTTAAATGCCAATTAATACCATTTTCAGACATAAAATTGTTTACATTTTGATTATAATTTTTTGGAGTTCATAAGTTTCTCAATTTCCATGAGTTTGCGCTTTGCACCAATAAAGTTGGTACCGCAGTCACTGTATATATCACTACATTTACCTCTACGAGAAATAAATCTCTTAAGAGATGCAATGAACGCATCTGCAGATAAGTCGGTAACTAATTCTAGGTGTATAGCTCTTGTAGTAAAACAAACTAAAAGTGCTATATACCCTTTGTATGATTTAGAGCCTCTACCTTTACATGACTTAATTTGAAAAGGACCAGCATAATCTACTCCACATCGCAAGAATGCAGGAGCAGGAGAAATGCGAGAAGATGGTAAATCGCTCATCATTTGATTGGTTACAGAAGCTCTTATTCTACAACATTTTACACATTTTCTGATTACATGCCTAATTACGTTTCTAACGCCTACAATCCAATACTGTTTTACAATAGATGATTGAACAAGTTGTGAACCAGCATGCAAAAGATTTTCATGAAAATGTTTAACAATGAGATCAGTTAATATATGCTTTGTTGGCAGCAAAATAAGATGTTTCTGATCGTATACTAGATTTGCATGTCTCAAACGACCACCTACTCTAAGAATACCTGAATTATCAAGAAATGGATTTAGAGATAATATTTTACTATTACACGATAATGTTTTATTTTTTGTAATGCATTGATCTCATTATTAAACTCATTAGTTTGAACTATTTTTATTAACACATGCACAGCATTAGTTAATTCACAAGTTTGTAAAAATCCAGTTAATTTGTTCATAGGATTTCTGCAATTGTTCACAAATCTTAAACACAAAGCTGTTATACGTTTAAGTTTAGAAAAAGATGAATATTTACGAAAAATATCATTATCAGTAAAGGAATGTTTGTTTTCTGTGGTTGATTGTAAAGTACAATACCTTTCTTCTGGAACAGGATCACTAACTGATAGTTCAGGCTGCTTTATCTGAAAAGAAAGTGAATTATAAAGAAAATTTGGACCATTTAACCATAATGAAGAAAGTAGTTCAGAAGATGATGTGTCACGAGTAGCAAGATCAGCAGGATTAATGTCTCCACAAACATGATGCCATTGGGTAGGGGAAGAAAGAGTTTGTATTTTTGCCACTCTGTTGGCCACAAAGCATTTCCATCGGCTGGCAGAAGAACCAATCCAGGATAGAACGATTGTAGAATCTGTATAAAATTGAGCTTGGGAAATAGGTGTTTTCATAGCTTTGCAAGTGAAGTCCATCAATTTAGTTAACAGCAAAGCACCACATAATTCCAATCTCGGAAGTGAAACAGTTTTAAGTGGAGCAACCTTTGTCTTAGCTATTACTAGATGAACTTTAATTTCACTGGTACTTGAAACTGAGCGACAATAAATTGCCGCTGCATATGCCTTTTCTGAGGCATCACTGAAGCCATGTAGTTGAAATTGGTTATTTGAATCACAAAATAAGAATCTGGGGATTTGAATGTCTTTCACGAACAAAGGTTTTTCTGTAAGTTGCTTCCATTCATATGCTATGGCTGAAGGAATAGTATCGTCCCACTGCAATTGATTTTTCCAAAGTTTTTGAATTATTAATTTATACTGAATAGTAATTGGAGATAACCATCCAAGAGGATCAAATATTTTTGCAATTGTTGAGAGTAATGTCCGCTTAGTTAAGTTATCTTCAAGAGATGGTTGATTAGTTTTGAAGAAGAATACATCTAACTCAGGTTGCCAAAGTAGTCCCAATGTTTTCACAGTTTCATCATCGTCTAAGCTTAAAGAAGTGTTTGATAATCGTAAATCTGGATCAACTGAGTTCAAAAATTCTTTAGAATTTGAAATCCAATATTCTCAAGGGAAATTTGGCACTTGACAACATTTGTATTAATTGTTGGTGCAGTTCTATGGCTTGGGAAACTGAATTCGCTCCAGACATAAGATCATCAACATAAAAGTCCTCGAGAACTGCTTTAGAAGCTAATGGATACTTCTCTGTTTCTCCTTCTGCTAATTTTTGTAGACATTTTATAGCCAGGTATGGTGCTGAGGCGGTGCCATAAGCCAGTCTAGTTAATCGATAATCCTTCACTGCGTCATATTTTGATTTGTGCCAGACGATTCTTTGGAAATCTGAATCTTGTAAAACTACTTGTCGATACATTTTTTCAATATCTGCAGCAACCGCTATTTTATGCATCCTAAATTTAATAAGCAATGTAGTTAAATCAGACTGTATTTGCGGTCCCACCATGAGTATATCATTAAGAGAAACACCATTGGATGATTTAGCAGATCCATCAAACACTACCCGGAACTTGTCACCACTTTTGTTGGGAACCGGATGGTGTGGAAGATAAAAGCTAGATTTGGCTGGAACATTAACTTCACTTTCAGGAATTAATTCCATGTGTCCCAGTTTTATGTAGTCATCCATGAATTTATGATATTGTTCAAGTAGAGATTGATTTTTAGAAAAGCGACGTTCAATTTGTTGAAGACGGCGCAATGCAATGTCTCTAGATGATCCAAGCTCATTGTTTGAGTCATTAAATGGAAATTTGACTATGAATCTGCCTGTAGAATCACGAAAGAATATTTTTTCGAAGTGATTTTCACATGCGATTTCTTCCTTTGAATAAGGTTTTGTTTCAGAAACTTCTTCTAGTTGCCAAAATTTATCAAGTTGATACTCGATTGTGGTACAACTAGCGTGATCTGTAATTATTGTTTTTGAGATGTTGTTTGTTTTGCCTAAAACAACCCATCCGAAAATTGTCTCTAGTGCAATTAATGAATGTCCAGGAATAGTAATGCTTTTATTGATCATGATTTCTCCAAACACATCTGCACCTAGGAGAATGTCTATAGGACCAGGCTGCAAGCAAGTAATATCGGCCAATTGTATTTCTTTGAATGAAGTTAATGCTGAAGCATCAATTTTGAATCGAGGAAGGTCACAAGTGATTTTGGGTATAATTAATGCATCTACAGTGATATGTGTGTTTTTATAAAATAGAGATGATATTTGCAATGATACCGAACCTGAGACCTTACCTACATTTTGAGAACTAAGCCCATCAACATTAATGTTAACTCTATTACGTTTAAGTTGCAATAAATTTACACAACTTTCCCTAATAAATGAGCCTTGGCTGGCTGAATCGATAAGAATTCTGCATTTATGTAATGTACCATTAATGTCCTTAACATTAACAATTGCTGTTGGCAATAAAACTGTTTTTGTTACAGGTACAACTACATCATTGCTACTAATAGAAATTTCATCTGTTGTTTGTGTGTCAGTTTTTGTATCATGTGTATTTTTTGAACACAATAATGTATTATGCGGTTTCGAACATAATTTACACATGCTTGCGCGACATTTAGAAACAGGATGAGTTTTATTATCTTTTAAACAATTAGCGCATAAATGGTGTTTTTTAATTACATTCCATTTTTCTTTTACTGGAAGATCTAAAAAACTATCACAATGATATAATCGCGAATGAGAATCATTTCGACAATAAATGCATAAGTTAGAAACGATCTGAGATGAAAAAGAATATTTATTTTGTTTTTGATTTGCAATACTTTTCCCATCAAATTGACCTACTTTATCTTTTTGGCACTTCGCCAAAGACGAAAGCGCACACGATCTATTCAACATGAATGTTTTGAATTCAGCGAAAGAAGAAACTTTTTTGTTCGATTGTTCTAACGCCCATACTCTCAGTGTTTCATTATCAAGCTTACTCTTTAGAAGAAAAATAATAATTGTATCCCAATGCTCAACAGGCTGTTTCAGGATTTTCAATGTATCAATACATTGCTGTGTTGTATCAATTAATTTCCTCAAACCTGCTGCTGATTCATGTTTAAGAATAGGTTGAGAAATTAATTTATTTAATGCTGCGTTTATGATTTCTGTTTCGTTTTCGAAATGCTCAGTAAGCATATCCCAAGCTAATTTGAAATTCTCATCTGTAATTTGAATTGACTGTAATAATGTATATGCTTCTCCCTTAATGGAAAGTTTAAGGTATTGTAATTTTTGACCATTACTTAAACTATCATTATTACCAACACTCGATAAAAATAAATCACGAAAAGAAATCCAATCTATGTAATTAGAAGTGAAAACTGGTAATTCTATTCTAGGAAGTTTAACATTGTTGACATTAGTTAATTCTTTATGACAATCATTTTTAGAAAGTTTCCTTGATTCGTCTTTAAGAATAATTTTTAGATTATTTATTTTCGAAAGCAGTTCATGCATTTCGCTTTCAAATGTATCGAATTCTGAATCAGAACATGCATAAAGAATATCATTATTTAGTTTGTTTATTTCATTGTCTAAAGAATTTACGTTATTTTCATACACTTCAATAATAGAAAGAGAATTTGTTTGATTTTGTAAGCTATTTACTTGCGAAATTAAACGAGTTAGATTACCTTTTATGATCTTTTTGGTTTTAAGGAGGGTATCCATTTTGGTTTTGTGACCTTCACTCAATAAATCGTTTTGTTGTTGTTTTTGGATTCAACAGTCGTTGGCCGCTTCTTTTTATTCACCATAACAATTTTAAAGCTATTTTCATACTCCTGCAGTAGACGGACCATAATATTGGCACAGAGAAACGACACGTCCGTTGTTTTGAAATTTTATTGTTTGACTGACAAAGGAACGATGGTTTGTGTTAGCGCCATCTGGTGCACAAAGAAATTAAATGTTTACATTGAGTATACAGGGTCGGAACACCATTAATGTATTTAAAACTTCTCATTGTATTGAAATTATTAGGTTTTAATTTCATACATATGAATACTCTCTAAAAAAGTTCTAAACATGTATGCCTAAATTTGGTTATGGTCAAGATTTCAAATAAACATATTTCTGTTCAATAAAATTAGTTTGTCTATTTATGTACTTTTTGGGGTGATTATTTCTGTTTAGATAGATAGAGCCAAATATACTTCCTAGTAATTTTAAACCATGGTCAAATGATATGGTTAACTCCAATATTGGAATCGTTGTCTTCTTATTTCTCCAAAAATGTGGAGATATTAGGTATAAGGAACAGTTCGGTCGCATTTGAACACATGCATTCTTATACGCTGTTGTCAATCCTTAGCAAGAATTCGAATCCGATTGAAAACAGTTTGTGAAGAATGCTCTCTCTGATCTGTTTACGCCAGTAGGTGGCGCGGTAAGTCAGTGTGAAAAGAACCACCGACTAAGAAGGTCTTGTTATGACCAGTCTGCTACAAAAATGTTAATTGCTACAAAATGATTAATGCTACGTACAATATTGAAATTATGTTACATATGAGAAAAGTATTATTGTATTACGAATAAGTGTTATATAATTAATTATGCTACCAATTAAGTACATTGTGCTTTGGAAATATGTACATAGTTGTATATAAATTAAACGTTGTGATAAGTGAAATTTGCCTACTTCTTGATTGACGAATCCAAGTCATTTTTTCTTGTGCTACAAAATTGAGTGATTTTATTTACAGTTTAAACAGTTATATACAACTGAGGATTTATAATCACTTTTTCATAATTTAATACTTTTTTAAAATTTGTAAAACTGTCAGCAGGAATGAAGAAAAAGTGTCCTTAAGTCACTGTATGTTGTATGAGTTATAAAAAGAGAACAATGTGATGAAAGAAGGAAAACTTGTATGACGTGGTTAGGGAGAATAAGTAACAGTTTGAATATGCCAAAGAAATTTCAAAATTTTGTTAATGTGTTTTTTTTTTTTTTTTTTTTTGAGAGATAAATCCACATCACTCATACAAAAAGGTTTCAGATGTCAATAACGATGCGATGACATAATATGATCACGACAAATCCCAGGTTAACTTATACAGAAGAAGGCTTCAATTTTGAAATTTGTCATGCTAATGCCTTGTTGTTTTTTGAGTGCAATGTAAGTTTTATTTTTATTCTTTTTCGAAACATGAGAACGTTTCTCTTTTACTTCAGAAAAAAAGCAGAATTTTTTTCTTACATTGAATACATTAGTTTCTACGTAAATTTAATCTTTGATAGCCCTACTATAGCGAGAGCCTGACTAAGGCAGAGGAATAAGGGGCAGTTGTTCCTGGATTTTTCATCAGAAGGGCCCCTAAATCAAACAGAAAGTTTATTTTATGTTCATAATCGAATAGAATCGTAAGCTAAATGGAGTAGAAAGTTTGCTGATGTGAAGCAGAAGGGGACCCAAAGAAGTTTTTTTCCTCTTGGCTCCAATTAGACTAAGTCGAGCCCGGACTAGAGCAATAATTGTCGATTGAGCCAAGCATAGTAACCTCTATCTTCTAGATATAATATTCTCTACACAAGTCATTACATCCTTATAACTAAAATTATTTGTTAATTATTTATTTTATTTCAGACTTTTTAATTTTATACAATAAAAGTTTACAAAGATTGGAGGAAGTCCATTTAAGTCTATTACTTCAAAAACAAACAATAACAATAAAATCATTCATTTTATAATTCCTTTAAACTAATATAAGAATTTTTTTCCATAAAAAATAAAATATAAAAAATTGTATGCAAACTGAAAAATACATCTGTAATTAGAGCTTTTAAAACTTAGAATCCCTCAGGGGGTTTACCTTCTTAAGGTAAACACGGGTGTCACAATCCCGAGGTACCCCAGTGATCTGTCCTCCTCTTTCTTTTCTTCTCTTCTTTATCTTCTGCTTTTTCTTCCTCTTCTCCCTCAGTGTGGTTGCCTCGAAAGAGGTTGAGGGCTCCCCTTGAGTAGCTTTCGCCGCTCTGTTGCTATTAGCTACTCTTGGGGACTAAATCACCCACGTGTTTGCCGTGCGTGGAGACCCGTGTCCCTGGAAAGGAGGGTCCTGGTAATTGAGGCCCCCAGAGACCAACACATTACTTTGGCCTCTGCTTCAGGTAAACGGGAGGTGTGTTGTGGTCCTCAGCACATCAATCGGCTTTATGGATCAAGCGATCGGTACATCTACTGGGTGACTCGTTAAGGGTGGAGGCCACTTCAGGGATGTACTGTGAGCGTATAGGACCTGGCTAGCACTGGTGCAGCTGGTCTGCATCCCCTTGTTGGACTCGGTGGTGGGTGGTGCGGTCAGGTCCCGAAATTTTATAAATTCTATATGGAGAATACTGCTTTTTCTTATCTCCCACGGGAGCAAATTTTGAATAAAATTAATGCTAAATTTTTCATTATTAAAAGGAAAGAGAGCAACTTTTCAACTGTATCTCCTTTCCTAATATCAAAAGGAATATCGGGAGTTGTTGGAGAGGTGAAAAATATCCAAAAAATGCGCTCTGGTGATTTACTAGTGGAGGTTGCCTCAAATAATCAAGCAGCTATAATTGCAAACATGCAATATATAGCTAATTTGGAAGTGACTGTTATGCCTCATGGTAATCTTAATTTCTCACGTGGCGTCATCTCAGCTAGGGATTTGTTAAACACGCCGACGGCTGAGATTCTAGAAAATATGCAAGATCAGAAGGTCTGTGGCGTTAAACGCATTCTAGTCAGAAGAGATGACAAGTTAATTGAAACTAAACATCTCATTCTGACTTTTGCGACCCCAGACCTTCCGCAGTATGTCAAAGCTGCATATATGAATCTACCCGTCAGGCCGTACATTCCAAATCCACTGAGATGTTTTCAGTGCCAGCGATTTGGACATTCGAAGACAGCTTGCAGGGGCAAACTCACCTGCGCTCGATGCGCGGTGATTGGCCACGACAGTTCAACCTGTACAGCGAAGGAGAGGTGTGTCAACTGTAATGGTGATCACCCCTCCTACTCTCGAAATTGTCCACACTGGATACTAGAAAAAGAAATCGCCACTGTTAAGATTAACCAAAAGATATCATATCCTGAGGCAAGAAAACTAGTCACTTCACGAACACCACAAGCTGGACTCAGTTATGCAACCGCCGCTAGGAAAATTTGTAAATCCAGTAGCACACAGACGGATTCTGTTATAACCTCTTCAACATTACCCCAAAATTATATAAAGAAATCTAAAACCTCCGCTTCTAATATTACCAAGAAAAAAGCTCCTTTGGCGAAATCAAAAGCCAATAAGGCATATAAACTAAAATCATCAAGGGAGGGTTCCTCTAGACCCTCCATATCCACCCGTAAAGCCATGTCCCTGGAGGCTGATGCGGTTTGTTTACATCCCTCGGACGAGGATTTATCGCTCGAGGAGATGTCAGATGACATGCCTTCCAGCTCCGGGAAAGGAGCTTTTCAAATTGAACAATAACTTCCTTTGTTTCTTGGAACTGCCATGGTTTGCGTTCTCATCATGATGACATCAAGTCTATAATTTCAGCCTACAACCCCGCATGTGTTGCACTTCAGGAAACTTTCCTGAAGTCCCACAATAGTTTATCCATGCGTGGGTTTAAAAGCTATAGAAAAGACTGTGGTGATGATGGCTCAGTGTCTGGAGGTGTATGTATATTAACATCTAATACTTTTCCCAGCACTGTCCATCCATTGAATACTACGCTACAGGCTGTTGCAGTAAGAATTCATACTTCATGCTTATTAACAGTCTGTAGTTTATATTTACCACCACATGATGTCATCCGCCAAGAGGAACTCGATGCATTAATAGATCAGCTGCCAACACCATTTCTGCTGTTAGGTGACTTTAACGGCCATAATTCTTTGTGGGGAAGTGATGATACAAATTCTCGCGGTAGGCAGATAGAGCGGTTTATTTCAGACAATAGTCTCTGTCTGCTTAATACCGACGAGAAGACATATTTCCATGTACCCACAAGAACATTTCATTCTCTCGATCTAGCCATTAGTTCTCCCTCACTTCTGCCATTGTTAAATTTAAATGTAGGAAATGATCTGCATAATAGCGATCATTTTCCTCTCGTCATCTCCCAGACTGGAGGTAGTAGTGTAGAACAACGTCTACCTACTTACGTGTACAGTCGGGCAGATTGGACGTTATTTACACAATTGGCAGTTATTGATAACGAAATGGTTATGATCGAAAATATTGATGAAGCCGTATATAAAGTCACCGAAACAATTGTTAATGCAGCTGACGCATCAATACCTAAGAGTTCCCCTATACCACACAGGCGTTGCAAACCTTGGTGGAATGATGAATGTCAAAAAACCTATAAGAAACAGAGGAAGTTATGGGGGTTATTTCGGAGGTACCCCACAACGGAGAATCTTATCGCCTTTAAGAGAGCAAAAGCTTTAGCTCGCAGAACTCGTCGCCGAAGTCAGAAGGAATCCTGGTCTCGCTATGTATCCTCAATTACTTCTTCCACATCCAGTAAACAGTTATGGAGAAAAGTGAAAGCAGCCAATGGAATCTATAGAGAATGTTCAATTCCTATTTTGAAATCCGGAGCTGCCATATACTCTTCTCCTAAGGACATCGCTAACGTCCTTGGTGAAACCTTTGCTAGCGTCTCAAGCAACGACTCTTATAGTCCTTCGTTCTTAAGGACAAAGAGTCGTGCTGAGCGAACACAAATTCGTTTCAACCATGGACAAGCTTTGCCTTATAACTGTGAATTTCGGATGTTGGAATTGAAGAGAGCATTACAGCAGGCCAATAATACCAGTCCAGGACCTGATGGAATCAGCTATCAAATGCTTCGAAATTTAAGTCCAGATTCCCTATCGAACTTATTAATTTTGTTTAATAGGATCTGGACAGAAAACACATTTCCATCACCTTGGAGCGAAGCAATAGTGATTCCAATCCTTAAGGCTGGTAAGGATCCTTCTGTTCCTTCGAGTTATCGACCAATAGCTCTGACGAGTTGCTTATGTAAGACTCTCGAACGTATGGTCAACGCCCGTCTCGTATATGTCCTAGAAACAAATAAATGTATTCATATCAATCAGAGTGGCTTCCGTAAAGGAAGATCCACTCTTGATAACATCATATATTTGGAAACGCAGATCCGCAACGCCTTTGTGCGGAGGAATCATCTCGTTTCCATTTTCTTTGACATCGAGAAGGCATATGACCGTACATGGCGATACGGAATTCTCCGTACATTATATGATTTTGGCTTTAGGGGTAATCTTCCGATATTCCTAAAAAATTTTCTACGCTCCCGTTTTTTTAAAGTACGTATTGGAACTGCTTTTTCCAATACTTTTATTCAAGCCGAGGGTGTACCCCAAGGCTCTATTTTAAGTGTTACACTTTTTAACCTTTACATCAGTTGCATCCTACATCAAATCTCACCTCCTGTTTATGGCACGCTGTATGTTGATGACCTGCAAATATCATGTGAGGGTTCTAACATGCGTTTAATTGAGAGACAACTACAAACAACTGTCAACAAACTTGCTGCATGGTGTGCTGAGAATGGCCACACATTATCTCCGAGCAAGAGTAATTGTGTCCATTTCTGCAGGAAGACCAGCCTACACAATGATCCTACTATCTGTATTAACAATACACCTATCCCTGTTGTCAACGAGATAAAATTTTTAGGTATAACATTTGACCGAAAGTTGAATTTTCTTCCGCATGTTCTTCATTTGCGGAAGAAGTGCGAGCGATCGCTTAATATCCTCAAGGTGCTTTCTAATACATCTTGGGGTGCTGATCGCACGTCACTACTTCGTGTCTACAAATCAATAATTTTATCTCGTATTGACTATGGGTGTGTTGTGTATGGATCTGCTAGGTCTTCTGTTCTACGCAGACTGGATACAATACATCACTCTGCTTTGAGAATATGCTCAGGCGCATTCCGCACATCACCCGTCCAGAGTCTATATGCAATATGTCAACAATTGCCTTTAGACCTGAGACGAATGCAGCTGTCTCTCAATTATTATGCAAAAATCATGTCTGACCCTCATCATCCATTACGTTCCATGACTACTCCACCTGCACTAATGAGGCTGTATGACGCACGTTCATACAGCATTCAACCTTTTCTCACACGAACAAAATCTGCTCTTTTATTATCTGACCTATGTGGTGTCCGTTTTGACAAAATGGAGTATTTATCTCATCCACCTTGGTATGATCCACAGATTAAAATCATTAATCCTTTTGTTCGTTTTAGAAAATCAGACACAACAACTACTGTTTTCCAGCAGCTATATGCCTCACATCGCTGTCAGTATACTACGTACACACCAGTTTTCACAGATGGATCAAAATCTGCAGGACATGTTGGTTGTGCTGTAGTTATTGAGAACAAAACTCTAAGCTACAGCCTCCATCCATCCTGTTCCATCTTCTCTGCTGAAGCAACTGCTATACATCAAGCTCTTCAGCAGATGAATACAAGTTATACCTTTAAATACTGCGTGTACACTGACAGTTTGAGTGTGTTGGAGGCTTTGCGGAACAGTAGTTTTGACTGTCATCCCGTTGTGTCTAGAATTTTCCGAGCATTAGATTCCCTTGCTGGCAAGGGATATGAAATAATTTTCTGCTGGATCCCAAGTCATGTAGGTCTCGATGGTAATGAAAGGGCTGATGCAGCTGCTAAATCTGCATCTGGCCCATCTCTTCCATCCATTCCTTTGTTTGATGTGAGAAAATGTGTTAAAAAACTTACTCAAGATCTTTGGCAGGAGTCTTGGAACATGCAGGTCACTAATAAATTGCAGGCCATATTTCCATACATCACCTCATTAACAGTTTTACCGATACGAAGTGCTGATGTAAGATTAACTCGCCTTCGTATCGGACACACACGTTTCACACATAGACATTTGTTTCTAAATGAATTAAATCCATGGTGTGAAACGTGTGATGAACCATTCACTGTTTATCATATTTTAATTTCATGTCATGATTTTAACCAACAACGTTTACAATTTTTTAAAACTGATTTTATAACTTTATCTGATATAATAGGAGATCCACCCCATAAAAACCTATTTGCTTTCTTAAGGGCAATAGGTTACATACATTTTATTTAATTTGTATGTTGGATTTTAAAATTTTATACATATATTTGATATTCTTTCTTTATATTTTTTAAATTGATTTTAAAATAATGTATACACAGATTTTTGTTTTTTAAAATTTTAATGTTGCTTGGGTTTTTTAAAAAAAATAAATAAATAAGTAAGTAAAATTGAAATAAAAATAAAACTACAAAAAACTTTTCCTTGGCGCAGCATGTCCAATTTTGGACCTTGCGCCATAAAACCCAACCAACCAACCTTAAAACTTAGAAACTTAATTTCCTGATTTTAAATTCAAATATTTATTTACATCGACTTGCAAGATTTCCTATTCCTTATCAGCTCCTTGGCAGGCTGCAGAACTGAAAAATTATAAAGGATAATTTAGAGAACAAATATAACTCTTCCGCTTTTTTTCTTTCCAAATATTGACTTAAAATTAAAATTAAATTAAAAGATTCATCCTTAGAAATATATGTATTGTGTGTTAATTATCGAATTGTATTTCATAGAATATAGTTAAGAAAAATGAAAAATAATGAGCACAATGAGAAAAAAATAGATTAAATACATTATCAAATGTTTTTTTTTATTTCCTTGAAAAAAGCAGCAAATATAGTTTCTTGCAAATTAATCAGTTAGAAAATATTTTATTGCAAAATATTTCGTAAAAAAGACATTAAGAACTCGATTAATTATAATAATATTTTTTATATTAGCGACTTAAAAAATGCATGGGAAATAAAAATATTAACTATATTTGTATATTAATTGTTGAAAAAAATTTTAAAAATAAAATTAAAATGTTTCCCACACTTAGTATAATATAAATTTTATTTTCATTTTTTTTCCATTTATCAATCGAAATCAATAAGCATAACATTTTTCATATTACATATAATATTTTCTCAAAGTTTTGAATAAATTGTTTATGAACGGTGAACGATTCCTTAAAATACAGTTTACAAATGAAACTTTCACACAATGAAGAAGTTAACAATACGCATATGGATAACGTCATTATTAAATTTGTTAATTCACAATAACGCATGTATGAAATACAATAAATGCTTACCTTTTTACGTTAAACAGAATCATTCAAAACTACATAAATTTATACTATTGTAAAATAGAATTTTCAAATAAAAAGTTCGACATTGAATGAGAATAAAATTAAACCAAAGATAAGTAACGCAAATCGGCAAAAACAAAGTCAACCGCATCTTTATTAAAAGAGACGTATCGTTATTCTACATCTAAGAAAAATTTATGAGGTATCTGGAAAGAAGTTCAATCAACATTCTATAAGTCAAATTCTACAACATCTATTAAAATAACATTCAAGTTAAACAAAAAATATAAGTCTATAAGTCAAATATCATGAGGCCACTTTATTAAATAATTAAATTCAAAAGAATATATTATTTTTAGTATTAAAGAGATGTTGAAGAAGAAAACAACAAATTCGTATCAAAAACTATTTATTTTTGGGTATTTTATATATATACGCAGACATACATTCATATATATATATATATATATATATATATATATATATATATATATATATATATATATATATATATATATATATATATATATATATATAATATATATATATCATATATATATATATATATATATATATATATATATATATAGTTTATGCTCATTGAATGTGTTTTATAAAAATATTTAAAATATTTGTGAATACCAAATAAAAATTTTCTATTTCTATCCTTAATAAATGATAATTTTTTTTGAAATTGTTATTTTTCTGTTCACCATCTCTTTAATATTAATATTAAAATACCATAAATATACATATAAAACAAATTTTCATCCGACTAATTATCGAATAATTAATTTGGCGACAAATTAGTTATTAAATAATTTAATGGAGGAAAATTTTATTTTCATCGCTGAAAATATATGCACGCAAGTTTCTGGAATTACGTTTTATTAACTCTGATGCTTTATTTTAAATTAAAATGGTGAAAAAAAATTTTTTTTAATTTTTTTAGAATTACAAAAATTTCTATAAATACGAGAGTTTTCTTTACCTCCATATATTTCGTAATATATTTTCAAAAACGGCTTAACATGGGTAAATTTTTTCTTCATTTTGGAACGCTCAGAAATATTAATTTGTTTGACAGCAGAAGTAATTCTTATAATATTTCCTACGATATACTGTAGAATCTTTGCATGGAATTTATCAAAATCCTCCAGCTATTAACTCAATTTTGTAGTCACGAAACAAACTTTATAAAATATTTGTGACACATAGCTCACAGCATACATTCTTATATTTTATGAAAAACACAAAGAAATTATTTATTAACAAATGCAGAACACAAATTAAAATAGGGTTTTTTATTTATAAAAAATAAAATATTTCAAAAACAATATCAAGAAATACACAAAGAAATTATTTATTAACAAATGCAGAGCACAAATTAAAATAGGGTTATATTTATTTATAAAATATAAAATATTTCAAAAACAATATCGAGAACAATTTTAGGGGACATTTGTTACTTGTTTAACCAGTTTGCAACTATATTATTAATGCTCTGGCATTCAACTGAACAGTTCATGGGTTCGATTCTCAAGTTAGGTATAAATACTTTTGCTTCAAAATTCTTTTCTGTACGTAAGTATTGGTATAAATACGACTTATGTTTTAAAATTGACTGTTGAGCTACAAGCAGACTAGATCACATGTTTCTATCTGCAATAATTTTTCATAGATTGTAAATACTATTTTCATGTCGAAATAGGTGAAACTAGTATAATTCTTAAACATCACTGAGAAAGATGTACATTCAGTCATCATAGCTTCAGAATCTACTTCTCAATGTTAAGAATTTTGAGTATCGAATTTGGAACATAAGAAATGCATGCTCCTATTCCGGTATTATTGTGTTGTGGCAAGCAAGCCCCTGAGATGGACTCTACCAGTTAAATAGAAGAGCAGCTGGGTTGAATCTTCATGATTTTGAAGCAGGTGCTAAGCAGAAGAACCCACTATACTTGGCTGGCTACCTCCAAAGGTATCATTTCACTTGGAGGACATTGCGATCACTGTCAGGTTTAACATGACCCAGCTTCCATTAACGAATACGACGGATGTTCGGTTAAGCCAGGATTCGAACTCTTTACCTTTCCATGATGAGAACAACGGCCTAACCAACTAGGCCACAAGGGCATTAATTTTAATGTGTGCCTAACACCACAGAAGGTTTAAATGAATCATTTATATAAGCATTTTTTATCAGAAATTCGTTATATATGAAATGTCGATTTAATTTGCAGACATTGATAAAAAAAAGTTTATATTTTCTTTCGTTGGTTTTAATATTAAAAGTATTTCAATGAAATAAATATGAAAATAAATATTTTAAACTTTTTTTTCTTTATAGAAGAGGAGGGAAAATATAATTTCTATTCTTCGCGTCTTTCAGAAAAGAAATAGATCAAAAATATCTTTCAGAAAACATATTTGTGTAGTAATATACATTATTTGATGAAGCCCTAATTTACTGACTGAAATTTTTAATTTGTTTGAAAAAATCGTGATTTAAAATGTGCAAAGTTGAACTGTAGACTGTGATCTACATCATTTAATTATTTCTTAATTTTTAATCTAGCACTAGCACTTTTAATCTAGCTGAAGCAACTAATTATAATAATTTTCTAGTTATGAATAATAATAAAAAGTAGTATGAGGGCATACATCATTGGTACAATAGTTGCGATAACAACACCTAATAATTTTTTATTAAAACTATAGGTAAGAAATTATTGATGTAGTAATGCACAGATTTTTCGCGCCAAAATGAGGTGTGTGGGTGTTTGCTTAACCCCTCTTTCACCTTTATCATTTTTTTTTATTTTAAAATCTTTTATTTTCCCATTTTTTTTAAAGTTTAAGTAAACTTTTTAAGTGTTATTTACTTTATCGAATATAAAATCAACGTATTATTTAAGATTAAATTTGGTTGCAAAAATGAAATATTTTTATAATTTTATTTATATGAAAAAAGCTTTTTTTAAAAAAATAATTAAAATTTTTTTAAATATTTCAATAAGAAAATTATTTTTCATTATTTCTTATTGAAAGTTAAAGATAATTCATTGTTTTTTTTATTAAATGACATTCAATCGCAAAGTCATGAAAATTCAACAAGAGTAGAAATACAAAATCAAATTTATATAAAATAATAGAATATAGTTAAATTCAAAATAAATTTGAATTCTGAAATAGCATTAATAAAATTATTGTTTTTAAAATAGAAGCAAATAAAAAAGGCGTTTTAAAAAATTGTAAAAAAATTTTTTAATAAAATACAAATAACTTCTAAAATTAAATTATCTGCATGTTTCTTTTTATTTTTCTCTATATTATTCAAGAATTAGGTTAAAAATCTAGTGAAACAATTCTTTGAACTTTTTTAGCTCCTTAATTTCTAACATTAGTTATTTTTATAAATATTTCTCTCCAGCTTAACATAATTAAGTGTGCTTAAAAGAACGGCAGTGTCAAAATTGGTTTGCCAAATTTCGCTCTGGTGATTTTTCACTCAAAGATGAAAAACGCTCTGGTCATCCAGTTAAAATTGATGACGACCTAATCAAAACAATACTCGATTCGGATCAACACAGTACAACACGTGAGATTGCAAAGAAGCTTCATGTATCTCATACATGCATTTAAAATCACTTAAAACACTTTGACTATGTTCAAAAACTCGATACATGGGTTCCTCACGAACTGAAAGAAACGCATTTAACGCAACGCATTAACAGCTGCGATTTGCTAAAGAAACGTAATGAAAATGATCCATTTTTAAAATGACTGATAACTGGTGATGAAAACTGGGTTGTTTACAACAATTTCAAGCGGAAAAGATAGTGGAGCAGGCCAGGTGAACCAACTCAAACAAAATCAAAAGCTGATATTCATCAAAAGAAGGTTTTGTTATAAGTTTGGTGGGATTATAAAGGAATTGTCAACTTTGAACTCTTACTACCCAACCGAATGATCAATTCTGATGTCTACATTGAACAACTAACGAAATTAAACAATGCAGTTGAAGAAAAGCGGCCCTAATTGACAAATCGAAAAGGTGTTGTATTCCATCATGACAATGCAAGGCCACACACATCTTTGGTCACTCGGCAAAAATTATTGGAGCTTGGTTGTGATATTTTTCCACATCCACTATATAGTCCTGACCTTGCATCATCTGATTACTTTTTGTATCGATCTTTACAAAGCTCCTTGAATGGTAAAAATTTCAATTATACTGATGATGTCAAATCGTACCTGATTCAGTTTTTTGCTAATAAAAACCAAGTTTTATGAACGTGGAATTATGATGCTGCCTGAAAGATGGCAAAAAGGTCATTGATCAAAATGGGCAATATATTACAGAATAAAGTTATTTAGTTCCATGAAAAAATTGTCTTTGATTTTCTAAAAAAATCCGCAATTCCTTAGTTGCCAACCCAATACAAAATTATTTAAAGAGCCAGTTGATTGAAACAAATTCACAACTAAATTTTTGAAGATATATGTGATGTTTTCACGAACCTGCCGTCACCAGAATCGCTCAATAAAACAAAATACCTTCATTTTGGACGACACATTTATTTCACACATTGACATACATAACATTAATTATTAACACAAACATAAATTTAGACGTTTCTTTCCACATTACTAAAAGACACATATAATTTTCAAAAAAAACGTAAAAAGTAATTCGATGTGTAAAAAGTAAAACAAACACACGCACGTAATGTTCACCTAATTTTATAATTAAAAAAAGAAAAAAAACTAAAATCGAAACTTCATTTTGAAGAATGAAGCTTTGTAATTGCAATACAAAAATTCCAATCAAAAATGATTTACTTATTTTAATAAATTTTTTAAATGATATACTTATTTTAATAAATTTTTAAATATTACATTTTATGTTTCAAGAATTATTAATTCCTTTATGAAGCTCATTTATTATATTTGATTGAATAAAACAATTTTATATTTTATCTTATTAAAAAAATATTCAGTAAAAAAATGAAAGTATTAATCAACGAGTCAGAAACAATCAGGAATATCTGTTTTAAAAGCTTAAAAAGACGGTTTGAATTTCTTAGTAAATGGAATATCAATTTATGTGCTTTAATACCGTTTTTAAAATATTATTAATATGTCCATATATATTGCAATTTTCATAAATTCTATTTATTTATTTTTTCCACCGATTAAATATTTTCTATTTAAATGTTATTTTATGAAGTTGATTTATACTTCACGGTTTATCAAGCCAAATAAGCACCTGTATTGCATTCGGACGTTCAGTTCAATAGCTCGTGAGTTCAAATCCAATATCGGACATAAATGTTGATAAAAGTTGGAACTACCATAGGTTTATATCCTATTACCACTTATGTCCAAAAAGTAATATTTGAGTGTAAGTAAAATTATAGCAATGCCATCATTTCAGTATACATAGGCGATAATTTTATTGTCACTACAGATGTATGATTTGTATATTTATAATAGTCAATTACTATCTATAAAAAATTATAATTTTGTCATGTCACCACTCACATCTGTAGAAACACAAATAGACAAAAAATTTTATTCATATCAGAAGGCAAAGACAATATTTAAATCTTTAAAAATTGAATTTTCGGGCTTAATGATTTGAGATTGAGTTTAATGATATTTTTAATTGTAGTATATTTTTCAAAGTGTTCTGAGAAAATATCCTTTATTGGAACAGAATAAAGCATTATTTAATATTTGATTTCTGAAATAAATCTAAAGTCATTAGCAAGTGAATGAAAAATTTGTAACTAAGGATTCTGAAAACGTCACTTACGAACTCAATTTTAGAACATAACAGTCAATAACAAAATTTACTAAAATTTTACTAAAATTTGATTATTGAGAAATTATAATATTAATAATATTATGTTAATAATATAATATTTAAATAATAGAATTAATACAAAATATAATTTTTATTCAAAGTTGTTCTAAAACTTCCCTTTTTATACTTTCATTGTTTACACACAACTTATAAAATTGAAAAAAATAAGCCAATTTGAGTAATTTAAAAATAAATAATATTTTAATGTCCTGAAAGAGAATATAGAAATTGAATTTGAAAAATATAATCTAATTTCGTATTCATTATTCATTAAAGGTTTCCTTAAAATTAAGTTTATTTGTAAACTGTGTGATAATTCAACTTCTTTTTTATAATATTGCATAAAATGATGATGGATATTGCAAAAGATGACTAGATCAAGAAAAAGAGAATTATTGGGATGTTATTTCAATTATTTATTAAGATAAATAAAAGTATTTTAGTTTGATATGGATCCTAATTTTTTCTTTAATTTAAAATATTTTATATTTTTATTCCCAATCATAAATTTACAAAAATATTACGATTTTCCACTTTGTGAAAGTGTGCCAATTCCAAAATAAAAGACCTAAAGAGATTATTTTCTTTAAAATCAGAAAATTTTTATTTAAAATTTTATGAACTTTATTTTAAATAATAAATTGGCAAAACTATAAAGATTTTTCACTTTTCTAATGATTTAACAATGGTCTAATTTACACAATAAAAGAAGAATCGAAGAGATTTCTGTTTTAAAATTAATAAATTTCTATCAAAAGATTTAATATGATTCATTTACCTAAAAAGTACTCACTTTATATTTTCAATTCGTTAACTATTTCGATACATTTGTACCTTAAGATAAAAAAGCAGTATTTGCTTGATTTTATAATTTTATATTAAACATTATTTAAATAATTGGAAAGACTCCTCGGCAATCGTTTAATTAAGGGCTTCAAGATTTCTGAATTTCCTACTTCAACTAATTCAGAGAATTGGATTAGATGGATAATAACACTTGGAATTCAATCATTAGTTAAATTGCAGATTTAAATACTCGTTAAAAGATGTAAAGATAATTTATAAGACTCGCGTATATTAATGAATAAATATAGAAAACTCAGTTAATTCAACTCATTATCAACATAAATTCTCACTAAATCACAGAATTAGTAATGAAACAAATCTCGTCGTGCTTACGAGAAACGACCTCGCAATGTCGTGTGGTTAGGAGAGCATGTGAAAGGGAGGTGAGAGGCCCTCGAGAAATCCTCCCTTTCCGAATTCGACTGTTTTGGCAGTCGAATGGATTGAGAGACCGTAGGATTGAGCCCCTACATTGGTCCGACTTCTTGGAAGCGTGCAACCCACGGCATAGTTGGAGTAGGGCAGACTACATTATTGGAAGCCTTGCGAGTTACCCTGGACTGCAGCTTGGAAAGGGTGGCGGATCCGTGCCGGAGACGGCCCAGGCGGAACGCTGGAAGAAACCAATTAAATTTGGGAGCTGAGCCGAACACCGCTCAAACTTTATTTCTATTCATGGTGACAATTGTTAAGAATTCAAAATATAGCGTTAATTATATCAATATGTCTAGCAAATTAAAAGGTGCCAAAAGTCCTTCTAAGAAGGCGAAAAACGCACTTTTCAGTGCGACATTAGAAAGGTTGTGAGAAAATTTGAAATCGACACAAGTGTAGGTGGAAGCGCTAGTCGCCCACCTAACTGCAGAAAAGGGTGGTTCGCCAGCCAAGAGCCAGGCGACAGAAGAAAAGAGGCCAACCATGATCTCCGCAGGCTGCCAAACTGAAAAGCCAGTCGGCGATGACAAGGGGACGGAAAAAGAGGCCGCTCCTAATAACGACTGGAAGAAAGTTGAGAGGAAGAGAAAGAAAAAACCGGGCGTAGTGGTTCAACACCCGGAGAAAAAGGTACAAAACCTACAACGAAAGATAAAAGTTCAAAGACCCAGGCAGCACAAGGAAACCCGGGAAAGGGCCTTATCAGGTCTTACGCCGAGGTGGTTAAAAGCAAGGGGAAAAAGTGAATGCAGCACAGCGCTCTCTGTAGTGTACCCTAAGCCAGGGTGTGAATTGACATTGGAAGGTGTCAAAACTGAACTTAAAAAGCCGATTGACCTGAGAAAGCTCGGAGTCTCCGTCAAAGGGCTTAAGACTCTCAACAATAATGGAGTCGCTATCGTAATTAAAAGATAGAAAAGATCTGAGTACCATGAGGGAAAAGATCAATGAGGCCTTTAAAGAGAAAGTAGAAGCGAGGGAACCAACACGCCGGTTACCTAGAGTTTAAATATATGACCTCCCGTCCTTGAGGGCCTAAGATCACAGAATGAGATCCCGGAAGGCCTCATGAAAGTGGTCTTCAAATTAAACGAGAAGGGATCTGATAAGCACGGGTTGCTGGAAACGGCGCCGGAAGTGAATAAAGCTCTGATTAAGAAGGGCAAGGTCAGCTGCGGCTGGCAAAAACAATGGGTCAAGGAGTTCTTTAAACCCACAAGGTGTTTCAAGTGTTGTTGGTTTGGGCACCTTCAATCAAAATGCCCAGAGAAAGTGCAGACTTGTACGGTTTGCGCAGGCGAACACACCTTTAAGGAATGCGAGAAAAGGAGGCTCGCTGTGTCAACTGCATCAGGGCGAACGAAATGTTCAAACTGAAATTAGGAACAGGACACAAAGCAGTTGACTTACGCTGCCCTCAGTACAAGAGGGAGTGCGAGCGTATACGCACTCGCACAAACTATGGTTGATACGACCAACTGTTTAGAATAAAGCATTTTGCAGATTAATTTCGCAAGATCTAGGGCGGCAACTCTGGAGATATTAAAGGAGTTGGAACTGGGTTCGTCCGACATGCTTCTCCTGTAGGAGCCCTATTTGGTGGACGGCGAGATTGCAGTATTTCCAAATTCATGGTCGGTGGCTCACATCGTCGACGGAATGGCTGCAGTTGTCGTTACTAACATCAAACTCAGCGTCTGGATCAAACATGCTGATGCGTAGCGGTGGAAATCAAAGATTTGCACCAATCGCTACTGATAGTGTCGGTTTATGTTCCTCCGAGAGCAGACATTGGCGGTTTTTTAGAGACTCTCGAAAAGATCATACGATTCCACAAGAGAGTTCTCATAAGAAGAGACTTTAACACCAGGCATCAAATGTGGGATCCCGAGTGTTCGTCTGGAGTGGGAACTAAGCGAGGGGAAACTCTTGTGGAATTTCTCATTCGAAATGACCTCGTCATTTTAAACGTTGCTACGACCAGGCCGACCTTTGAAACTGTGAATGGAAGGAGCTGGATCGATCTGTCGGTGACGACGGATGATCTACAATCGTCCTTCTCATCATGGAAAGTAGTTGAAAATTGCGTTAGCAATCACAACTACATCTCCTTCAAGCTAGTACCAAAACTCATTAAGAGTAAAAATTCGGGTAAGATGAGACAATGGAAGTATCGCCTTCAAGAGATTGGGTGCAGACATTAGTTGAAAAGTATCCGAACTCAATGAAAAGATGTTAAAGGCTAAAGAAGGCAAAGACCTAGACGAAGTAGTGGAAGACATTACAAAGGTACTGCAGGAGATCAGCAATAGAAGATTTCGGCCTCGTACTAGCACGACCGCTAGAAAGCAGGTTCCATGGTGGGACGATGAGTTGACGACGTTACGGAGCAAAACGCGAGCGTTGAGGAGAAGGTATCAGAAATGTGCCGACTCAGATGAGCGCAAAGCTAGAAAAACGCTGTACAACAGATCTTCGGCCCAGTAAAAACGACTCATACTTGAGAAAAAGAAGTCAAACTGGAACAAATTCCGCCAAACCAGAATGCGATCCAATGTGGGGTTGTTGCCATAGAAAATTGCAGTTGGATACGCTGTTAAGAGCATACCACTGAGTAACGTCAAATCGCCTGACGGAACTCCGAGCAGCAGCGAGGAGGAAACCGTCAAAACTATAGTAGCTGGACTGTTCCCGGTGGATGATAAGGACCAAGAGAATAGCGAGCAAGAAGGCATGAGGAGGTTAGCGGACTGCTATTGCAGTAGAGGTAATGATCGGCCCTTCACGAAAGTGGAGATAAAGTCGGTAGTTAAATCCATGGCAAAGAAAAAGGCTACGGGACTCGACGAAATCCCTTTCATTTCGTCGAGTCCCGGCGCCTTTTCAGAAGGATTCAGAAGGCGAAAATTGAAGCGACCGCCTGTTTTCAGATGAGACGGAACCTCCATAAAGTCTGTGCAGGAGCTAAAATTCCTGGGTGTAAAGTATGATAGCGCACTCATCTTCAATTCCCATCTAAAGGAGGTGAGGCAAAATATTGTGAATGTCACAATGGCACTCCAACGGACGGCGAGATTCTTGTTCAGGCGTGAGGCTGGATTACTCAAACGCCTTTACAGGAGTGGAACCGAAAGAATGGCTTTTTTCAGCGTAGGGGCATGGGGACACAGATTGGACTGTAAAACCTTCTGTGCCCACCTACAAAGTGTGCAAAGACCGGCACTCGTGGCAATTACAAGATGCTACAGCACTGTTTCTACGGCTGCTGTACAAGTACTTGTGGGAGTCCTACCGCTATATATCAAAGCAGGCATAGAATATGCAAAGCTAATGGTATTGGTAGAACGCAGGCCACATTTCTTCAACGAGATTAACCTGCGGCCAGAAGATGTTGAGCAGAGGGTTTATATCTTAAAGTGTCACCCAGCAGCCAGAAGCAGTGTACCTTTCGATAGCGAAAGGCCGACTGGTGAGGGTCTGGAAATATTTACTGACGGATTAGGCATTGATGAAATAATAGGTTTAGGGTTCTCCATCTTCCACTTTGGGCAAGAGATTGTCAAACACGGTGCTAGATTCGGTGACGAAATTTCTGTCTTTCAGGCGGAAATATCGGCGCTGAGACTGGCACTAGAATGGCTCAAAGATAGACCGGGCAACAGCACTTGTCATATATACAGTGACTCGTTGTCCTCCCTTTACTAAGTGGCCAATACAAATACCGAAACATCTTGGTTAACAAGATAAAAGACTCTTACCGGAAATCTAATAACGATAGAAAGATATACCTGCACTATGTACGTTCTCATGCTGGTACTTTCGGAAACGAAAGGGCTGATGAACTGGCCAAAGAGGCTGCGAACTTACCAGAGCCAACGCTGGACTGTCACGTCCAAGGTCGCACCTTCTTAAGGTGCTGCATAAAGAAGCACTGCGTGTATGGCAGCAGAGATGGGAAAGCGAAGATGTTGATCGCCAGACCTTCAGATTCTTTGAAACAGTGTCCGAAAAAAGAACTTTCGGAAATGCTATCATAGCCCAAATAGCGACTGGACACGGACATGTTCCGGAATATCTTCATAAACGAGGGTATTCCGATTAGTGAGCTATGTCGCTCGTGCAATGTGGTGGGAGATTGCCTCCACTTCGTGCTGTCTTATACCAGGACCGTGGAAGAAAGGAGCTAAATGGTGTACGATAGCGAAAGCTTGAGTACTATCTTGACCGGCGCAATTGATCGATCTTGAAAAGGATCATGTCCATTGTGTCGGACGACATTCCAACGATGGAATACCAGCGTACCACCGACGATGGTCCAGTCGAGAACTGGGAGATTGAGGAATAGTATAGGAATTGACGGTAAGGTAACGTACAAATCGTTCACAAGGTGTACTGTTTGCCAACATAAGAGAGTGGGTGCCAGCGATACTTCTCGCCTCATCAAGGTATGATTCTATAGCGCATCTACCAAAGCAGGTGGTGGCTGTTAGATGGTAGATTTGAGTTTATTATCTTCGAGTTGCAAGGTATCAAAACTAGTTATAGAAGCCTCGGCTTCTGGCACAAAGCCTCGCAAACTCTATCCCCTTCTGTCTTTCATGCATATTTCGTTTGCGTGTATTTTTACTTATTTATTAATTTTTTATTATCAGATTTTTTATTCAATTTATTTATTTTATGTTTGAGAAGTTTTGATCGAAGTTATTATATATATTGGAGTATTTTTAAATAAAAGATAAATTAATGTTTAATTAATTTAAAATTAAACAGTATGGTTTAATTTAAATAAATTCGTAATGTAATTTCAGAATTTTATTGAAAATTTTACTTTGACAGATTTAGACCAATCGAAGAATTATTTTGGAGAGGAAAAGCAATTCAAAAATTTTTAGCTGCAATAATATTTCTGTATTCTAATTCTTAAGATTGAAGTTATATAATATTGTCTATTTATCACTAATTTACTTAAATACTGAACACATTATTCAATTTTATTTAGCGTTTATAGTTTAAATTTATATACATTACATTTTTCACAAACTATCTTTAAAGAGAGAACACAGTAGATAAATTTGATTAGACTTGAACAGTGGATATCAACCTATTTTAAAAGAAATATTAGTAAAAAATATAACTTCAGCTAAGTAACAAATATAGTTTAATCAAAATCCTTGGAATGTTTTTTAACGACTGTTATGGCTCTTTAATCCTCAGCATAGGTTTAAATTATAATTGATTATTTGGCATTAAACTATAAGTTATATAATCAAGTGAAATAACTTAATAAAATAAAAAACTATAAACCAAGAAATGAAGCTTTCTTACGGATATAGGTAACTTCCAATTTTAGAGCCGTGGGGATCTGGTTGGTTAGGGCGTTGTTCTCACTATCCGAAGGTTTCGGAAGTTCAAATCCCAGCTTAAATGAAGATCCATCATATTCGCTGAAAATGCCTGGGGCATGTTAAAACTGCACTTGGTAGCAATGTCCTCCAAGTGAAATGGTACATCTGGAGGTGGCAGACGAAGTATTGGATGGTCTTCTGCTTTGTCCCTGCTTCAAAATCACGAAGACTTCACACAACTGCTTTTATCTAACTGGTAGAGTCCAACTCAGGGCTAGGTATAGGAAAACATGCTGGTGCAACAACAACAACAACCTTTCAATTTTTCCATTTTAAATTTGTAAACTAAATATAGTAATATTTCTATATTTATCGAATTTCTGTTAAGATATTATTTAGTTAAACATCTAAATTCAGATATTATATTCAGATATTATTTAACTAAACGTCTAAATACATCGAAACCATACCTAAGGCATCATATCTCAATTATCCTCACATGTCTACATGTCTCCGACTATTAATATTTCATACAATCATCATAATATATTCCCAGAGTTCATAAAAAACAAATATTATATTGATGATGATTATATTCATATATAAGGATGAAGAGCTGCAGTAATAAAAGAAAGCAATCCCCACAAATATGGATTTAGATTTGGAATTTTTTTCGCTATTCGTAACATTCCAAAAGCTAAGCAATGAAAGGAAATGTTAATATAAATCTGCCAAAAGTACTTTCGACTTAAAGTATTGAGTCAGCACAAAAATAATTATGTCATTTTTTTATATATAAATAGGATAAAGTTTGAAATCAAATATATAGCCAAATTCATCCTTCAATGACTGGGATAATATTATTTTTTTAAAATTGTCAATATATCATGATGGGAGAGGACATTTGTCTACTAAATTACGTTTTAGCATCACAGGCAATTTAGAGGCAGGCAAACGATATCATGATTGTTAAAGGTTAATTGTTCTATGGTAAATTAGTTGTATAAACAATTTTTAACTGAGGGTCCTCTTTTTAAGGTCTGTCTAAAAGTTATTTATTCTGTAGATGATTGATATTTATTACTTAGATGGTGTCTTACAATGCTGTAACTTCATTTAAACTTAAATATATGTTTAATTCTAATATTAGTAGTTTATTTTATATCTAATGTTAAATTAGAAGACGATAGTAGTCAGAATAACAAAACAAACATTAAAACTAAGACAAAGAATAAAAATAACGTAAACTCAAATAACAAAACTGTGAAACCACAATAATTCTATAAATAATTTATCTTGTGTCGATTTCTCAAGTATCTTTCCCACAAGCGACACACAAACAGCCTCATTAATAAAAGTGAAAGTAAGATAAATGCGTATTCTAAATTAAAAATATTTTTAAATATTTTTTTAAAAATTAAAAATATTTTTTCTAAAAGAAGTATAATACTTTACGCATATTATTATCTATAGATGAGCCTAGATAAGTCTGCATGCGACGTCTTGTAAAATTCCCAATTGGATATTTAGAAATACACTATGGCATATTAGTTCTTATTTTTCGTCAATATTTTGATTTCATTGACCATATACTTTCAATTTGCAAATAATATCTATCTAATAACTGAACTTCTTTTTGGAAGTTTAAGTTATAGTCCAAATAAATTAGCGTGCCTGTTTTTCTGGCTTTAATTTTAATGAACCTGTACGTGTCGCAGTCAGGAGATCTATTGCAGATTTCAAGCTTTTCTTAAATGTTAATATATTTAATTACATTAGATCAGAACTCTGCCTTATTAAAGTCTATTGATCACATACATGATCAGTAAACTCTATAATAACTCAAATCATTTCAGTGATATTATAAGAGAACGAACATAATTTTGGAGTCTATATTGTTGCTTGAGGAAAGTAAACGCACTATTGAGAATTGGTTTGGTAACATAAATAAATATATACGAAGTCACTAATAATTTTAACATTCCATCGCCTCATAATTTTCAAATGCAATAATTTAAATGACAATGATTTCACTTTTGCTGTTACCTTTCTTTCCAGGCCTATGGTGTATCATTACAGATTTCAACAAATTCAATTAGTCAATTTTAAACTTGAATTGAAAAAACTTAACAAAATTTTTAAAATAAAATTTTCTTTTATACTTTTAAAACTAATAAAATGGAAAAAGGATTCGAGAAAAACAACTCGTTTATATAGTTGTTATTGAATAACGTTGTTGGATAGAACTGTTCCTGTTACTCGTTGCTCTGGCGATTGTTTGTTTACGGTTTATTTTGTACTAACATGTGTTTCCTGTTTGTATATCCACCCTACTAATCAAAAAATAAGTTTTATAAAAATAATCCTTGCTTTTGTCTTAATTAACAATTTCAAGAATCATAACTTATTCAACGATTTTATTTAATTCAGTATGTTTTGTTTTACTTTTATTACTGAGTTATTTATACCCTAATGCAAACAAGTTATTTTGACATTATTTTTAGATTTCAAGTATCTCTTAATTGCCATAAACAGTGTACAGCTCATGTTAATTAAAATGCGATTTAATGAAAAGGAAATTGCTAATGTAGCTTCTCAACCTGGCGATAAAGAAGGTAGATTGCACTATCGAAGTCCAGGATTTCGTGAAGGTAAATTGTGTTTTCAAATTTAAGCGCTTATTAATCTTCAACTAAATCGATGCTTAAAAGTTTCAGATGACTTCTAATTTATATAATTACATTATGAACTAATGTAATTAAATTAGAACGCATTAATTTTTATGATTCAAGTAATTATAAGCAAATAAGCGTTTTGGCGCCAAAAATTTTGTTACGAACCGAAATGTTGTATCAGAAAAAGAATTCTCCATGCTTAATAATATTTTTTGTGAAGAAATATAAGCTATTAAATTACAAATATTTAATGTGATGTGATAAATAGCTAAACATCTGAACAAATGAAATACTTTTTACTTCATATTAATATTTTCTGTGTGGACATTTTCTAGAGAATGAGTTATATTCATGTTAGTCATATGACTACGAACAAAAGTTAGAAAACGTTTATGCCTAAATTGATGACTATTGTCGTCTCTAATATAATTAATAAGTATTACATATATATTTTTATTTATTATATGAGTATTTTTTTCTTTTGAATAACATGAACTGCTGACATTAGGAAAATATTTATGGCTAAAATTTTTTTCTTTAAAAGAATTGCTTCAAATTGATTGATTGATTTTTTTACAAAATAAAATTTAAAAAAAACACATTTTTTACATAATCTTTAAAAACTTGAAAGTATTAGCATTATATTTTTTGGGACAAAGAACAAAATATTATGGTTTCTAATAGATAAAGTTAAAATTCACCTTTAAAATGCCCTTTTAATATAAACAGTAACAGAGTTTATATAATAACTGAAAAATTATTTGAATATTTAATCTGTTCTTACAAGCGTATCAAATTCCTGTTTTATTATTATTATTTTTTTTAAATCAAGAATATTAAATTTAAAGTTCATCATGTTCTATAATGTTTCTCTAGAAAATTGATTATTACAATTTCAAAAGAAAGTTAAAGTCTTTCTATTTATTATTGCATTTTTGATATATTGTAAAACCAGTTTTTGATGAAAAGAAAACTAATGTTAGACTGTATACTCTTTACTAATTAAGTGTACATGTTTTTGTATATAATATGTATGTATATAATGTGTATTTATAATGAATAACATATACAAATCATTGAATAATTATATCTGTGTGTGTGTATGTATGTATACATATATGTATATATATATATATATATTTTTTTACCATTAGTTTATAAGGAAAGATGGTTTAAACTCAAAGGAAATCTACTATTTTACTTTAGATTAAATGAGTATGGTGCTGTTTATGAAAAAGAAGTAAATATAATTTTTTATATATTTATTAGTAAATTCCTTAACAACAATTATTTAACAATAAATGGTTTAATTTGCTTATATTTATTTAGCCAGTTGGAGTACTAGTCATTGAGCAATGCAGAATTCAGTCGGAGTTATATGCAGAATTTCCAAATGCCTTTTCAATTAGTAAGTTGTTTTAAAACTATTTTTCAATTACTTTGAAAATATTTTAATTTGTTAATTAAAAAATGTGCACCATGTTTTAATAGTTTAAAAGCTGAATTGTCATTATATAGTTTAATAACACATTTACTTCAGAAAAAAATTCTCCTTTTTAAGAAATATTCATTGAGGATAAAACAAAAATTATTTCATTTCAAACAATTCTGTTTAAAATTATGTGTAACTTATAAAAAATTTTGAAGCTAAGCTAATGCAAATAATACTAAAGTGTCAAATCTTAGTTTACATTAATATAGTGTTTTACATGGATAGGATGTTAATTATATATTATAAATGAATAATATCGATGCAATTTTTATTAGAAATTTTAAAATGTCTGGACAATATATGATAATATTAGTGAAAAATTTGCTCATTATGAACTTGATCTATTGAATAACTTAGAATTTTCCTTATAATTACAGAAATTTCTTTTCTGTAATGTAGGTTCTTTGTTGAAATTATAATTTAAAACTACACTTAGCATTTCTTTCCTAATTTTTTTGAAATTACTTCTAGTAAGTTAAGTTAAATTTCCAGATTAGATTTCTAAGTTAAAACATCAAAAACTAATTTTTAACTGAGTAAACATCTTAACAATAGTTTTCAAGTAATTTTAAATGCATTAAAAAATTATGTATATTATTGAATAGTAAAATATAATTAATAAATTATAGTTAATTATATATTTATCAAGCATTCAATGTTGATATATTATGAAACAGTATCTATTAAATTGTGGAAAACTTAAAACCAAGCAAATATTGATTCAATTATTTTTCAGTGATTTAAAACTATTAAATTTTTTTTTGTCATATATTATCAAAAGGTAAAATATTCCAATCATGATTTGTATGATTTTTAGACTTAAAATTTTATTATCTACACTTTTTTCCGGTTATTATTTTGGTAAATACAGACCTGCCAACTTTTACGCATCGTGCGTAAATTTTACGCAAGTTGCACAGGGTTTACGCTTTTACTGATAGCATGAATTATTTTACGCGTTTCGGTTCTTCTAAACAAAGTTTAAAAAGAAAATTTTTTTTATATCTTAGCACATAATGGCGATATTTTCCGTTAGCCATGATGAGAAGCGGAAATTAGCACCCCATTCAACCCATCTGTGGGAAGAGAGAAAAAACTTCCCGGACTGTGTGGTTGCAGAGGCTCCGAAAATGCACATGTCAAACCCTTTTTCTATTGGGGGGGGAGGAGTGGAGATGGCCTCCAGCTTGAAAAACTATAGATGGGGAAAAAAATGGTAGAGTTATAATTTTTTTCTTTAGTCACACGGATTAAAACTGAAAAGTTTTACTGAAATACTTTTCTGAAAGTTGGCAGGTATGTAAATATAATAAATTACAAAATGTTGGAAATTATAAATTTATTAATAATAGATATCTACTCTTGTCATTCATTACATTCATAAACATTGAAAGAATTTTTGTGTTTCTATATCTAAATCATCCATTAATTCTTTGTAAAGGTGGGTATTCAATCCCAGACACAGTTGTGAACAGTGGAATGTGTATTTATTTCTGATTTCTTTATGTTGGCATTTTCTTGGTTAACCCTTGTCTGGTGAGAAAATTTATGGAAAAATCCTCCTAGAAGGCAATGTTCATTGAATATGTACATTTTTTACTTCAGCTCTTAGTTAGGTTGCCCAATCAAAAATTATCAGTTTCCATTTCAAATTTTTTCCATAACTGGTTAATAATTTTATTTTGTTATTTTTTAAAATTGTGAAAATTTTGTGTGAAAGATTTAATAAAATTAAGTAAGAAGCTTAATAATTGCATATGAATTAAGGCTTTTAGTTTTATTTTAAGGAAATATAAATTTTTATATTAACAAGTGGCAGTAAAATTGATTAATTAATTTTATTAATAATATATCAAAAAGAAGTAATCTAAAAATTATATTCATCCAGAATGAGACATATTTTCAATTAAACAAGCTGAAGTGTCCTATTTCTGATGACTAAAAATTGACCTTACAGTGAGAAAATATTGTTTGTTGATCAGGTTTAGGGAGCCACATAAAATAACAAAGGTATAAGAATCAAGCATCTTTATTTAATTCATTTTAGTATTCAGTGGAAAATACCCTAATAAAAGATTATAATGAATTGAATTTTTTATGTAATTATTGTCAAAAACTACATTTCAATTCACATTCAAAATTACTTGCATTTCAAAAAAACAATGATGTTTTTCATAATTACTCTAAACAATTATTCTGAACATAAAATTTACTTCATATTAAATCTGACATTATGATTTTAGTATTGTTTATATTGTAGGAAGTGCTTAAAATATTGAAATTTCTAGTTTGCTTAGATTTACAGACTGAAAAATTTCAAGTGTTGATTGTATAATGAACTGTTCATAATAATTTTTTTGTAATTACTAAAGTTATGTATAAATATTTATGTAAATAATATATATAAAAAAATTTAAAAGCTTCTGCATATTTTATAATTAAGAAATTATAAATTAATGAGTTACATTCAAATGCAAATTTATAAATGAGTGTAAAATATTTTCCATAATTGCTGGAATAAATATCATTCTTTTAGCACAAAATTAAATTGTTTAGTTCGTTTAAGTGCAATGAAAATATTATTCAATAAATATAGTCACTAATATATCTATTAATACATTATTTTCAGTTTCCATGTTGTTAATCTATAGCTTAATAAATATTATTAAATTAAATATTTGTGGTTATATCTTTCTTAAAGAATTGAACTATATTGAATTAAATTTTTTTGTTTTTATTTTTCTTAATTAAATTAACCTACATTGTATGCAAGAAGAAAGAATATTGAAAATTTTTAATTCTATAAGAATGAAAATATTTATTGAAGTCAAAACATTTATTCTGTAAAGAATTTTTTTTTAAAATATTTATTTTAGATACTGTTTTCTGTAATTAAAAGTAAATAATTTTGATTTTCATTATATTTAAATTCTGAATAGCATCAATATTTTAACATTTTATCTACTAACATTATTTATTTGTTCTTTTGTGTAATTATTTATCTGAAGCAAATTATTTTTTTTGAAAATGTTATAAAATAAAAACTTATTAAAAGATCCAACTTATGCAGCTATAATAATATGTTACAGCCATTAATGCTTTCGTTTATAATGTTGTAATGTAATAGACTGATTAATTTTAAATTGATTTTGGTCCTTTACATACTATTAGCATTATTTGATAGAAAAATTGAGTAATATTTTAAAAGGCAAACAGAATCTAACAGATTTTGTACATTGTTGATTTGTTCTAATTAATTATTATTGAAAGTACTTTTTGGATAAAGTGTTGGAAGAATGTTATATAATTATATTTGCTAATATCTTCATAAAAATGTTTTTTAGTTTTAGTGCTTTTTGTATCTCATTTTTTTTCTGTATTATTGAAGTTTTTTTTATTGTTTTACATAATAAAAAAATTTTAATAATACGTTCAAGTATGTTTCACATATAAATATGTTATTAATTTAAGTATGGACTATTTGTTTATAAATTATAGCTTTTGTAAATGATCATGAAAAACGACACTTTTTTGGTTGTGCTTCACAGAAACAGGTTGAAGAATGGACTAGTTGTCTAAAGCTCTGCAGGTTAGAATATTCTATTCTTAGATTATTTTAATTACAAAATGCAGCTTATAAATACAAAAAAAGTCTTTTCAAATAATGGGAACTTTGAACTTCAGTTGAAATTGAGAAACTGATTTAGAAATTGTTTATTATTCTTTTGCTATATTAATTTTTTTTCTGAATCAAGTAATGTATGCTATTAAATGATGTAGATGTTCTTTATGAATCTTTTTTTAAATTTTCTTTTTTATGGATTAATGATAACTTATATCATTAGTATGAATTATAGCAAATTGGTATATTCAAACATTTATGAAACTTATGAGAGCATTTTGATTATTTCAAGAATATAGTTTAAAAGCAACATTACAAATTAATATTGTAAAGTACTATATTTTATCCAAACATGTTATATAAAATTGTCTTTACTTAACAAAGAGTATTCTTTGAATATTAATTTTGGGTGCAATAAATGGAAATTCTGTACATCATTTTTAATAAAGCATCAGAAACAGAAATAGTAAATGAAATCAAATGCAAGGAAATTAGTTCACATAATTATTTAGATAAGTCATTATTTTAAATAATTTACATCCATGATTATTCATTTATTAATAATTCTGTATTTCTTTTTGAAATTTCCAAAAAAATATTGTAATTCTAATATAGCTTTTATGCAGGAATTTTATATAGATAGATATAAACAATTTTTTAATTTTAAAATTCATAAAATTTAATTTCTTTTAAATTACGGTTTCATATTTGGATTAAAATCAGTTATTTTTATGTAAAATTTTTGACATCAATAATATAATTGTCAATAATCAATAATATAATGAATTTATAAAAGGAATTTATGAGAGAAATTAATAAGTTCTAATGAAATAAGTGTAGTTTGGAACTTGTTAGTAAGATTATAAAAAATGTCTTTAAATTTTTTGAAATAGGTTAATTAGGATTAGCAGAAAAACCAATTCATATAATCATTTAGAAAGTCCAAATAATATGCTTTTTCAAATTTATAATAAATACATAATTATTGTTAAATCCAATTCCATGTAGATTTTGGTTGTAAATATACTATTGGAGATGAAAAGCTCTCTGCTGTCAAATGTATTTTAATTTCATATCTTTTGGATAGTAAACACTTTTCAATGAATTAGACATAGAATCATTGTTTTGTGATAGTTTATATTAGTATAACATCCATAAAAATGAGTTTTACATGATGATTTTTTTATGATTTCTTTATAAAAAAATTTTTCTATATGAAATCTGTTTTGAGTATGCATGTATGAATGTCAAAAATTTTGTAAAAATAGAATTATATAAATATTTGAATGATGTATTTTAAATAAAATATCACGGAAAAGTGTTTCTTCTTATTGTAATTTTTAATCAGTTTGCATACCACTTTATTTAATTGTACCGTGTAAATTTGATTGTAAAAATTTAAATTATTTAGATACATATATTTTAACTTTTCATTTTCTTAATATTTTAAGATTTATTTAAAGAAAATGGTGAATCTCAGTATAAATTTATTATCCTGTTTGGCTATTTTATTGAATCAAAAAATTTGTACTTTGTCTTATTTTCATTATACCTTATTGAATTCAAAATCTAACAACTTTTATGAAAGCTGTTGCTTTAAAAAAGAAACAAAATATTAGCTTATGTTTGAAATATCTGGATAATGAAATTCATACTGTATGATAGCAGTCATTTTAATCTCAGATTGAACCATCACCATTAGAAATGATGTAAAATATACGTTGACCAGATTTCTTTTTCACATTATTATGGATACTATAATTTACACTATGAATAAAATAATAAAAATAATAATTTGGTTTTAATGTTTTCCTATATCGATAGCTAGTTATGCTAAGTTTGTAGAAAGTAGATGAATTACTTGAGATGTTCTGAATTTATAAATATTTAACAATTTTAAATTTATCTTAAGTTTCATGGTTTTTCAATTTACTCTTTTCACTAAAAAAGTACTGAATCCATCTATGCATTTATTTTGAAAATTAATATAAAACTAATTGTTTTAACTAAAATGCATTAAAATATCTGTGACTATATTCTGAAAATTTACATTTTGTAGGAATTTTATGAAATGTAATTAATAACTGATTTATTGATTAAATTCATACTTTACTGTTATCTTAAAATATCAGTTTAATCATTCTTTAAATTTTTAACTTTATTTCTGTGTACTTTTTAGTTATGAATACCAAAGATCTAAATTGAAAGAGCTTCAAGAGACACTTATGAAAAGAACTGGAAGGGTAGGATTTTATTAATGATTTGTCTTAATTTGTTTTTTAATTTAGTGATATCTTTAACTTACTTTACAAACTTAACAAGATAAGTTTATTTTGTTAAATATTGCCAATTATTCTATGGAGCTATTAATGTTATTTATAAATTTGAATTCAATCATTTATGTAAATTAAAAATTAATAAACATCTCAATGTCTGAGTTGATATATCTTTTTAAGCTCCTGAAAATTGATAATTTAAAACTAGACTACATAACAAATGTAGATTTTGACGAGGAAATGTAAAATAGATAGTTGCTAACTAGCATGATTTGGCCAAATGATAATTTTTTGTAAAAAGTTATCATATAGTAAAATTCAATGAATTCATAGTATTGTCAAATAAGTCTAAAACTGAAAATATTCTCTTTAAATTCTAGATACTTAGCAATTATAAGATATGAGCTGCATGTAAAGTTTTTAGAAAGAGAAAAACTTTTTATACTGTGTAATATATTTCTTAAAAATTATTTTGATTTTTTTTATATTCATCTAGGTAGCAATTTACATGATTCTTAAAATCAATTTCCTTCTAGATTTAATATAGTTTGATTCAATCTATGATGACTACTGAATAATTGACTTAGTTTAATCAATATTAATAAAAGATATTTAAAGTAAATATTTCATATTAAAAATGAATAAGTGTTTTTGACAGTTGGAAACTCAATCCATTCACATTTGTGGCTTCTCAAATCCTGAAGTTCCATTTCCATAGAAATTATATAAATTTTATCATGAAAAGTTTTTACATATTAAGTCTTCATTAAAGAAATTGCAGTTGATGCATGATTGTGATTTGGGAGTTTCATTTAAAAATATTTGTATAATAATAAAAAATCTAATGTTATTACAATTTTCTGTATTTTAATTAGAATAATGAGTTAATAACATATTTATAGTTATGAAACTATCTGCTTAGTTTTACTGAAGAAAATAGTTCATTAATTTTAAAAAATATTCATTTCATTAATATTATACTGTAAATATTTTCTTTAATGATTAGGGTTCATTAATATTAATCATTAAAGAAGATATTTAGTTAATGAAAATTTTTAATAAAAGCCACTAATAATCATTTACATAATTCAATATGAAAAATGTTCAGCAATCTTAAATATTCGATTACTTTCTCTAATTTTCTGTGGTGTGTATAAAGTGTACTTTTAGTTTTTTTAAACAAATAGAAAAATGCTTAAGCTATGTTTATCTTTTCTCTAAGTATTATATTTTATTAATTTTAAAATTATTTACTTAAAGTGTGTATCTCATTTCTTGATACTTTTTACCTCATTACTTTTTGTAGTTAAATTATTGATTTAAGTTTGTACAAGTTTTTTTTTGTTTATTATAGTATAGATTTATATTATTAAAAAATATTTTCATTTTCAACAAAAATTTTATTGTAAATGTTTCCTATATTGATGTAAGGGGTCTAAAAATTGTAAGCTTTTAAAAATTTTTAAATAAAGATCAAATTTACTTGAATTATAATTAACTTTGGTAGTAGTTAAAAATTAATAGTGTCCATTGTAATATTATTTAAATAGAAATATTTCATGTGTAAATTCTTGTATTACAAAGTACATAAATTTCTTTTGTCACTATCAAATGCATTTAAAATTAACATATCATATTTTCAAATTATTTCATTGCCTCATAGAAGAGAATTGTAAAATGATTTAATTCATAATTTTAAAATTTTAAATCATGGAAAAATGTTCAAAATTTTATTAAAAACTATTTTTTTCTATTAAACTGATATGAAACAGATTATTTTTATTTTAATATATTAATTTACTCTTTAATTTACCTTCAAATTGTGGCTAAGCCTATCATTTAAATCACATTAAAAACATAATAGTTATCTTTTTTATGTGATAATATGCAAAAATATATTTACTTTTTGTAGTATGAAATATGATTTTGTAGTATGAAATATGATTTTTTAAGTATGAATTATGATTTTGTTTATCAAAGTAGATAAACAGTGAATAAAGAGAACCACATATTATATGTAAAAAGTTAAAATGTTCTATGTAATCTTCAAATATCTTTGATAAATTCTGTTAAAAAAACAGAGAAATAACAAATTAAAAACAAGCCAGTTTTATTATGGCTCTTCAGAGAAACAAAAATTAGTATAATAATGTATTAAAATATGATACTGTTGAAAATAATGAGAGATCAATCTGAAATATGCTTAATATGTGATTTATTTTTACAATTTTTTTTCAACTATTTAAACAGATGAGGGAAAAACATTTTTCTTTATTTAATAGTAATGATATGAAAAAGGAAATCATTCAAATTGAAACTTTATGTACATAAAAATTGCATTATACTTATCTTGCATTTTTATCATCTGAATTTCCTTAAATATTTTGATTTTATCGTAATTTGTTTTTATTCATCTTTGAACTTCACAATAAATCAATATATAGAAAGGAATCACATAAATAAACTTAAAAAAAAAGAGTTTCAAATGATTAGATAACATTTTAAATAGCTTATCTCCAGTATGAGTAGAATCCTAAGAATAATTAAAATAAAAAGCTTCAAGATAATTATTAGAAACCAGGTTCATATTGTAAAATATTTTCTATTATCATAGAAAATAGTGTTTATCTTTTTGCACAAATTTATTACTAATGAATGCACAGGTATTGGGGGATGAATGCGATTGTTTTGACTTTCACAAAAAATTTAATTGCTTTAATTTTCTGAAAAATTTCGAAATCTTTATTTGAATCCATTATTTACATTGTGATCTTCTATTTTATATTATTTATAAATGTTCTTAATTTCATTTTTTGTTCTCTATATTTTACTCTGTATAATGTATTTCTGTGTATTATTAGCTGTCATAGCATGCAAAACATACAAAGTAATTTTTTTAAATCGTATCAACAAAATCTACTGGATTGTTCAGAAAATAATTTTGTTTCTTTTTGGGAAAATGTAAGACAATTTTTATAATGAATAAAAATTTTATTAAACTATATATTGACCATTCTGGTCCAATAACTTTTGCCATCTTTCTCGTAGTAGCATGGTTCTACGCTCATAAAATGTTTGCTCTTTGCCTGCAAAAAACTGATCTTGGTGATTTTTGACCGCTTCATTTGAAGTAAAGGTTTTACCATCCAAAACATTTGGCAGTGACCAGAACAAATAATTATCCGAAGGCACCAGATCTGGAGAATATGGTGGGTGCTGCAGTGCATCTCTTTGAAGCTATAAATGCTTTTGTGGTGAGTGACCAAACTTGTATGAGGTCTCTCATCTTAGTGGAACACTACGTCTTTTCTGTAGATTAATTCTGGCCTTTCTTGTTGAAGTGCTCCATGCTGTTTGTTCAGCTGACAGTAGACCTCCTAAATAATTATTGTGTTATCTGGTAAAAGCTAAAAAAAAAAAAGATTCCTTTAAAATCCCATCAAACTGACATCATCACCTTTTTTTGAAGATTTTTATTGGCTTTTGAAATGCTTTGAGCTTGTTCTTTTTTGTACCATAATCTCTCGCATTTGACATTGTTATATACAACCCATTTTTTGTCCCCTGTAATGATGTGCTTCAAAAATGGATGATTTTTTTTTACATTTGTGAAGCAAGTCACAGAAGTTAACACAACAAGACAAATTTCTCTCCCTAAGAACATGGGAAACACATATATCAACCTTCGAGGTTAAACCTAGGTCTTTCAAGTGGTCATAAATAGTTGAATTCGATAAATTTAACCACTCGCTGGTCTCGTGTGTTATTATTTGTCAATTTGCATAACTAATGCCTTTATTGTGTCTTTATCAGCTTCAACTGGCCTTCCGGAATGGGGTGTATCTTTGACATCAAAATTGCCAGATCAAAATTTTGCCAACCAGTTCTAACACTGGCGTACTGTCAACACATCTTTGCCATACATATCAGTTCATTTCTTTCTGGCTTGAGCAGCATTTTGATCTTTTCCATAGTAATAAAGTAAAATATGCCAAAAATGCTGTTTATTGCTCTCCATATTTAAAAGGGCATCAACAAAAAACTACTGTGTAGAATTAATTGAACTTTTTTACATGCAAGCCTTGCTATATCAGCTCTCAAATCATATAATGATTATGCGGCTTAATTGTGAAGCTGGGTTTGAAGAAATGCAATTAATTACTCAGTCAGGAAAAAGCTACATTACTTACCGAACAACCCAATACAAAATTTTGATAATGATAAATGAAAAATCTTGCTGAGTCTGAAAATTGTTATCAAGTTCTCAAAAGTTCATAACTTGCAACTGACACAAAAAATTCCAAATAGAAATTTTATTATCGTGCAAGTTTTGTGCATTCATCCCTGTTTTTTTAATTGATCATTTAATTTTTGAATATCATTTTTTAATTAGTATGTAATGCAAGTTTTAAGTAATGACTCTAATAATGTATTTTTTAATGCAGAAAAAAGAGAAATTTTTCATTGCTTTCGCTAATGATTAAACTATATATGAGAAAAATGTATAGAAACCAATTTGGGAGTTTTTATTTTCTAGTGACCAAGTAGATTTATGTTATTACAAATACAGGGTGATCATAATTAAACTGCAAATTTAAAAACGCTGTAAAAAAAAGAACCACTGGTCAGAGAAAGACCTGAAATTTCACAAGAATGTACTTCAAGCAGGGGGATTTTGTTTGGCGTGTGAAAAAAATTAGGAAAAAAATGGCCAATAGATGGTGCTGCACAGGCGGCTGTAGGTTAATTACATGAATTCTGACATGAACGATAATCAAATGTGGCTGTAAGCTGAACGTTAAACCAGTTGTGCTGTTGTAAGTCAGGCAGATGTTGTGGCACTCTTGGTGTAAAGCCTATTCAGAGCGACAAGGTGATGCCACATTGAATAGGAAAAAATCGGTTTTTAATTGCCCTGCGGCCAAAACCGTAGAAAAAGCCAACAATAATTCGGTTTTTAATTGTCCTTAGTCTTCTTCAAGAAATTTTCAATATGGTGTCCACCATTTTCTATTAGGAGGTGTAAACGTAAAACGGTATTTTCCACAGCAGCTTGGAGTGTATCAGTGCTGATGTTGTTAATGTGCTGAGTAATGCGGCATTTCAAATCCGCCAAGGTGTCTAGTGGAGCACTGTACACAACATTTATCAGATATCTCCTGAGCCAAAAGTCACAGGGAGTGATGTCCGGCCAGGGATTTGGAAAATGTCGGCTGATAATACGGTCATCTCCGAAATGGCGTTGCATCACCATCGACAATAAACGAGAATTCAAGCTACTCAGCACTTTATACAAGACGTTAATTTGCATATAACCACCTGTGCAGCGCCATCTATAGGCCACTTTTTTTTCCTAATTTTTTTCACCATGCCAAACAAAATCCCCTTGTTTGAAGTACATTCTGGTGAAATTTCAGGTCTTTCTGACGAGTGGTTCTTTTTTTTACAGCGTTTTTAAATTTGCAGTTTAATTATGATCACCCTGTATATGTGTTGTTTTTCCAAAATTTATTAAAGAACACCATCTTTTTATTTTATTTATTATTATTATTTTGCTTTTAAATGCAAGATCTAAAGATTTTTTTTAAATAGGATTTTTTGTATGGCAGTTTTATTTTAATTAAAATAAAATAGTTGTTTTCTTTTCTTGGAATATTAATCATTATCTATTGAAAGTTATGTATTATTTTTGGAATTTTATTTTGAATCTAGTCTTTTTATTAGGATCCACTTTCTACATTTTCTTCTAACCAATGTGAAAAAATTATTGAAGAAAATGACTGCGACAAATATTTTGATAGAGTGCACCTATTTTCAAAAAATTCCTCAGGTAAAAATATTTTTATTTTGTGACTGTAAGGAAATATCTTTTTTTCTGCTATTTTATGTTTTTTGTATTTTTAAAACTTGTTTAGTTAAAAATTTTACATAATAGTTATAATTTTATTGGTGTCTTGTCATACTTGGATGAATTATCATGTATATTTCTGATTTGAATAAAAACATTTGTAATATATGTAGAAAAAACTGAAAATGTTACAATTTTGCTTATTTATTTCATAATAAATTGTGTGTGTTATAACTTGAAATTTAAATTTCCTCATTATTGAAAAATTTTGAATAATTCTGAAGAACATATATAAAAAATGAAGGATGCATATTAATTACATTGTCATAGGCTTAAGGGAAGTCTTCAAAGTATAGCTTTTGCAAAAGAATTTTAATTAGAAAAATATTCAAATAATGCAAAAATCACTGAAATAATTGCAGAAAAACCTTGTTAAATTTTTATTAATCATTAAAATTTTAGAATTAAATCTAAACTACATTAAAATTGGTTGTACAAAAGGAAATTTTTGTGGATTAAAAGAATTTTTTAATTTAATCTTATCAAATTTAGATAAATTTAAAAATTGTACTTCCCAACATTATTTTATGTTGATTTAATTTATTTTGTTTACAAAAAACATAATTAGCAAAATTATTAATTTGCGAGGAAAAGGTGGAGAAAAATGTAGATCTTCTTTCACATGTAATGCTGAAATAGTTCTTAGTAGAGGTATCTACTTTGGTTTTTAGTTTCATACTTCATGGGTTGGACTCACATTTTGGACATGTATTTTTGTAGCTGTTTGTTGTTATTATTTTAAGTCTTTATTAATCCTTGTATGCAAAAATACTATTTAAAATCTTCATCACATTGACTGATACAAATTGTCTGCTTGTAATTTTGTCCAAATATGATTTAAATATTAAATTAATACATTTAACCCTACTGTAATTTATATTTATATATATATATGTTATTACAAAAATATTTGAATATATATTATAATTGTTTGTTTTACTCAATTGGCATGCATTGGTCTGTAACAATTTATTTCTGAGTTTGATTATAACATTCTAATAGTAAACTTTATTTTATTTTAGATTTTATTACATTTACATAATGCTGGGAACTCAGGTTAGTAATTTTTAAAAAAAACTTTAAAAGAAATTAAACAGAGAATACTACATTTTTATCAAATGGCAAATATAGCTGATATTTTTTTATTATAATATTATGATAGCCCCAATGTGGGTAACACAATTACCGCTTTAAACAACTTCTATTATTTAAATTATTTTAAAACTATCTCAACACTAAGTAGTATCATTAAATTAATAAGTTTTTATAATAAGAAAATTTTTGCACAATTAATTGTTAACTCAGATTCACTTTAGATTTATCAATATTGGTTTCCTCTAGTTCTGAATTCTTAAAAATTTCATCATTAGAAGAAAATTTAACATAATAGAAACAAAGTGTGTTCTATAAAATTTTTGCTAATACTTAAAGAAAAAAAAAATCAAGAAAATTTTATTTCAATTAATACAAATGAATATAAAATAAAGTAACTTTTCAAATGAAGGAAAAGTATTTTAAATGTATGTTGTATAAAAATCTAATAAATCTTTTGATCAAAATTTTATCTATAAGAACAAACTTCTATGAATCCTTATTTAAAACGAACATGTTTTTTGAATGAAAAGTGGATAAGAAATATATGAAATTTTTTAGGAATTTTAACAAAATTGTTTCAGAATTTTTTTATCACATTAAAAAATGTTAGATAATTAATTAAAAGTTTATTTGTAACCAAATTTTGCTTTAAAATTTCTAGAACTTCAGATTGATTTAGATTGTTATTCAGTTTAAAACATTGTTTTGATCAGTGATTTTTTGCATAAACATTATATTCGATTGCTTTATGTAAATGATAAATAGTTTTTTTTCTTGGAACAATTTTTCACTTAATTCGGCTCTAATTATTTTTTTTTCAGAACCATAAAATAAAAAAAATATTTTACTTTATAAGACTGAGATTATATGATAACATTTATAACTCTTAACGTTCTTAGTCTTATAAAGCGAAATATTTTTCATTTGACCATACATTTTGAAATCTCCTAAGATCTCATGCAATGTTAAAAGCATGGGTTACATACACTTGTAAAATTAATTTTTATGACATTAAAGCAAAGAATGAAATTATTCCATATTATCAGATTATATTTGCATACAGTATTTTCACGATTAAGTAAATAATATGGTTGTTGATTCCTTTTTAGGTTTTAAAATTAAGAAAAATATTGAATATGCCCAAGATATTGCCTTTTCTGAAACACATATACATAATATATATTTTTATAAAAATACAGTTTTGTATGAAAAATCTTTAACTTATATTTATTTAATGGTTAAAGTCATTCAATAAAAGTTGACATTATCATTAAATTCTTTATTTAATAAAGATGTCTTTGAAATGCAAATTTTGTAATCTATAAATTTGCTTTAACATGTTTATTTCTAAAAGTACAAATGTTTTAAAATTATTGTTTTAAACAGTTTCATAGTGTGTACTCATCATGTCATAACTAATTGTTTAATAAATATAATGTTCAATTTCTATTTATCCATTTTAGATGTGTAATCTCATAATATATAGATACATACTAGTTCTTCTCTTAAAGTGATTAAACAGATGTATACCCTTTTAACAAATACAAAGCTATGTTTAATTTTATTGTTTATACATTTTTTGATTTATATACTATTGTACTAACTTCGTATTGTCCCTATTGACATCTGTGATGCTTTGTTTATTAAAATACTTTTGTGTAATAATTCAGATTAAATTTTCTTAGGGGAAAATGTAAGCAAAACCAAAGAGAATTTGTATATAATATTGATGATTACTTATGTTTAAAGAGATTAATTACATTTTTAACTGCTATTCTACATTTAAAAAATTATTTTGGATTATTTTTAATATTTTATAGATTATTATGAAAGAAATATAATTTTATAAAGTTTATTTGTCAAATATAACATTGGAGTTCCATTATTTATATTATTTTCATGTATGCAATAATTGTTCATCAATTTTATGTTGATCACTTCACAAAAATGTAAATAGAATAAAACCTTTGATGACACTCACATAAATTTAGAATATTTTCATACTATTAAATATTCATTAATTATAGAGGTATTATAAAAATATTTTAAAAACGTTAAAGAATATTTTATAGAAATACAGTATTATTAACAAATATCCAAGCTTAAATCACTTGTTTTAACTAACATATGTTCAGTATGATAAGCAATTACAAATCATAATTTGTTGACTGTTGCATAATGAATTTATTATACTGAGTATTAAAGTACAAAATAATTAAAGAAAAACTATTACTTTTTATACTGTATGGTGTAACTTACTTTAGTTGTATTATCTCATTGATATTTTTATAAATCATGTAACAAAAAATATTCCTAATATTTTTACTTATTGAAATTAATACTGGAAGCTTTATTGTTGAATAGCATTTAATCATCAATTTTTATGATTTCGGTTGTCACAAATTTACTAGTGAATTGTTTAACTGTCAGAAATAAATTTGTAGACCAAATACACCAGGAGGAAAATTGAGTCCCCCCTTATACTTTTGAAAGTAAATTAAAAAAAAAAAAAACTATTAAAGGGAGAAATTGTTTATCTTTACTCAAATGTTTAAGTATTATTTACATTTTTACTTGTAAGAGTATTATCTTGTTAAATGGTTTCTTTTTAAATGTGTATATATACTCATAAACAATAATACGCTAAAATTAGAATCAATATAAATTATTTGTTAACAAAATTTTTTAAACAATGCTTTTAAAATTAAATCAATTCTAAATTAATGAATATAATATCACATCATTTTTAAAAACTTGTTATTTCTATGATTTTTTATGACAATTTTTAAGCCAATTGTTGCAATATTTACTTCATAATTTATTAATTATATATGAAATAAACATGTAAGAAACTACAAAAAATTATTGTCTTATTTTAATGTTCCTTTCATGTTCTTAAAATGCAGTAAATGTAGAAACTGCTTGAAAAGTAAAATAAGCAGCTTCAAAACCATAGTATGCTGTTTTTATAAACAAATTCCATTAGAATTCCACAAACAAATGTATTAACAAACTGCTGCTTAATATTTTATTACCTATCTTCCATTTTTTTATGACAAGTATATAATTTTATAAATTTGGTTGTTTTATTTAAATAGTTTGTCAGTTGTATAATACTATTAAACATGATAAATCATAATGGATTATATTTTTTACTTTAAATAAATATTTTGAATAACATGAACAGTTTCTCTCATTCATTGGGTGATACTCTTTATTGCTTCCATTCAACAAAAAGTTTTTTTTTTAATGATTTCTATACTTTTCCTTATAAAATTTTTTTTTCAATTATCTAAAAAAATCTTTTAATTTAATGCAATTAATGAAATTTAAATAGTTTGCAAAACATATCAAATAGTCAATATTCAGCTTTCAATTTTACATTTTTTATTTAAAAAATTAATGATTTTTTAACAGAATTAATTTACTTTGTAATAACACACAAAATCAGTGAATTTTTCATCTTAACACAAAATGTATTTTTTGTTATTAATTTTAAAACTTGAAAATTTTATTTAAAAAAGATAAAATTTTAAAACATTTTCATATTTATTTTTATGAACTTTTAAAATATGAAAAAATGTATAACATTTCATTCACTGTTATCATTTAAGTATTGTATAATATTGAAATATTGTTTCACTCTCAGTTAGTAGTCCCATTAAGTTCACAAATAATTTACTGGGGCTGAGGGAGAAAAATAAGTTAAAGCTTCACAAATATTAATTATATTTAATAAAGCACAAATATGTGATGAATAATTTAAAGAAAATTCTTATTTGTTAAAAAGAATTTAAGAGCAGTGTAAAGTTATCAACTTCTTTGTCTCTCATTATTTGTTTCAGTATTACACATAAGTTTATAATTGCCACTATAATATTGTAATTACAAATTTATGGAATTACATAGCAAGGAATTTTTTGAAGACAAGATGATTAAAAATGATGCTAAAATTTCATTGAAAGAGTGATAGTTGTAGAAAATACAAAGCTTATTAATGTGATTTTTAGCTCAAGTAACACATAAAAATTCTGATTGCTCTAATAATATGACCTGATTCCATTGTGCTGATTCTTTTTTACATTCTATTCATAATTTTGTCATTTTTAGTTGCTTGCTCAAAGTTGCAATGATTTTTAAGATTGATGCTTTGTATCTAAAAAATTACAGAAGAGATTTCATTATTACTGTAACAAATAACTGCCAATAAATAACTAAGGTATAGTATTCAATTGTCTTGGGTTATCACATTGGATTGTTTGCAACAAATGATTCATTTCAAAATTTATTTTTGGAAATATATAAAATCTATTATTTTTAATGTAAATTATTATATTTTTGGTTATATTTATTGATTACTTATAATTATTTAAAGGCGAAATCTTTTATATCTAGTATTTTAAAGTCAGTTGTATTATCCTTCAATACAAGTTTTGGAACTTTTCTATCACAAAATGTCTAAATCTGGTTAATCTCTGTGTATTGATACATAAAATAATCTAATAAAGTCACTAATCTTTCAAGCATTCAAAGCGTAAGCCACCCGATTTGAATACTCTAAAATGTTATATATTTTGTGGGAGAATTAATATCTAACTGAAAATTCTCTATGATACAAATCTATTACTATTTATTTAGATATTTACAGGTACGCATTAGTACCAATTCATCTAATATTAAAACATTCAGTTTGCAATTGCTAACCTTCTTTTTCCTTGAATTTTTAGTCATTATTTGTGTGAGAAGTTACACTTTTAATTCCAATAAAAATATTCACTCTTTCATGTGTTTTCTTTTTTGGTAAGAATATATGTAATTTTTGTTTCATAAATTTTTAGCAGTTTTTTTTTAATCGAAGATTGAAATTTTTTAAGTGTATAAATTTCTTTTTGATAATTGGTGCAAAACATTATTCTGTACATAATTAGATTTATGTGTAATTTATAACCATATACACAGGCAAGTCTTAATATTAATGAAAAATAATTTTCAATTGTAAAACATCTATATATGCCAATATGTTTTAAACATAACACATTAAAATGTTTATGAATTCTGATTTTGTTTAACAGAATCAGAATTTAAAACATCACTTTTGCCCATTGATTTCTTTCAAATAGTGTTATTAAAAAGATGTATTACATTGATTTTCATATTTTTTTTCAGAACTTTTAATTTGCTTAACAAAAACAAAGCTTAATAATAAATTTGGATTATTTTCACTGAAAAGCCAAAACATGTCTGCGTTAAAATCATTGAACACATGATCCAGTGGGAACAAAATGCAGTTTTTTTCCAAAGTTCATAAAGCATCATTCCTGAGATTATAGTTTTTCACGGATAAGGTTGCTTATCTTAGTGATTTTGAGAGGGTAGATTGTGATTGCTTTAAGACTTGAAATAAATATTTCCAAAACTGCACAGTTCAATAGTTGCTTGCATGTTGTCTTTGCAGACATATGCCTAGTAGATGAATGAAAACTAGTGCCAGACATCAGTGTTAGGTGCCCACACATCATTATTGACATGGAAAATTAGAAGTTGCCTCCCTTTATAACATGAGATCAAGGATATTGACAAATACTATTAATTCATGTGGTTAGAAACACTTCTGCTTTAATTCACACTGTACTTAGTCACCAACTATGCTAATAATGTATGTTAGCTGAACAACCTCCAACTTCATGTGTTATTAATGATGTGTGAATATTCAAAATTATTGCAGTATTTATATTTCTTTGTAAACAGCTGAGAAAGCTGGCTTTTTAAAGGTAATTTTGATTTTTATTGAGTTTTTTTGGACCATTGTAATTTGGCAAGTCAAATTCAGTGAAATTAAGTGAATTCCATGATACACATAAATAATAACTGGAGTAGTGCTTTACTTTTCTGGCAATTCATGCACTGCCCCTACTGGATCATATGCATTGTATATAAAAAAGGATATTGTTTTGGTTCTTTGGTTAATATTTTGATAAATAATTGTTTAATTAAAATTTATTTTTAATTGATTAGAGGATAGTTTTAGCATTTAATTAACATAACCAATTAAAATATAAAATGCATATAAATGGGAAAAAATTTAGAACTAGAGGATATACTTATTTAAAAGGATGATTAAGATAAATTTAGCTGTTAAAAATGGAAGTAAACATTTTTTTTAAATTGAAAGGTTATTTTGAGTTTAATTTTTAAAAGAGTATTGAATATTAAATTATATATCAATAAAAGTAATTTTTATTTATTAGGTGTTTATTTTTATTTATTAATTAAAAATTTAGAACTTCTAATTGACAAAAGGTTAATTTTTCCAGATCATAAAATAATCATACAGTTCCTATTTCACAGATTTTAGATTAAGGTAATAATTATTTATTTAGAACTAGCAGCTCTTACGTTCTTTTTCTTTAACCCTATTCTAAGATAAAATTCATGTGATGTTTTTATTGACTAAGCTTTGGAGTTTTAATATTTTGAATTTTTCACATCTATTTTAAGAGATAAACCAATATATGTTTTTTTAAGACTTTATTTTAATGTTAATAAATGAAACACAGATTGTTAAAAATGAAAATAAAAAGGTAATAATCAGAACTATAGTAGAAACTGGTTGAGAGAAAAAATCAGATTCATATTTATGTAGTCTATTCATATAATATTTTCAGTTGATATATTTTTCTACCTTTAATTATTTGGTTTTTAATAGAAGTTATTTTACTTTGAAAATACTTTTGTTTTGTGTGGAGAAATTTGAGCCTTCTCTACACATGTTTGAAAAAGATACCTTTATGGTTTATTGCATAGATTAATTTTTATACATTTTTAAATAGCCACAAAATTCAACAAGCGAAGTCTAATTGAGGTAAGTTTTCGGAAGGCTTAAAATCTCATTGCTGGTATCTTTAGGTTGTATCTTCTTAATGAAATATGACTTTCTATAGGTGCACTTTTACCATATATTTAAGCATAATGAGTACAGGCATTAATAATACTTATGGAAGAGTGATCTGCAATTTAATATGCCCACACTTGTTATTTCAATATGTTCTCTATATTTGGAGATACTTTTTTGTATCGGACTTATGCTCGAACAAATTTTGAAAAACATAATTAAATTTTTTATGTACATTAGTATTGTAACAATATAAAATTCATAATACAAAAACTGTTATTTTGATTATATAATAAAAGAAAAGCAATTTTTACATTTTATGGGTTTAAAACTTTGAATTAGAATGTTAGATTATCTTAACTATGCAGTAAAAGTTAATATAGAAAATATTAAAATTAAAAAAAAAAAAAAAAAAAAAAACACAGAACAATTAAATACTATTTCAAAATAAGGTACTTTTGTGTCATTCTGTTGATCATATTTGCAGGAAAAACATTTCATTAAATGATTTTTTTATCTATTTGTTACAATGAAGATATAAGAAAAATGATAAAAATTATATGGCAATATATTTTTTTGCCAAAAATCGTGAACAGTATAAATGCCTAAGTTGAAAAAATTTTTTTTATTCTGATCAAGTTATTTTAATTATAATAAAAGCATTTATAAGATGCACATTTTAAAATCGAACTTCATTTTCTCCTTGATTGGTAAATTTCACTCATACTATTTCTTTGCTTTGCCATGGTGAAATGCACATTTAAAAACTTTTTTTATAGGAATACAAATTAAAACTTTAATGAAATTCTTTACTTAAAAGGAATGGCTGTTTTCATGATTTCTATTCCTTTTTAATTTATTAAAATTTGAGGAAAGCATTTAATTTTTACCAATTAACTCATGTATGTCAAGTGCTTTTCAAACAATAGATTCATGAAATGCTGTAGCAATTTAAATCAACAGGAAATTTAAAAAAAGCAGGCAATTTGCTTAGGTTTTTTTTAAATATTGTTGAACAAATTTTTATAAAATTTTACTGATGGCAGAAGCAATGCCCAACCTAAAATTTTTGAGCAAAACAATATATTCTGCCAATATTTTAAAAACCTATTATGTTTTCCAGGTCATAAAATTACATTCCTGTTTTAGGAAATAAACAGATTATATTACACATAATATGTGTGAGTTGAATACGCAAAATTGGCAAATTATTTTTTTTAAATATGATACTCACTAAAATATTTTTTAAATCAACTGTCAAAAGTTTACATTTCTATGAATTTAGATTAGTTCTAACTTGACATCAGACACAAAGCAAACAAATTGTTAGAAATAACCCCAAAATTCTAAAAAACCTAAATTTTGATCATATAGTGAGTATTTTCCTTATTTAGTTCAATATTATATCCAGGGCCACGGTAGCCTAGTGGTTAAGGCATTGCCCTTCTGTCCGGAAGGGCAGAGTTCGATTCCCAATGCCGCCTATGAACCACCGAGTAAATGCGATATACGTGCTTATTAAATCTGTGAAATCAAAAGTCCTGTGATCGGTCGTTGAGCAGTTATGATGGGTGCAATACTCTTGAGAAAGTTTCTTCCCACTTCAGATCAATATTAAAATTGAGGGAGTGGATCTCTGGTGGTGCCATCTACTATTGGTTTTGAAGAGCAAACTCGTAGTTTCACCTTCGTGATGCTCTGATATAATGAAGGATGTACCCTACTGACTAAAATTTCTATAGTGATCTTGGCTTGTCCAAGTATCATAAGAAACATTATATCCTAATAATGAAAAAAAAACATGAATCTTACAAAGCAAAATATTTCAATCTAATGCAATTTACTGCATTTTATTGTTAGATTAATAAAACCCAAAATTGAAATAATTTAAATTTTCTCTAAGGAATTCTGAAAATCACACAAAAAAAGATAGAGATAAATATTTTAATTTCTTTATAACTTATTTGCCACTTTTAAATTTACAGTCTTATGATTGTATTACTTTTAAACAGTGATTGTTTTTTTAAATTACATTTATTAACTTGAGATTACAGAGATCCTTAAACTGAAATAATCATAAAGCTTATTATAAATGCAAACAATACAAAAGCAATAAACTATTGTAATGGAAGACTATTTGGCTCATAACAAATTTTAATTACAACCAATTTTTCCAAAGATTTGCAAAATGGTATTTTTCAATTACATATCACTTTAAATAAATTACATGTCCAGTGGATTTTTATTTCATATCAATATGTAGATAGTACAAAATAATTTAAAAATGAAGACTTACAAACACAAAGGAAGCAAAATCTAATTGAAGAAAATCATTAAGATTAATATTCAGTAACTAGACAATGTGATTCTTTTCCCTTAAAGCCATACCAACTAATAACATAAATTCAGAAGCATATTTTATGGTAGCAATCATGTTCTTAATCTTTACAATAAATTAAGTAAAATGTGAAGTTTGGCTTAAAAAGTTAATATGATTTTAATTTATATATTAATATTATTATATATAATAATTCATTATATTTGTAAGTCTAAAATAAAATATTTTAAAATTTAATTAAAAAAATTAATTTTTATAACCATCCAAAATATTTTAATATAAGTTATCTCTTTCAAATGTTTATAAGAAAAGTAAATTACAAATTGAATTATCAGTAAATAAATTTTTCAAAACATATAGGAGACACTGGAGAAAAACAGATTTATAATATACTTTATATTTATTAGTGTGTAAGAACATTCATGAACAGTTGAATTTCATTATATGTTTGAAAATATAATATATTTTTCTATAAAACATTAGCTTAAACTACAATTATTGCAAAGATTAAAAATAAATATTATAATACATACTGTTTAAAAATTTTTAAATATTTATCTCACTAGTTTGAAATTTTTGTTAAAAATTCATTAAATTATAAATACTATTTGACTATTAATACTGTAAATAAAAATTATCTATTTATTTTACATCCTTTTCTTTCCTGGAGAGGTTTGACGAACCAGAGTTGTTCAATAGCTCCTTTACATCATTTGCATCTAAAGTTTCATACTTTAACAATGCTTCTGCAATTTTTTTATGTTCTTTACAATGAAGTTTCAGAATATTTTTAGCTCTCTCATAAGATTCTCCTAAAAGACGTTTAATTTCTGAGTCAATAGCTTCGGTGGTAGTGGGTGATAATTCACTTACAACAACTAAGGAGTTTTTATTATCTTCAAAAGTACGCACTCCAACTCTGTCTGACATACCCCATTCTTTAACCATATGGCTAGCAATAGCAGTAGCTTGTTTCAAATCACTTGATGCACCAGATGTAATCTTTTCAGTTCCAAATATGAGTTCTTCAGCAACTCTACCACCCATTAAAGTATCCATTTCTGCAAGCATTTGAGATTTTGTAACATGATAACGTTCCTTTTCAGGTATATAAGCTGTATGTCCTAAAGAAGGGCCACGAGGTATAATTGTTACTTTGTGTAATGGATGAGAATCTTTAGTGAAATGTGCTACAAGAGCATGACCTGCTTCATGGTATGCAGTTATTATATTGGCTTCTTCATCAGGAATACGAGATTTTCTTTCGGGGCCCATCAAAACTTTATCTCGAGCATTTTCTAAATAACTCATCGAGACAGCATCTGCTTTATCAATAGCAGCCCTTAAAGCTGCTTGGTTTACCATATTTTCCAAATCAGCACCAGTAAATCCAGTTGTTCCACGAGCAAGCATGTCAACATCAACATCTTGTGCCATTTTAATTTTACCCAGATATAAATTTAAGATTTCTTTACGGTCATTAAGGTCTGGAATACTGACTTGGATTTCCACATCAAATCTGCCTGGTCGTAAAAGTGCTTTGTCCAAATCATCTCTACGATTTGTTGCTCCTAAAACTATAACACCTTCATTTTGTCGAAAGCCATCCATTTCAGTTAGTAATTGATTAATTGTTTGATTAGCATAAGGATGCAACAGTGAATTACTTCTTTTTGCACCAACAGAATCAATTTCATCAATAAAAATAACACAAGGAGCTTTGGACTTTGCTCGGCTGAATAAATCTCGCACTCTACGAGCCCCTTGACCTACTAAAATTTCATCAAATTCTGGACCAGCTGCATGAAAAAATGGTACATCAGCTTCACCAGCAACTGCTCGTGCTAACAGTGTCTTGCCTGTTCCAGGAGGCCCAACTAATAGAACTCCTTTAGGCAATTTACCTCCCAATGAAGAGAATTTTTCAGGATTTCTTAAAAATTCTACAATTTCTTGCAATTCTTGTTTAGCTTCATTTACACCTTTGACATCATTGAATGTTACATCAATTTCTTCAGGATAAACTTCATTCGCTGTTCCCATAAAAACTCGCCGAAAAGATCCACTCATCACTGATGAAAGTATATACAATATAAGTATAATTCCTAAAAGATCTCTAAATATATTAAACATTCCCACTTTAGAGCCAGTTTTTTCTTTACCATCTGCAGCAGTGTAACCTTCTGCAAAGGCTATTCTCAGTCTTTGTTGCTCCTCTGCTGTTAAATTTTCATCAGATAAAAGGGTCTTCAACTTTGTGCGTTGTTCAGCTTCATTTTGACTTTTAATTTTTTCTTTGTTTCCCCAATTTCGTACAAATGGAATCCAATCTTTCAATGCTATAGAAGCAGTACCAGTTTCCACATTTGTTCGCAGGCCAGTAACTTTCTTAAAACTTCTAGTTTTAAAGCCTCTTGTGGGTTGAAAATTAAGAGCAGTTAATTGATAAGAAGCTACAATGTTATTTTTTTGTAATAAATATCGATTTAAATTTGATTCCGGAAAGCCATATTTGTTTTCAAAAAATGTAGCATTAGAAGAGTAAGATACTGGATAAAGGCTAAAACCCCGATCAAGAGCATCGATTTTATGCTTTTCTAAAATGTATGAATATGTATTAAGAATTGATGAATCAATGTTTGCCAATGCCTCTTGAAAACTTTCAAGGCAAATAACATTCATCGTATTACGATCTCTTACATGTTTCTTTTCCTTCACTTTTAAAGTAATTTTGTTTACATAATTGGAAAAAATAGATGCTACATTCTTAAAAGGCAGCACGATTTGTGGCCAAGAATGAATGGGGGTGCCAAACTGAAGCATATTTGCAACACAGATCTAAGCAAAAAATCAAAAAGCCGCAGGTCAACAGAAGTAAATATATTACGTGATTATAAAGTTATATAACAAGTATTCGAGATCTTGAAAATAATGGTTTTAATCCAATGACAGTATTTTCAACAATTTCCATAATAAGTTAAATTCTCATGAAGAACACAAACTGATTATTAATAAATGAAACTATAATTATTCTTGTTAATTTACTCTCAAAAACAATATTTAACAATTCAACATTCAACTAACTTACTTTACAGTTGCAAATAAGAGTTTGATTTGAGACACCTGGAGCAGTTTTTTCTGACAAAACTTATTAATCAGTTTAGCTTCATTTGAAGGGATTTAAAATTGAAACCATGTTAAAATTCTATTTAGTTCTTGTTTTTCATTGTGTTTTACAATTGCACTAAAATTTTCTGCTCAATCTCTGGTGTATTTCAGATTATTGGCAACAGTTGTGTATTGAGAATAATAATAAAAGTTAATGGCAACATTACTTTGAATTCGTTTTTAAAAGCGAAACTAAAATGAAATTTTATAAATTATTATCTTGCCAAAAGTTTTTAATAGAAGGCTTAATGTAAGGAAGAATATACAGTATTTAAGGAACAATAGAATATTTCATATTTTTTTTACTAAATTTATATTATTATCAACAGTAATTAGCTTTTACCTTAGAAATTCTCTGAAAAATCTATCCATTTATCGAGGTACGGAAGGAAAAATAAATGATAAAATTCACATACGTAGTTAATAAATTATTACATGGGTATAATCCTAGTATCCGTAACGTGATAAATTTGGCGATATTAAGATTCGAATTATATGTTCATGTATTGTCATTTTTAAATTCACAATTTATTATATTATGAAACGCTCACATATGAGATAATGGTTATGAATCGCAGGAATTTCGTCTTTAGCGACATGTAAGAAATCTGCTCCAAACGTGCTACGTGTTCTTTTCCCCTTTAATTCTGCAATCTGTGAGCTTGATCTATTTTGAATATGTTGACAATGATGCAAAATATATTTACTATCTTTTATATAAACAAGAGGGCTTATTTAGTTTGATTAAAGATCTTAACTAAAGTTTCCTGCCCCCCCCCAAAAAAAAAGTCTTTAGCTTAAATTACTGTGCAGTTTATTTACAAACTCCCGTGGTTAGCTTGACTTTGCTGTTTAAAATTTATTAAAAAGATTAGTTTCCGACTAATTTGTAAGGAAATACAAAATAAGTGAAGTAATTTCACACACAAATGTTTTTTTATAAATTTGTTGTAAAAATATATAAATCATCAAAATAACAAAAAGTTCTATTTTTCTATAATACATTTTAAATGAAAGCATTTTGCTTAGAACTGCTCTTCATAAACATTATTTCGTATAAAAGTAATGAAAGTTCAAATAAAATAATGGAAATTAAGTGAAATAGTATTAAAATAAATTTTAAAATAAAGAAACTAGTGGAATTTTTATTTAATTTGATTAATAAAAATTTATCTAACATTAAAACTATCTTTCATTGAATATGCTATTTTAAAGCAATGTTATAACATTAATTATATTAGTTTTATTGATCTGAATTTTTGTCAAGTTATACTGTGTGTGTATGATTAATACCTTTAATATACCTTTGCAGTTTTATATTGGGCTTATACTGGCTAATTTTGGAACATTATATTTTTCATGATTTCAAATAGAAATTGACATTTCTTATGAAAATTTTAAGAGTTTTAGTTAAAATACTCATAAAATTCTCCCTTGAAATAAATTGATTAATATGTTTTTAATCATGTTTATCATTTGTAATTTATTTTTTTTATCTACTGAAAGAGATACAAATGACTTTGAAAAATTACATTTCAATAATTTTATATTTGTGATGCTTTAAGAATAAATATTTTTATGTTAAAGATTTAATTATTAAAATTTTCAGTTTTATTTTAAGAACATTTTGAAGAGAATTTAAAATGGAAACAGAAATAATTTCAAATCCTTCATTGAATCGAACTGGACCCCCATATGTAAGTAGTATTCATAATGTTATTTTAAATTATGTCCATGTTTATAATATGTTTTCAATATGGATATTTATTTGTTTTTCTGACTTTTTTGCCAGTGATGGTTGTTATCTTTCTGTAATAATATATTTAAACTTAAATTTTTCTTTAGATAAAAAATCATATAAAACTATTTATATTTAAGTAAATAAGTCTATATTTATATGATTCTTTTAATCTGATTTTGTTTAATATTTAAATTTAAAAAATGACTCATATTACAGAATTATTTAATTTTTGATAGTACTACTAAGAATTATGCTATTTCAAAATTGTTTTTGAAAGTTCACACCAAAATATTACAGTGTATATCTTTGCAAAAATAAAAAAATTTCACATTATTACTCCCAGGTACATAATGATCATTTAGTTTTTTTATTTTAATGTAATACTATAGAGAATAATATTTGCATGATGCCTAGTGTTTTTATTTTTTAATAATGGGCTGACCGATGGCAGAGTGGTTAGCATTCCTGAATCCTGAGCTGTGGGTTGCAGGTTCGGGCATGGATGTTACTTTCTCTCTGTGTGTCTATGACCTTTCTTCTGAGATTATGTATAAAGGTGGCGCAGCCTATTAATAGGTTTGTGGTGGTATGGTGTAGGTAATGCTACTGATCTCTGTGACTAGGTTCACTGGTGTCCACGGAGTAACGACAAATGAGTAGCAATTTCTTGCCTCTTTGGGATGAAAGGTTTGTCACCCAAGTGCTCACTGTTTTTTTAAAAAAAATTTTTTGACAAAAAATTATAATTATTTTTGATTTAATAATAGAGTAATTAAGTGGCTCAGAAAAATCATGGATTTCAATGATTTAATGACCCCCAAAGTTATTTGAAGACACAAAACAAAACTTCATTTTGGATGAATCTTTGTGGGTATAATTTTTTATTCTGTCATTGCATTTTTGATGAATAGAAATTGAGGTTTTTTAAAATGTAGAGACTAGAGCTTAATGTGTCTTTTGTTTTTCACTTTGTAGATATGAGCAATTTTAACATTTTGCCATAGAAATTTTGTTGAATTTTCTTTTGTGAAAGATAAGAGTAATTTTTATTTTTAATATTTCAAATCATTTCTTGTAAACTTCAAGATAAACAATTATTTTTGATTCACGTCCTGTTTTGCATTTGACAACATAGCATATTATTTTGCTTTAGGTACAGAATTTACCTAAGCTAAAAGTTATTAATTTTAAGTTTCAGGCAATTTGCATTTAAAGTTACTTCTTTGAGATATTTTCCTTTTTTTTGATAATTGTTTTTTGATATAAATTGTTTTCTTTCCTAATTTTCTTTTGATATAAATTGTAACTTACAATTTTCTGAGAAAAATATACATTAAAGTATTTTAAAATTAGAAATTTTAATTTTGGTATCAAAATGTGATGCATTTGTGTAAAAATCAAATATTTTTTACTGGTGTTTTGAATTGCAGTTCATATTTACTTTTCTTTAGAAAATATTTTTAAACTTTTTTAGTCACTTTTAAAATAAAATTTCATTTATTGAATGTGCCTAAATAAATGAGATTTAAATGCTTTTATATTGCAAATGAATGTCAAAATTATGTGTTTTATTTAGTAGTGTTTGCTAATAAATAAAAATTTGGTCTTTATCTATTTTAAAACAAAAATTATTAAAATACAATATAAATATATGAAAATAAAAATAATTATTTTAATTGCTAATAGGAATTAAAATGGGTATTTGGACATTTGACAACTGTTTCTCCTATAAATATATCATCTCCAACTATGAAAAGAATATTTTTTTCTGCTGGATCCATTGGAGTTTGTTACGATTGGATAAATAATAAACAGGAAATGTTATATGGTCATGTAAGATATTTTTGCATTTAACATTATAACTTTTATAGAATTATTTAATAATAGAAATTTTTATACTTAAAATCTAATTTGTATTTTTTTCTTTATAAGTTATTAAACTATTTATTTAACAAATTTCTTTAATATTTTTTAGTTTCTAATCCTGTAAATTTCTAGTATGCAATTAATATAAAGAAAACTTAACTAGGCAAATAATTTGGAAAGTTAGCTGATATTTTTTCTTGAACTTTTGTATATTTATTATAATATTGTAGAGTTGAAAAGAAAGACAGTTTTAAATTAAAATATCAAAGAATATTTTATAATGCTTTTAAAATATAAAAAATAAAATTATATATTTTAAGATTATAAAATAAAAAATGATTTAGCATCTGAAAAATATATAATTTATGATTATGTAGTAGGTAAATAATATTCATACAAGTATCTTTTATAAATTTTTCCTTCATTAAGGTCAGCAAGAGATTTCCTACTATAAAGCTATACCTAAAAAAGTTTTTAAAAAAATTCAAGCTTCTCTACTACTAGAAAGGATAAAAACCAAGCAGTGATAAGATGACCTACTGAATATCCCTGATGGTCCATGGCATGAAATTGTGACACATTATCAACTCCTGATGGGTCACGGTTGCTTGGCTGAATACTTTGGCATCTTAAGTTCATCCAATTCTCTGCTCTGCAACTTGGCGCAACCTTTGAATAGAATTCATCTCCACTGCTGTGCAGCACTGCACAGCATGGCAGCTCTGAATCATCACTTTATTGGCAACCCAGAGAACTTTTGGGGCAATGACTCCGATCATCTCGTTTACGTAGTTTGTTCACCTGTCCTGTCTTTGCCTCATGCCTATTTTGTGATTTTTCATGCATTATATTTGTGTTATTCCTTCTATTTGCCCTGTCATTAGAAATTAAAAAACTTTAAGTTCAGCAATATATTCTAAATATCAACTTATTTGACTGGATACTACGTAGCTGACTAACTGGTACCGCTGCGCACGTCCAGATGCTTCCTTGGTTACTGGTCTTAATAGACAAGAACAAACTGCTATTGCCTGTTTCAGAAGTGGCCATCATAGTAACTTGAAATTCATCGAGGGTATGAAGAAATTCGAAATCTGCTCCAAGTGCTTAAATGAACAGGCCTCTTCTGTTGGTCTCTCCGGGAGATATCTGATCAAGAATCCACTTATGGTAGTGGACTTTTTAAAGGTGTATGCACTCATGGACCTGGTCTAGTACTGCTGACCTCAGGGCATGCAACAACAACAGACTAACTGCCAAAAATTGTTATAACACATTAAAACTTTCTACTCAACTTGTTTTCCAATATGACTCTTCATATATAATGCTCTACATTCATATGTTGCAAGAATGGAAACCTGGAAAATTTCAAATCATTCATCCTGATAAACATGTAATTACAAAGCCAAAATGCAACATACCTCTCCTTTAGTTCAACTGAAGCTAGGTTCTAATTCATGACTTTTTTGCTGTAAGGAGAGTGCCATGAAATCCCAAATATGGCTATATTAATGAAATATGATAACTTCTGGAATTTAATATAATTAAGGGATACTCAAAAATAATAAATATTTTTTTAAGTATTCATTCCAATATTATGCTGTATATTCTGTACACTTATGTAAACAGAAATGGCTAACTCTACATAGGGTATTATTTTAAATGTATGTTTTAGCTTGATTCACCAGCACATGCTTACCTATAAGTCTAGAGTTAGTTTCTGCCATTTAAGTAGAAGCATCTTAGTGGTAGTCTTTGTAATTTAGAAACTATGACTTCAGAAGAAGATCCCCAATACTTGACTTACCATGCCCTGTGATATAATTTATCTTAGAGAACATTAGGACCGTGCACTATTTAACATGGCCCAGCCATTTTTAATGAACATGATGAATCTTTGATAAGTTATTCTAATTGACTACTTTCTACTAATCGGAATGATGCCATAATCTACCAGGTTGGAATATGGTTTCATATGTCAGCTTGTATCTTATAATAAAACTTTCTGTTAATGAATACAATTATATTTATATGATCTTTATTAAATATTATCATCACTTCATGTATATGATCTATTGGTGGCCTCCGTGCAGATTTCATTGTATTAATATGTAGTTAAATTTAATGTTTTGAAATCAACTGTAACATTCACCCTAAACATACTTGAAAATTTTAAAGAATAGCAACTTTGAAAATATTACCGTTTCTTATTAATCACAACTTGTTATTAGAAACCAATATCATTGTTGAAGTTAAAATGTTTTTTTCTTAATTTTTATGAGAAACTTTTGAATTTAAGAGAATAATTTGACTCCTTCAATACAGTAAATACTCATTTTTATGAACTAGTGACTAGTTCTTACAATGACACTAAGATAATTTTAACCTCCATTTATGAACTAAAATTTTGAAAAATCTCTTTTTTGCAAACTT